>JANRFK010004893.1:2317550-2343504 GCA_030068395.1 Apalone spinifera | reverse complement strand
TGGGTGGTATTGGTAGGGTTGATGGGTTTAGGCAGGGTCTCTAGTGCCCATCACTGTTGGTTTCTGACTGACAGGCACCCATCGCTCTGTGCAGCTCGCAGCCTTTCCTAGCCTGTTCTCCAGCCTTAGCCACCACTAGTCACTCCCTTACTCTAGTTTTCTCCCTACTCACATTTCAGTGTGCTGGGCTTCCTTTAGAATGCCTGAAGATCAACACTGCTTTGGTCAATCTTCCGGCACTCGATTTAGCGGGTCCAATAAAGTCTTGCTAAATCAAATGCCGAGGACGCCCACCTCCGCGTCTGCGCTGATATGCCTGCTCCTCGCAAGGAATAAGGGCAGTTGATGGGAGCCTTTCTCCCATCAACCTCCTCCTGTGAAGGATAGCGGATGCGTTTAAAAGACGAGGGGTAGCTATTTCAGGATACCTCTGGTATCCCGAAATAACTTTGATGTGTAGACATACCTTAAGGGAGCCATATGCTCCCTATGCATTCCCTCAAAGTCCTGTTATGGTTCAATCGGCACATCTGCAAATTCTAGATATGCAAGCGCAGTTAGCAAATCTACCCTCTCTTGGGAGACTGTCTTGGTCACCATAATCTTGTGGCCCACCAAGATTGAGGGCCACTCATATGGCCCACTTGTGACCATAGGTTGCCCCTCACTGGCAGAGAGGGTGCTGTTCCTGGAATATAGGAATAATTCAAAATTATAAAGAACATTTTATTTATTTTTGTGTTTGATTACAGTAGTTAAAGTAACTTTAAAAAATATCACTTTGAATATGTATCTGAGTGTATATAGTTATATCTGTTGTAATCCTGCAATTATTTAAGTTCATGGTGGATACAGCTATGGAAATAGTGCCATTGATTTACCACTTCTTTTGAGGTGTTTGCAGAACTGCAATCATAGTAACTTCCATTGTGAAATTAGTCTGTACTTCAGGGCATATTTGTGTTTCTTTTCTTTAACCTTTTTACTCTGTGTATCAAAATTCCGATGACTGGAGTGAACACATTCGTAAGTTGCGATAGCTTTCTTTGGTGTTCCCTAGAAATCATTTTGTTTTATAATGATTGTACTGTGTTAATTACAAATACTTCTATAATGTGACCTTCCTTGGTTTTGTAAGAAAACCCTCAACAACCACAGACACTGTGAAAAACTTAAAAACAAAAAGAGAAAGAGATGCCTGTGTGTGTATTTTGTTTTTTCCTTTCGGGCCATTGCTAATTGCTAGAATATTTTTTTAAAAGAGAATCACTTCATTTTCTGTCTCATTTGTACACTGGCATCACAGTTTGTCATCAGCATGCAAGTGGTTCTAAGATCCCAAGAACCAAAGTGTGGTAACAGGGAATCTGACAAGTTAATTAAGCAATCACTTGTATTCTAAATATTCTGGTAAAGAATGGTGGGGAACAGGAAAACTGCAGACCATGGATAACAGTTTAGTGCCTCGGATGTTCTGTATAAAATTGCATGTAGTAGGATCATCCTGGGGAGGGGAAACTGGAATATTTTACATATATAAAAACACACACTCTCTCTCTTGTTCTCTTTCAAGTGCAACTTCCATTAACTTCAATAGGTGTTGTGTATGCTGAGAAGTTGGCGTACAGTAAGCTAATTTATAATTGTCATAACAGTTCAGATTACTAGTCAGTGTGACCAGCTATCCTATGTCTAGGATATAGCATTGTATATTACATTGTGGCTTTCTGGGAAGTTGGACATCTCTCCATCCAGTGCTTTTTTTGTGACGGTACTGCCCTGTATGCAGTACCGGCACCTCCAGTCAGAGCTCAACAACTTTTCCCCTGGAGTACCAGCACTTTTTTAACAAAAAAAGCACTGCCTCCATCCATGCGCCTCTCCAAATGTGCATTGCTATAGGGTGTGATGGGATTATACCCCTCCTAACACCTCAGACTGCCGATTTGTTTGTTGAGGTTGTTAATCGTTTGTAGCTTCAGAAAGAATACTCATGCAGTTGCCGGTATTTTTATTATAGCAGGACATAGGTAGTGGTATTTTTTATCATTTTGTGGTGTTCTCATTTACTGTAAATATTTTGCTTCACAGGTGTACTGAGAATCCTGACTGAAATGTTCCTGCCTCATATCAACCTTTCAGAGTTAGAGCAAAACTTTTTCTCAAAAGTGTTACCTAAGGTATGATGTCTTCTGCAATGTGATGAGTCACAAATCAATACAATACTAAAAACCTGGTTAGAAACTGCAGATTTGCCTTTCCAAGGTCTGTAGTAGTTTGTATTATAGAATTCTTGTTTGGAATAAATTCCCTTTCACCTTAAAAAGGTCTCGAGTCCTGCTCTTATGATTTTTACTGTCAGTTTCACTGGCAGGAGGAGAGGGCCCGTGATGTTATACATGATATAGTCAACAATGGGAATTGTAAAAGCCTGTTTTGAGAAAAACTGACCTATCAAAACAGCTGATAAGCAAATGCAGAATTTCATTATTATTATTATTATTATTTTATTATTAATTATAACTTTAGGTTGCATCTTTGTCTAAATAAATTGCAAGGCCCAAGACCAAAGTATTTGTAGCAAATAATCTGTTAGGTCCAATTAACCTAGGTATGGTCAATCATGACTTAACATGAAATATTTTCTGTTTATCATAGCTATACTGAAAATCTTAAATATTCACATTGTAAATGGAATACAAAAGAGTACAATAGGGTTGCCTACCTCCCATTGTCTGTAGGAGATATTTAGCTCCCTAGAACCCCTGATTGCAGGCTAGAGGAAGTCTGTAAGGTTTTGTCTACACAGCAAGTACTTATTTCGACATAATGTTGAGCTGGAGGACGTCTTCCTCCGATTCCTGTAGCCCTCATTTTACGAGGAGTAAGGGAAGTCAGAGGAGAAGTGCTCTAACTCGGACTTCCTGCTGAGTAGACAACACCAAAAGCCGAAATAAGCTATTTCGATTTACGCTACACAACCCTAAGCTCAAATTGTGTAGCTTATTTTGGCTTTAGCCCTGCAGTGTAGACATGCCCTAAGAGCTCCTGTTCAGTTCCTACCTCAATATTAATCCTTGAACAGGTTTTCAGAGCATAGAAAGAAACTGGTTCGTAATGTGCATATACTAAACCTGTGTAATTTTGCCACATCGGCCATGCAATGTTACGTATGTGCTTGGGATGAGCTGTTTGTTGTTCTAATTCCACCACTCGCAACTTTCAGGCATCAAGACCAACCAAAAGAAAAATCTTCAAAATGGCATGACCTCCAAAACTCAAATATTATGAACAGAAAGAATTATTAACCTTTTCAGAAGAATTAACTGCCATTTATACAAAACACAAAGCTCCATATTGCCAAAATGATTGATTTGGACCAAATGTGTTTTTTAAAAAGAAAAAGAAAAGTCTGTGATAAGATATGATGTACTACTGTATATAAAATGCGTAGTAATGTTAATATTGGTTAGAGAAGGGGATGGAAGACAAAATTGGGGTAACATGGGAAAGTTATTTTAATTAACTCACTTCTGTGTAATAACAGAATACATTATATATCTGCCCTCATGTTGAACAGAAGTGTGATCTGTGGAAATGGCAGGTTTTGGCATGCAGTACTTCAGCTTTGGCTGTGAATGGCTATGAAGCATGTCTGTGCATTCCATACCTCCATAGCAAAGATGAAAGTGAATCTACTGTGACTTGTACTGTAGGTGCCCTTGATTTATGAAGGGAATATGTTGGAGTCTATTAATACTGGGTTTATTTTCATTTGCTTTGTTCTGACAGGCTATGCAATTATTTGATGATTTGTTGTATGAATTATCCAGTCAAGCGAAAGGACTAACCAGTCAGAATGCAGAATTATGCAAAGCAGTGAGGAATGTTTTGCAGGTAAGTCTATTGAAATGGGCTGTAAAAAGAGTGGTTCAGTGATTATCTGTTTTTTACCAAAACTGTGGAGAGATTTTTGAAGTGTTTGTGCTAGCCACAGCGGACTGTAAAATTCAGTTCTGGATTTGTCATAGTGCAGTTAGTTTGAATATATTAGGCACTGTCCATATATTTCTGTTGATAAAAGGTAGTTCTGCATGTATATAAATATTTTCAGGATTGGGCCTTAAACTTCTAATCCTCAGCAAAGTTAGTCTCAATTTTCATCATGTTGCATTTTTTGTGAGATTTCTTGTTTAGCTGTCATTGACTCTATATCGTATTCCATCCTCACTAACAAAGATTCTGCAGGCCAAATTCTGCCTTAATGACCCATTGTATTCATGAGTGTTACTAAAGTGTAACTGAGGGCAAAAGTTAGCTTGCAGGTGGATTTGAGTTAAAAATTTGGTAGATGATGTATAAGCTAAAATAAAAAAAAAAAAAAATTTCCCAGATCTGAATTGGGTCTGCAGTGCTAACAGGAATAAATAGTTGTTAAAACTACTTAAGTGTGGTCAACACTACCGGAGAAGGTCAACCTAAGTCACGCAAATCCAGCTATGAGAATAGTGTAGCTGGAGTCAGCGTACCTTAAGTTGAATTTCTGCAGCATCCCCACTGCGGGACGCTGATGGGAGAAACCCTCCCATCCATTTCCCTTTCTCCTTATGACCTGGTGGAGTACCAGGGCACCATCAGCGGTCGATTTAGCAGGTCCTTAGTAGACCAGCTAATTCAAACCCTGGGAGGTCAAACTTCAGAGCATCGATCTTGGGGTAAGTGAAGACAAGGCCTCAGTCTCTGAAGCAAGCAGGTCTTCAAAATGCTCTCAAAGAGCAGAGCCGGTATTTAGGAAGATGGCATTTTGTTTGTAATTATTTTTCAGTGTATAATTGTGCTTTGAAAGATATGTTGATACTTTGAATCTTGCAGCAATAAATGACTGAGAAAAAGCAGGCAATACAAACATGATTCTCACATAATAATACTATGACATCACAGAAAAATTAAGGTCTGAAACCGCTGCCGTTTTTTTACAGAGCTTCATTCATCTTTCTGGCTTCCTAATACTTCTCTGTTTGCTAATGTTCTAAAAGACGTAGAACAGTTTAGCCAAATGCAGAAGGGAAGAGCTGCTCTATAATTTTTGCTCTTTGAATTAACTACTGCAGTGTATTGTCATAGATTTTGCCTTTAGACTGTGCCTTCAGTGAACGTGATGTTGTTGTCACTTGCAGACTATGGTTCAGCTGCTGGAAACTCTGACAGCTTGTGTGCGACATATCTGTACTTTGCAGGAGTCTGTGCCTCTGGAGAGTATCCGTTCCCTTCCCTCTTCCATTCTGTATGTAGTCAAAAACACATTTATGCACTGCAAGGTAGGTCTCTGGATTAACGGGAGAAAACGTCATTCTAGATCTAGTTATAGGTCATTTTAAAAAATCCTTTGGGATATGATTCTGCTTTGAAAAGTTACTTGTGGCTTTCCATATTTGTTGCCTCAATACTAAATCAGAAGTGCTCAGTTTATAAGTACGAAGATGGTTTTCCAACTACCAGCTCTACAAACTCAACTTGGCCTCTGGGAGCCATGCTCAGTTATTTCTATCTTGTGCATTACTACCAGTCATAAAGGTTCTTCTGATGGAATTGATAGAATTTCAGATGAGAAAGGCTCACTAGATTATCTAGTCTGAGCTGTGTACTGCAGGCCATTACATTTCACCTGGTTACTCCTGTATGTATGAACTCCCAATAAAACTTGTTAATTAATTGTGCTCTCATTGACACCTGTGCAAATCCATTTTCTTCATTGGATTTGCAGAGGTGTAAGTGATTATGGATGTGTTAATATTAACTCTATGATTCCGTTTGATTCTGATTAGTGGTTGGAATTTTAATACCTTGCTTTATGTGTAAAAATATGTTTGCATTGCACTTTACAGCACCTACACTTGGAGGAAAACTGATAGTTGTGCTTGAAATCTTTCCCGCTGTAAGCAGTGTCAGTATCGTTACACTGTTACAAATCTATAGTAATTTGTCATCTGTCTTAATGGCATCAGTTTCACTTTCCTTGCTTACTGAGAACCTTTAAATACTTACAGAGTCAAATTATTCAGTGAGACCTTTGCTAAGGGCTCCTTCTCTAGGAGACAATCAAGAAATACTTTAACTTACTGGGAAATATTTGGGTTACAACTTTGTCATGAAGTTTGGTACTAGATTTTAGTAGAGATCTGATTTTAGAGTCACGCATCAAGGGTCTGATGCAAAGTGCAGTGAAATCACTAGAAAGACTCTTGCTGACTCATTGGTCTTAGGGGAGTGGGATTTTGTATTTCATGCACAGTACCCACAGATGGCTTTTTAAAATCTATAACACTTGCTGGTTGTACGAGTTGAAGTAGATGTTTGTATGCCTTGATTCTGCGTCCATTCACATTTGTATCCATATTCCTGTTGATTTCAGCAGGAGCAAGATCAGGTCTTGATCCTGAGACATTTTCTAACTCTCCATCATCCCACATTTCCTACAGGACAGTGAGTCGCTGTACAGTGGGTGCCTGCACTTGATTTCTGACCTTCTCCAGGCTCTGTTTAAAGAGACCTATTCTCTTCAAAAGCAGCTTATGGAGCTGCTTGATATGATCTCCGTGGGATCTGCTTCTGCTGAGGAGAATGTTGCAGACATGGTGTCAGGTGTGTATTTTATTATCCCGCCCAGCCCCCTCTTTTCTACAGACAGTGGGCCGCATCCTCCAAGATGCAGAGCACTTTCTGCTAGGAGCTGAGTACCTTTAGTTCCTGTTGCCTTCAGTGGGAGTTGAGGGTGCTCAGAACTTTAAAGGAGGCACTTGATGTGCTTGCAGGCTTTCCTATTTCCTGCAAATCTGGTATTGCCCTCAGTTAGACAGGAGATGGAGTGTTGATCTATAAAACCCAGGGATTGAAGTAGTGTCTGTCCCACCAGGCACCTGATAATTGATCAGTGTTCCAGACCTGGAAGTAGTTTTGCAAACGCAGTGATCTGACAGCTGTTTGGTTGTGGGGGTTTTTTTGTTTTTATTCCCAAGTGCATGGAATAAGCATTGACTGTCTGGGTCCATTTTAATTCAGTGTTTATTTGCTTTCGCTTACTGTTCCCTCGGCAGTGATCCATACTGTGCTGGAGATCTGCTCCGTCATTTCCAACATGGACCATGCCCTTCATGCCAACACGTGGAAGTTCATAATCAAGTACGTTTTCAGACTTTGCATGTTGCTGTTGTGTGTCCCAAGTGTATTTTGTAGCTGCGGTTTTGTAACATGTTTAAAGTGCCCGACATTCAACTAGTGACCAGAATTAAATGCATTCTTAGTGGGAAGAGCTCTGAGCCTGGCCTCAGAAAATCAAACACACTTTGATCTTTTTATATGCTAATGTTTAGGAAATAAATTCTAAATGAAGTATTAGGCTTTAAATATTCCCGCAGGGTCTGAATTGGAATCCCACCCATGCTGTTGGATTAGATTCTGCCACCTTGTTGATACATGCTGTGTCCCCCCGGTGCCTCAGTGACTAGTCACAGTGAGGCTAGTGTGGTTCTAGCGCCGAGTTCTTTGGCATTTATCGGAACACTGCTGCATCGGTGCACTCAGATACTGACAGGTCTGGACAGGGTAGAGCGGGCACCGTGGAATAACGCTTGCTACGACCTATTGTCCCTTGATGATTCATTTCCAGAAATTAAGCCTCTGATCCTGTTCCCATTTGGCTTTTTTAGGCAAAGCGTCAAGCACCAGCCCCTGCTACAGAGCCATTTGAAACACAAGGACATCCTTTGTGGCCTGTGCAAGGACACCCTTTTCTCCTTCCATTCCTGTGTGCAGCTGGCTGAGCATATGAGGCTGTCTGGGACGCAGGTGAATGAACTACCACGCAAAGTGACTTTTGGGCTGGGGAGAGAGTCCAGTTAGGAAGCACTGCAAAGATCATGTTTTCTATGCAGTGTCAGTGGCTAAAAAAGTATCTCATGTTACACACTAACTACCCCACACTTCCATACAAAGTTCTCTAGAAAACCATGCTGAAAGGGAATTTAGTATATATGGATAACATCCTGGATACTTTGAGTACATACAAAGAGTGTTCTCCCCCAGAACTCCTATCAGGAATCCCATTCATTTCACATACTGCTGCTTCCACTAGGCCAATAAAAAGACAGCAGGTAAATGTTGATGATTCCCATGACACATTGTTCTGAGAGACCAGGGTCGTCAAATGTTTTTAGGGGTTTCCCAATATCTGCTGTATTTGTGTGGATTCCAAGCATCCTGTAACAAACAAGGTTTCTAGCCTGTTAGCAATGTGTCTTGCAATGTAGATTTCTTTGATAACTTTTTGGTCTGTCCATAGTTATTTTATAGCTGCTTTCCTTTTGGGTAGGAGACCACTGACCAGAAGTTGTTCCAGAAGACAGTCAAACTGTGTAGATTCTTTGCAAACTCCCTTGTACACTACACCAAGGTAAGATTCATTATTTGGGTCCTACGTGAGTATAAAACTGTAAATAGGCACACTGGTGAAGTATTTGGTATTGCTTTTCCATACTTATAACTGTGGAATCTGGATGGCATAATAAACACCCACACTTCCTGCTGGTCATTTCCACATTAATATCATTTGGGATCCCTAATACTGTTCAGTGCTTCTGCCTATCTTCTGCTGAATACAAATGCCTTGCTATCTGCTGAACACCATGCCCTCCGACGCCATCAGATTCCATACACCAGGCAGTCGGTATCGTCCCTGCATGGGAGCAGCAAGCTGCAGCAGGCAGTGGCATTGAGGAGTCGATAGGGGGTGCTTATCCCTCACAGCTGGCAGGGAACCAATGTCATGGCAACTTCGCTTTGAAAATGTAAACAGGCAAATAATTGCGACGGGCGTGAGCTTGTTGCTGATTTATCGCTAACGTTCAAAACGTATTGGTGGCCCCGCTTCCAGCATCCCAGGGCTGGCATTTGCTCACGGCATCCTCTGCTTTTGTCAGGGGGCCTCAAATGAGCAGCCATGGGAAGTAGTTCCACTCTGAAGGCTGCTGATTGTATTGGGCCCTCTCACAGCTTGCTGTTAACATATTACCTTCATCTGAACTTGTTCCACTGCTGAATATCTCTTGCCACAAGGAGGGAACATTTGACAGCAGCCGAGGCAGCATGGGCTGGTACAGTGGTCCATAGACCCCTGGGTGTCTGCAGACTAATGGGTCAGCACCTCCATTCAAAAAGTCTAGGGGCTCACAAATAAGGTTGAAAGGATTAGGTAGAGGATTGAGAGTAAGGGATTCCTTCATTCACGTCCTGTCTCTGATTCTTTGATTTTTGATCAAGCCATTTAACTGTTGTGCCTCAGTTTCCCTGTCTGTAGGATTGGGATAGTAATACGGATCTACCAACGGAGGGTGTGAGAGAATACCAAGTTCACCAGAGTCTTTAGGGCCCATTGATCTCCAGACCTCCAGCTTATTTGAGCAACTGCTCTTTGCAACATTTGTACAGGGGTTGGCAGCTGTCCATAGCGCCAGCACAATAGGTGGATTTCATTTCTTGCTGCTGGAGGTGGGGGGATAGATTGGTTGAGGTTGGGATGTAGCTGAGTGAATCCCTTTCCCAGCCGTCCCAAATCCTCTGGCTAGGCTTGTGCAGCAGCGTAATAGCGGTGAAGAGGAATCAGTTCCATATGGAGATGGGCGATGAGCAATGCATTACTAGGCTGTCCCTGAATGTGAGAGGTTGGGGGGGTGTTCGACCTTCAGCAAGACCTTGCACTCCCTTTTAAAGCAAATATGAGCAGGAGATCACTGCAGCGCTTACTAAGAGACAATGCTCTAAAAATAAATAATCTAGAGGCCCTCTTTTTCTCCTGGGATAGTCTGCTTCCCTTCTACTCCTACCGAGGGATAACTCTTCCCTACCCTTTCTCTCTGTCCTTTACTTTCCTTCTCCCTCAACCTCTTTCTTCTAATAGCCTTGTTGTATCCTCCCGGTACCCATTTAGGGAACAAACCAAATAGCAATAACAAATACGGAGTAGATAATGAGGTGTAGAATCCCCTTCTCTGTTGTGTTAATGTCTGTTATCTCTTTGTTTCTACTTAAAATATGCGAAGCGTGCATTTTTGTTTGACTGACTGTGGTTATTGCTCCTGTAAATGAAGCGTAGGAAGCTTCTTAGCCTATTAATTTAGCTTTCTAAAGAGAAGGAAAAACATATGGGAATATTACTTAACATTTTGTCAGGTGTTGTGGATTTTGCGTTTCTTTTGCACTGTGCATTGCAGCAGGCTATAGCCTGACTTCCTAATAAAGCATTTCACAAACTCAAGCAAGCAGAAGAAAAATGTATTCTTGTTTCATTTTGAAAATACCATTCAAACTTGGTGACTTTTGCAGGAATTTATTCCTTGTCTCTCGGATTGCGCCTGTCAGTTACATCAGCTGTATCTTCAGATATATAGGTAAGTGAACTACAGAGAACAGCTCTTTGGTTCTGTTTAAGGGACATCTCTGTGTCCGCCCCGAAGGGTCACAGCTAGGGACAACAGTTCTAAAGGTTACGAGACTTGTAACAATAGAAGATTGCAGCAGTCATTTGGCCCACTTGGCTCTATGTAGAATTGCAGTAGTATCTAGAATTTCTTTGGTGCACAGAGAACCTATTTACCATTGTGCACAGAGAACCTATTTACCATTGTGGGCCACATCCAATACTATCTGTTTGGCCCTGAGGATGTCACGTGGACTGCAGCACTGCCACCAGAATGGGGATCAGTGCCGGGAATGGCAGCATGGTCCCAAACTCTTCATTTTGTTGCATTTTCTTCTACTAGCTCCTCTCAGTGGCTATCGCTGGGGAGAGTTTGCTGTACCTGGATCCCTTTGAGCCCTTCAAAATGGATTTTCTTGTATTCACCCCGCAGGCCCACTGCTGTGAAATAACTAGGCAATATTTGGTTTAAAAGAAGTTAAGTGCAAAAAAAGAAGTTAGGGCACTCTTAATCTTCAGTTAAACCCCACAAAGGTTTGGAAATAATTTCTCCTCCCACATTTACTAGCTCTGCACTGGTGCTTGCTCTGTGACAGTTTGTTACTGTGTCATCACCTAACAATGGGGACGTGCTTTCAGTTTAAAGGAGAAAGAACACATCTGTATTATTTCCCCCTCAGCAAATTCCCTCCGAGTCTCTATGCTCCTGTGATTTCCGAGGCCCATCAGGATGAAATAAGCAGAGTTTTTCTGGTGGCACTGGATCCTCTCATTCACCAGCTTCTTCCCTTCAAGCCTTTTCTGGAGCAGGTATTAAGTGAGAAACTAGGTAGGTTTAAAAATGTGAGTGCCTGTGTTCTATAGCAGAGTTGGTGCCATCTCTCGGGAACAGAACGAGGCGTCTTGACTTTTTGTGCTTCACTCGCTATGTAACATTTCCGCATACGTCAGGTTCTTATTTCCGCACGGTAGTTTTCATAGTGGACCCTAAGCGATACTTTCAGGTTCATAAAACAACATGAAAGGTTCCTTAACTTGACAGCAGCTACTGTGCACACACTGGAGAAATTACATTAAACCACTGGTTTTGTTACATTGAACAAATCATGTTTTTCGTTAAGATGCTCTTCGGACACAAAAGTGGAGGCAAAAATAGAGCTGGCTGAAAATTGTCTGCCAAATCTTTCTCGATGGGGAAAAATTGAGGTTTTGTCCCCCCCAAAATTTTTTTAAATAAAAGAAAAGTGCCATTTGGTGGGAAAATGTTTCATCAAAAGTTGCATTTTTGTTTTCTAGTTTGGGGCCAAATCCGAAATATTTTAACCTGAAAATAAAATATCTGTGAAATGCTGCCCCAGTGCATCCTGGGAGTTGTAGTTTAGGCGTCTTGTGCTCCCACTGTCCCTCCTGTATGCAATGCTGGGCTACTCCAACCAGCGTTCCTATTTCCTGATGCGCACTGAATTCCCTGCAGATCTCTCCCCTGAGTTGCACCTACCTCAGTGTCGTCTGCTGATCACCATCATGGACAAGCTGCCCTCTCAGCCTGAGGACGTGCAGGCTCTCTGGACCACAGGAAGCCAGTCCTCAGAAGAGAGTCCCAGGTAGTTTCTGCCAGGAGCAGCCAAGCTGCACAAGTGGACATTGGGGTTCAGGTGCAAGAGGCCCCTCAGGCTAGCAGGTCGGTGGCATTAGCAGCGCCGAGGGCGTGCGGCCTCACCCTCGGCCAGTCGTGCTGGTGGATGTGGTAACGCCTCCAGGGGGCACAGCACACAGCAGAGATGCACTGGTCCACCGAGGGAAAGGTTGGCCCTCAGGCAAGGACGTGGAAGGCCAATTTTGTTTGTTTCCAAAACGGGTCAACTTTCCCTCAGGTCAGCATGTTAAATGTATTCTCGTGGCAGGCAGGCTATTTACTGAGGCCCATCATGGCCAGAGTAAATTTACTGAGGCCCATCATGGCCAGTGTAAATTGTCATTTAAAAAGAGTGAGGCTGTAAATTGTCATTTAAACACTGTGCTTAACCAGTTAACTGTGGACTAGCTCCCGGCCCGTGGCATAATGCGATGGACCAGCCCCCCGTCCACGTTGCACATAGGCCTGGCTGAGCATCGCCCTAAGCCAGAGGCGCCTCAGCAGTGCCCTGGCACGGTGCTGCCCCTGGTTCCCTTTAGACATTTCCTCAGTTTTCCTTAGGATGTCAGCTCGCCGTCCTGACAGACAGGGCTACGTCTGCACTTGTGGGAAGATGGACGCTGCGGCGTTCGATTCAGCGGGTCTGGGAAAGAGGGCGTCTCGTACTCCTGCTCCTCGTGGGGAGTAAGGGAAGTTGACGGGAGCATTTCTTTTGTTGACTTCCCGCTGTGCAGATGGCACCAAAACCCGGCTTAAGTGCGGTGGACTTGGCTACTTTTTGTAGTGTGACCTTAGGCTGACCGTCCCTTGTAGTGTGGACCTGGCCTGAGAGTAGCAGATATATTGCCCTCCTTCAGAGAGCTTCCTCCTGATTGGGCAGACTCCCTTCCCTCCTGCCCAATCATACACTACAGGGCTTCTCAGCCTGGGCTCTTAAAGGGACAGTGACTGGATTTTTCATAACCAGCTGTGGATTGCCCAGGATCACTTCCTTTCTTCCTGCTGCAAGGCCATTTCCAGAGCTGCTGTTTACTCCAGTGTCCCTGGAACAGAATCTCCTGGCCACCTCTAATTGTAAAGGGCCAGTGTACCTGGATATAGCCCCGTAAGCCCGATAATGGCCTGAGTTTATAAGCAGAAAGTTGACCAGAGTTGGTGGTGTTGCCTCAGCTTGCAGCAGGAGACAAGGAGGAGGTTCCCTTAGTTCAGATGTCTGTACTTGAGGCGTCAGGCGTGGACAGAAGTATCCTCACCGCCTTCATTGTTCTGCAGGCTCTCTTTGTTCTCCGCCCTTTTCCTTGGTTTCCAGCAGTGCTCTGGGGAGCTCTCTTTTCCTGTTCGTCTGCCAGGAGACATGGGTAATGGACAAGCTGTCACCTTGTATCACTACGTCTGTGTCCAGTTGTGTGCCTTCATCGCATCCACCCCCCCGGCGCGCTTCCCTCCGTTGGTAGGTTGGTTTTTAGTTTTCAGCTTCCTTCTGGTGGATTTTAACTTTTTCAGAAAGTGACCCTTTCCGTACACTCTGAGCGCCGAAGATGCTGTGCGCAGGCCGGTTTTGTTTGACTTTGGAAGGCAGGCACAAGGCAGGTAAGACTGCAGGTGTGCCGCAAATGCCGTTTGCCAAAGAACCCACTAGAGCAACATGGCTGGAGACCTCAGTTACATTAGACATCTGTTCGTAAAACCACAAAAGGAACGCAAACATCCAGCTTCTTTTTTAAATGCTGCTTAGTACTTTCCACCTCCCAAACACTGAGACATTCCAGCTGCAGATTCTATCTCCTAGAACAGGGGTGGACATAGGGGCCTTCGTGGGCCAGACCCGGCCCGCCAATCCAGACCCGGGGACAGGGGAGTGTGCAAAGTCTCCTCCCCACCACTAGGGGCGCAGCATCAGAGGAACAGCCAGCTGTTTTAAAACAGCCAGAGTTCCTCTCTAGCTGCCACGTGCTCTGGCAGGGTGGGGGGAAGGGGGAGGGACTTCACGTGCTCCTCCTACCCCCCAGCCCTCATTGGCCTGGAGAGGGGGGAGCGAAGCACGTGAGGTCTCCTCCCATTGCAGCGCCTAGAGCAGTGTTTCTTAAACTGCGTTCCACGGCACACTGTCAGAGGTGCGCCGCGGAGAACAGAATTCAAAATGGCTGCCCTTAAAGGGGCAGTGACCTTTTTTGCTCAACTCCCCCCCACCACCTTTTTTTTTTTTTTTTTTTTTTTTCCACTCAACTTCCCTCCAACCCTTTTTCCTCCCCACTCAACAACAAATCCTTAGTGTTCCTCATTTTAAAAAAAAATTGTTTGGTGTTCCTCGGTCTTAAAAAGTGTAAGAAACACTGGCCTAGAGGGACTCGCTGGCTGTTTTAAAACAACTGTTGATTCTCTGAGTGCTGTAGGGAGGGAGACTTCATGCACTTCCCCAGGTCAGTTGGTCTGTGGGGCAGAGCATGACAAGTCTCCTGGCCCCGCCCCTGCTGGGTGGCCAGGGGCCACTTCAGAAATGTATGAAGTGGCCCCCTTTTGAAAATGATTGCCCATCCCTGTTCTAGAAGCTAAGGCATCTCAACTACTCTCACCTCGGCTGAACTTAAGACCAACTTCATTCTCCAGCTTGAGTTTCGAGCTAGTGGGCTGCAAATTTACAATTCCATGAGCCACGCCTGTTAAGTTTGTCAAAGTGTTTTACTCATTCACGGAGCATAGACATGAGGAAGTGTAACCTAGTGATCACAGCAGTGGCCTCCTCATCTACCACTGTGTTTTTGTGATCCAGTTCAATCCTGTGTCTTAAAAGGGAAATAAGTAGTTAGCAGCTTTTGGAGGGTGGTTTTGAGGCTTAAAGTTACTGTTTTTATAGTGTTGTGGGACCTTATATCCAATTCCATCTATGTTTGGGACAGTATATATCAATAGACAGAATAAAGGGCTCTACAGAATTGCAACATATTAAGAAGTCCAGGAAGGCATAGCTGTGTATGTGTGTTTGTATAAACAATGCAAACAGTCTTTTCAGACAAAATATTAGGACTGACTCCTGAATTCCTCACTCAGAGGAAACTTCTACCAAGGAAGCCAAGTGTTTTGCCTGCAGAAGTACTTGGTGAGGATTGCATTTGGTCTTAAGTAAAGTTTAGAGTGGCCCCCCAAAAGGATAACATTTTCATGAAAAAATCATTCCCCTTTTTTGTCATAACTTCTAGCCAAAAAGTTGGCCCTATTTTTCATTGAAATTGTTTGAAATGTACACAGCTGGCCGGTGTTGACAGGTTAATGTTAAAAATAAACCTAATGCTTGCTTGCCTTTTGAACGAAGCAGGTGATACAGTACTAAAGCCAGTTTGTTCCTATGCATTTTAACGGCACAGATTGACCGTCTAATTATATATGCAGTGGAGTCGTTGTGTTGCCGGTCCCCAGATATTAGAGACACAAGGGTTAGGTAGTATCTTTTATTGGACCAACCGCTCTTGGCGAGAGGGGGAGAGAGTTTTTCGGGTCAAGTTTGACTGGCTTGAAAACTTGTCTCTCTCATCAACAAAAGTGGGTCCAATAAAAGATATTACCTCTCCCGGTTTGTCAGTCTACTTCTGTGTCTCACGAGTCAGTGGATTAAAATTGGTTCATAAGTGCCTTCTCCGGTCTTTCCTTAGGAGCGGGCTCTGCTAGGAGCAGTCCTTGGTTCTAGTATGATCACGTCACTACTAGCTATGGATGCTTGGTGCTTCCTGGCCCGGTAAGAGACCCAGTAATTGTTGGGCAAGGAGCGATGGACCGTGTGGTTCAGGCTGCATGAACGTTGGTTTTCTGACTGCATGGTTTGAATTGCTCACTGTTCTCAGACAGGTTCACTTGTTGGGCAGCAATGGTCCAGGGTTGGTCTCCGCTCAAAGATGTTGTTTATTTTGGAAAATGAGCTGGTTTTCCAGCAGCAGGGGAAAACACACTGTCCCCCATTAGAAGAGACTTCTTGCTGTTTTATTTCTAGCAGCTCTACAGTGGAGGGCTGGCGGTAGCAAGTTGAAATGTGCTCTAGACATGCCCATCTTTGAGGAGAGAGAGCCTTTAACTCGCTGTGATGCTTTATTTTGACTTGTTTGCATTACAAGCCTTTGACAATCACTTTGCTCGTGCCTAGCGTGTTTGACGCAAGGTTTTATCCTGAGCTTGTGACTAGTCCAATGGTGTACAGCGTGGGCTGAAGGAAGGGGTGAGAGCTCTTGCAGTGCATGCCCTTAGCTACGCGGCTCCTGAGGCTTGCAGGAGAGGGGCTTTCCATTACAGCCCCTGGAAAGTGAGCGGGACGGGGTTCTGGTGGGATCTGGCCAAACTGATCTAGCCTATTGACTTGCCAAAATTGGGAAACCATGTATGGAAAGCCAGCGGCGGTCCAGAGTCCCATAACGTGGAGGTGCTGCTGCGTTTAGGGGTTTTCCTTAAAAAAACAAAATCCGCCCAAACATCTGCAAAGGATGGACTTGCCACTCACGCTTTGCCCCCTTGTGCACGTGTTATGCATGGGGGTTAAAGGAAGATCACAGCCCATTTCTCACAATTTATTAACATCACACTTGTCACCACCTTAGATCTACTTCTCTAGTATCTTGTAACTTGCATTCCCCTATATTGACACTAATGTCACTGTGAGAATGGTCCAGTGAACCTGTATTGGCTTAGTTTTAGGTAAGTGTTCTTCACTCTACATACAACACTCACTTGAATTTATTATTCATTTGAGTAGCCTCAACAGTGTTCATATAGTCACTGTGGACTATGCGCTTGGACATAGCGGTCTTTTTTTTTTAATATTGCAATCCTGGGCAATGCTACAATGGTGTACAGTGGTCCTGTGTTTCGACCTGCAAAAGGTGGGCCCAGTTTCCTCCCTCCTACTGCTAATGTGAGTCCTACGTTCCTTGATTCGGTGGCCAGAGAACAGCTTTGGGATTCTCTCCCGGCAAATGAAATATGCAGAGGCCTTAGGAAACCCCATTTCTCTGCTGTGTATGGCAGAGCACGAACTATGCTCTCAGAGCCGGCAGGACGGGACAGATGTGCTAACGGGCTTACGTAGCTCTCTCTCTTGCATCCCAGGTATGGAACAGCTGACCTGTGCGCTCATCATGCCGGTGTGATTGCCCACGTGGTGAGTAGCATGGCAGAGGCTGGTGTACACACGCATGGGTGTGCTTGAACAAATCGTGCTTCCAGATTGGGGTAGGGAGCAAGGAGACTGGAGTTTTAATCCCAGCGTTCCTGCAAACTTCTTAAGTGACCCTGGACTGTTTTCCCCTCCTCTCTGTGCCTCATTTTTGGTATCCACAAAATGGGGAGAATCCTGTAACGCCTGTAGCACTGAAAATACAGCAAGTGGTGAGAACTACACAGCTGCTGCCAAATTGATGTGCTAATGTAGGAGTTACTATAACGATCCCATATGGTTAATGAAAGGACTGGACAGAGGAAGTCAGTGAGATGTCCCAAGAATAAATAAGAGCACAGGAGCAGACACAGGCAGTACAAATAGTGCCCTGAACTAGAAAGCAGTCGATGGCCTGTAATGCAGGGGAAAACCTGGCCGCAGTGGTTCAGCGGGAGGTTTTGATTCAAAAGGGAAATGCAGTAAGAGGAGGATTTGTTGCTGCCTGAACAGAGGCCCAGGAGCTGTTAACGTTCCAGGTCATTTTCTTGAGTCTCAGAAGGCTGAGTCTTTGGAAATGGTTCGTGTGCGGGAGCAGTGTCTTTCTTCTTTGAGGAGCTCAGTTCCCTGTTATCCCACTTCAGATAAAGGCTTGCCCTGCCGAGTGTCACCAGCTCTCTGCCTTGGGAGTCCTGCTGCGGCGTATGCTGTTTTTGATGGCTCCAGAGCACCAGGCAAGTACAGCACCGATTTCCCCAGAACTCCAGTTGGCCTCTAGTAAATCACCGTCCCTCCATCTTCAGTGCACTGGAAACAAGAGGGTGCAGCAGCCTGGTGGTGTGAGATGGTAAAGCAGAAAGGGCAGGGGGTTCCCGCCATAACTAACTCGGCCTGTGGGCTGCCCCAGAAGTGCCTTCTCTGACTGCGTTGGTCCCTCCTTGTTATGGATCCAGAACTTAGCCACTGGTCCGCTCGCCTGCGTGAAGCTACGCAGCGTGTGAGTGGTAGCAGGAGGGGCTCTCCGGCAGCAGGCCGCTGTCCACGGGGAACTGTTCCCCAAACATCGGTGGCCCGTTCATCAGCTGCCCTTGCCCCGGCGACCTCAGAGAAGCAAAGCAGAGTGGGGATTGCTGGGGGTCTGCCCTGTTCTCTGGTGCTAGCCGGCCATGTGGTTGGGAGTGCCGTTGGCTGAGCCACCAGGCCCCTGGTGAGGATCACACCCCTCGTGTGGGGCTGCCCGTGAGTCGCACGGCCCAGGGGCTTTGCACCATCTGCGAGTTGGCGGGCGTTGCAGCTCGCTGGGGCGGAAGTGATCGCTGTCATTAACTTGCAGGTAGAATTCACCCGAAAGTTTCCTCCCGAAGAGGCGGAGAACTTGTCCCTGTGGCAGCATATTTCTCTCAAGGCCCTGCCTCCCGAGCTCAGGGAGGAGGTGGCCCACCAGCTGTGTGCGGCGGGGCTCTCGCAATGCGGGCGGTGGCTGAGCGGCAGGTGCACTCTGGGAGAACTCCCGCCTGTGGTAAGGGAGGGGTGACTGCTCGTTGACCCTAGAGCTCTGACGTGATAAGCAGCCCAGCTTGTTTATCTTCCCCTGCGTGCAGCCTTGTGGACTTCAGGCTCCTAGTCTTGAAAGAGCCCATCTTTGGGCACGTCGCACCTCCCTTGTGCGCGTGTCCGCCCACTCGAACCAATAATTAGTTCCTTTCCTCTGCATCTCTTGCCACGCATGCCCCCGATGGGCTCACCTAGCTGCCTGGGCTGCTCCTGCCCAGAGCATTCCTGCGAGTGACACGGTCTGGCTGGTCTGGGAAGCTGACATACCTGAAAGACAAGCCCTGGTTTCCTCGGCAACCTAAGGAGACACCCCCCCATCAAAGGCCAGCGATTCAGGGCGCTGCTTCCTACTTGATGGATAATTCAGCTAACCCTTCCTCTCCTGCACAAGTCCCTGGGGGCTGGCTCTGGGGGGGTGGCATGTGTGGGCTTTCAGCCTGGGGGAGGAGAACTACGTTACTGACGCTGTGGGCCTCTCGTGAGGCTGTAGCAGCTGAGCTCAGCAGGCCGGGTGTTCACCCGCTCTCTGTCTCTGCTAGAACACTGCGCTCTCCGCCTTGCTGGCTGGCTGTAGTTCCGCTGGCGAGACTCTGGAGGCAGGACTCCGGGCAGCAGTGCTGGCAGCTGCGGGGCAGCTCTGGGCTCGCCTCCAGGCCAAACAGGTGAGGACATTTGCTGTTCCAGCAACGTAAGGGGTCCTAGTGCTCCGCCAGGGCTGGGCTGGGAACAGGGCAGCTGACTCCCTCTGCTTCAGACGCCAGTGCCCGCGCTTTGGGGAGCCTGAGGTGTGAATTCTTCCCACACAGGTTTGCTCCCAGTGATGTAGCTGGCACTGTGCGTGCCGGGATGAGTCGTGTAGAGGAACTGTGCTCTAGAAAGAAGGGATTGAGCCCCAGAAAGGGGGAACACACAAACTAATAGCCAGATCAATCGGCCAACAGCGATAACTTAATTACCTTATTTTACTAAGAACAAAGAAAGGCAGCTAGGGATTTTCTTGCAAGGAGAACTGGATTAATCCTGGCCCTGTTTAACACTGAACTGCCTGTATAAGCACGATTCTTTGTGCAGAAAAGTGAACATAACCGTCTTCTGTGGGAACTCCTGGCAGTGGTGAAAAAAGAACGTAGAGATGGACGTTTGAAGTCAGAATTTTCTCTGCAGTGTTTCAATGTTCTGAGTACTGTTTTATCTTCCCAAGCTAAATATATACGCCCAGATCCACAGCTGTCACAAATCAGTGTCATTCATTGATTTTATCTGAGCTGTGGGTGGACTAGGACTTCAGCAGTTATTCCGGTTTATACCAGCTGTGTATCTGCCCCATGTTTTCTAATCCATTCCTAATGTGAATGAATACCCCTTGGCTACGTCTAGACTGGCATGATTTTCCGCAAATGCTTTTAACGGAAAAGTTTTCCATTAAAAGCATTTGCAGAAAAGAGCGTCTAGATTGGCACGGACTCTTTTCCGCAAAAGCCATTTTCGCGATCGGGGTTTTTTTGAGGAAAACAAATCTGAGCTGTCGACACTGGCCCTTTTGCGCAAAAGGGACTTTTGCCCGAATGGGAGCAGCATAGTATTTCCGCAAGAAGCACTGATTTCTTACAGTAGGAAGTCAGTGCTTGTGCGGAAATTCAAGCGGCCAGTGTAGACAGCTGGCAAGTTTTTCCGGAAAAGCGGCTGATTTTCCGGAAAAACTGGCCAGTCTAAACACAGCCCTTCCGTCTAGTCGCACACCCAAGCTGATGTTCCTCAATCCACCCAAGTTTCCACAGTGCCTACTACTATACCAATAGCCTCACTTAAACACCAGGCACCTTTGTCCATCTTCCTTGGTATTTCGACTTCTAGCCTTCCTCCCTGCTTCTCGTGGAGACTGTCCCTATGATCGTATTTGTCCGACGTTAACTGAACTGGGGGACGATACTGAAGTTTCACACTTTAAAAAAAAAGATAAATTGCCCTGTAAGCAGAAATGCCCTGGTGCTAAATATGCTCTTCTGATCTGGTGAAGGTCTCAAGTCAGCCATGCCTCCAGCAAACACTTGGCTTGCTCCTTCCTCTGCTGGAATTTTTCATCCAAACCTTAGACCCTCAGCTGATAGTTCAGGTAAGAAACATCTTTTTTGGGTAACCAACTTCATGCATGCTGGATTTTTGGTTATTACATGAGATCCCTTCTAGTGAATTGTTTCATGGTCTGATTTCTACTACTTAGCAAGAATGAGGAGTTCTTAACTTTATTTTGATTCCTTCCTACACTGTTTTGTTGGCTTTGTTGTGGAATTTGCTTGGCGTTGCTTTTGGGACTCTTTTTCCCCCGGGCGTAGGGCAGTGATGGGGTATGACGTATATTTCTCTTCGGGGTTTTCTGGAAGGATTCAATGGTTTTTTTTTTTAATTGTGACGCGCTCTAGGATACATTTTCTTCCATTGCTGCATCTAGTGTCCTGACCTGTCTCTATGTAGACTTGGTGGCCATTGCAATCCCCAGTGGAACAAGGTTTTTGTCTTGTTTTTTTTTTTTTATTCGATTGGGCTTCATCCCGATTGATTTTCCTGCAGGTGTTTGCAATGCAGACTTCTCTGCTGGAGTTGGGTCCCCCTGATCACGTTCGCTTGGCAATGCTGGATCTGCTCTCTTCTATGGGAAAACTGTTTATACCACAAGAAATCCAGGTAAGTGCAACATTTTGTCCTGAGACATTTGTGTATGACATTGTATTCAAGGAAAATACACAGCACTGCGCCCCTGGGCAGTGGATCTCGGAGACCTTCATTCTTCAAGTCAGGAGAGAATACTTCCACGGCAGTGTTAAGTGCCATTGAGGCGGCTTCTTCTCCCCATGGTCCGTGGGATGCTGGGTGTCCCCTCTCGTGTGTCAGGTCCCGGGGAGGGAAAGACGGGCTGCTGTCTGAGCTCCAGAAGGGAAGGAGCGTGTTCTGTGTACGTGTTCTCTCTTTCAGTGGGTTTTGCCAGCCACGGCTGGTGCAGACTCCCTAGAGCTGTAGACTCCAGTCCTCTGACTCGAGTGTTTTTTTGAGGGTGAATCGGGGCAAGCTGTGCCAGTGTAACACAAATCTGACTAGTGTGTGCTCCCCTTCAGGGGCAAGTTCTACCCAAGCTGGCGTGTCTCTTTGCCTCCCTGTTGGCTGACAAGACTTGGCTGATTTTCCAGCATGCACTGGAGGCATTCACTCAGTTTGCAGAGGTAAGGATCATACTACACGGGGGATACGCGTTTTAGCCCTGGTAGTCTTTCCTTGTGGATCGGTCCCTCTAGCATTTGAATGTTTGTTGCTCTTAACTCCCTCCACTGTATCTGTCCAGTGCTGGGACCTTGACTACTGTATTGCATATGCAATCATGCCGAAATAAAAGGATTAGCAAAATTCAGGAGAAATACAGTGGCCAGAGGAGGTGGTAGAAGAGATTTCCAGTATTGTTTTAAATCACACACCCGCACGTGCTCTTAACACACAACAATTTTCAGATTGTTGTGTAGTTGATCTACAGCTCGTCTTGAATAGAGCTGCCCTGGACGGGAACGTACTAACCAACTTTTTCTTGCTCGAAACCGTCCACAGGCAACAAGGCATGAAGATGCAGTTCCTCTGTGCCTTCATTCGGAAGAAACTAAAAACAAAGTTGTTTGCTTTCTGGCCAAGGTACCTTAATGAAATACTTTCCTATGTCCTTGCTTAGTAAGGGAGGGGTTCTTGCCCGCAGTTAACTGAAACGATTGCTCTGGATCTGGAATCTGAGGATTTGTTTTCTCAAGCCGCTTCATGCCTGCTAAACTCGGCCTGGCTGAGGGATGACAAACGCTGTGCGGGTTTCCACCACAGATTTCTTTAGTGCTCCTCAACTCCCATTGGGTCTTGGTGAGAGGATTCTTCCAGGAGTGGGTGGGTGAGATTCTGTGGCCTGCGTTGTGCGGAGGGTCAGACTAGATGATCATAATGGTCCCTTCTGACCTTAAAGTCTATGGTTCCCCTCCCCTGCCCTTTCCTTCCTCCTGCGAGGGGACAAAGGCGGCTGGCGCGGTCGCCATTAGGGAGCAGACAGATGGCGGCTCGCTTGTGTTCTAAGCCCTGGCCAGGGTCCCGAGCCCGTTGGCTGGGTCCTGTTTTGCATGTACCCGTGAAAACAAGTGGCCACCGAGCTCATCCATTTACTTCCACGGCAGCCTCTAGTGAGCCTCGGGGATCAGCTCAGGAAAGAAAAGGGGGTTGTGCTTCCTGGAGGAGCACGTGGACTCCGTGCCTGTTAAAGGGGAAGAGGGTTCTCTGCTGCTAGTACCCATGCTAGCTTTCCCCCACTGTACCAGATAGTGGAGAGGTGGCACTGCAGTTGGTACCTGCCAATGTCCTACCCAAAGGGACGTTCCAGCAGGGCAGGGGGCCCACGTGAGTCGGCGCTTCCCCCTGCCACTCCGCAGACGTGCCGGCTGCCGCCGGGCCGAGGCGCTGCTGTTTACTGCACTCGGTCTGTTTGCGACAGGGTTGCTGTGGGCCCGACGGAGCAGGGCCAGGGCTGGGAGTGCTGCTGTTTGGGCTGGCGCAGTCACCTCGCCTGTGGCTTTCCCCTAGACAAGGCCGGCGGAGGAGACGGCAGAAGCAAGGGCAGCGCGAGTGAAACAGGAAACTGCCGTGTGCCGTGCGCACCTGCTTAGCGTGGAACAGGCTGGAGCCGGGGGCACAGCATTAGAGGTGGGTGTCTGACAGGCGGGGGTAGGGGCTCCCCTTGGGGAACGGCGCTGAGCAGGCGGTTCATGCTCCCACCCAGCAGCTGCCCTTCAGCACCGGCCTGACAACAAGGCACTTCTGGGGAGCCTGGCCCCAGCCCCCCTGGAATTGCTGCCCATCCCTGGGTGAGCAGCATCCGCCAGGAGGCCTAGTTCTAGTGGCTGAGGTTTGAGTGAGATTTTCGGTTGGTGGCACTAGCAGACTGTTAGCAGCAGGGACTAGAAACAAGCTGCTCCATGGGGCTGAGCAGTGCCCCCCAGTGGTGTGTACCACGTACCGCCAGGCTGCCTGCACCCTACTTCACGCCGAGCGGAGTAACAGCTGTTAGACTGTTGTACGCAAGGGCTGGGTGAGGGACCTTCTGTCACTAGAGCGAGGACCCGCAGTGCCTGGCTGCCCCTTAGTCTCTTGAGGGGTATTTAAAGAGCAAGCTAAAGAGGAACTTCTTGGCCCTCAGCCTAACACCCCTGCAAGGAATTGTGCCAAAGGCCGGAGCCGGGTGTATACAGCTTCAAGCACGGGCTGCACACAGAGGGCTGAAACCTCCATGAAGGGGCTTGTGCATTCCTGTACTGCCTGCTTATTTTTCATCTGCGAGGTGGCGGCTTTAGGTTTAATGTCTTGTTTTCCTCTGCAGCCCTTAGCCAAGAGAGCGCGGGGGGCGCCCTGCGAGGAGGAGTACAGCTCTGCCATCGCCACAGCCCAGAGCGCCCTGGAGGCTGTGAGAGCGCTGCTGCGGCACGGCACGGCCCCTGCGTGGCTGGCAGGGAAACTAGACGCCCTGCAGGCAGCCACAGCCGCTCTCAGAAGCAGCATAGGGTGAGGTGCTACAGCTGCAGTTCTAGAGCCCGAGCGGCTCCGCTGGCCTGTGCTGCCCAGGGACCAAGCTGGATGGAAAGGGAGTTAGACACCTGGCTCCTGATTCACCCTCTGCCAGCCACGTTTTGTGTTTAAGATGTTGAATGTTACTGAGTCCGTGGTGCAGGTACCCCCCTCCCGGCCGGGCGCAGGCTGCTGTCAGAATCTTTTGTAAGAGAAAACTCACCCAAACTGTCCCCATGAAGGGGACACTTTTGTATTAAACTGTTGCCAGTGAATGTGGGAGTAGTGTGAGTGCATTTAAGGTGCCGCCGCACAGCGGAGCTGCTGTTTGATACCCAGGGTGCTGCTCTCTTGAAAAGAAGCTTTATTGGTCAGGTGTAAGAGCAGAGTGAACTTCCAGCTCTGCTACGCTGTGTTAGACACACTGCCCCTGCCACAGTCGCCCAGCACACCGCCCCCTCCCCTTCAGCAATAAATAGGGCACCCAGCAAACTGTGATAGGCTAAAAAGTTAAAAGGGGCCCCTCAGCTGTGGCTTCTTCCTAATAAGAAATGGCACGCCCACGAGGAGACTCTCTGAACTAATGCAGCTCTCCTGGGTCCTGACATGCAAGTATCAGTCACGTTTCTGTGGGAACTTCAGCTCCAGCCCACAAGCCCTTCAAGTTGTTCCACTGCCCCTGTGTCTGGGCTACGCACCTCCCTTGTGCATATGGCTTTGGCCCAGGCCTTGTACGTGTTGGTGAGGTAATAATCTAGACTGGAGCCATCACCAGTCAGTGTCGTCTTCCCACTTCACCTCTTCCTCCTCGGCCCAGCCGGCAGCTTCTACCTAGAAGAAGGGGATGACAGTGGGTCAGATGAAGGCCGCACAATACACACAGCAGCCCAGCCCGACCGCCCTGCTGGGCCCCCTCTGGCCTCTGTGCAAACTGCTCCGCTACTGGCAGGAGCAAATGAACATGCCCCTTAGTCTGCTCCCCCTCCCCCATTCTGTCTGAGGGGGTCCTGGCCACTAGTATCAGAAACCACCTCAGCAGACTCCGGCATGCAGCCAGGTCACGCGCTGCCAGCTCTCCCCGCAGCCCCAGGCAGGTCCATGGCTGCTCTCTGCCCCCCCATTTAGAATGAAGGTACCCTGCCCCCGGCCAGCAAGAGCCCCTCCCCAACCCCTCGTGGCCCAGTAACCAGCTGGGCAGAGCGCTGCTCCCCGAGCTGTCAAACACGCCAGTCTTGTGGCCAGTCCAGTCAAGCCCTGGCTGCTTCAGAATCGCACCCGGCATGTCAGCCTGTTGAGCTCAGCTGGGCTGTGAGCAGGGGCCATGCCTGACCCCCTGGCTCAGGAATACTGCACCGCCCTTCCCTGCAGCCGCGCGAAGAGCCTCCATAGCGCTCAGCACTCAGACAACAGGCGCCCTCCTGGGGAAGCCTCTTCTCCCCAGCAGCTCAGCCTCTAAACCACGCTTCCCCCCACCGCCGTCTCACAGGCTGATTTACAGTAGCTCTGTCACTGCCCCACCTGGGGCCCAGCCCCTTAACCACTCTGTGCCTCAGTTCTCTACACTGATTTTCCAGAAATGCTTTTA
>JANRFK010004893.1:2295471-2313704 GCA_030068395.1 Apalone spinifera | reverse complement strand
CCCCTCCCACCCTGTCCTGCTGGGCCAACCCCCCACGGTCTCCTCCAGCACAGAGTTGGGGTCTCAGCCCACAGCAGAGCAGCAAGGCCCTGAGATCAGCTCAGCTCGGGGAAGGTGTCCTGCCGACATCTAGACCAAACCAATCAGTTGCTGATTTTTCTTCCCCCCATCGAAGGAGCAACAGATCAGTCACAGTTCAAATGCCACCAGCTGCCACTCAAAGCCCAGTGCTCCGCGGCACACTGTTGTGCCCAAAGTCACCGCGCAGACTGGCATTGGGACCAGCCCCCAATGGAACGAGCTGGTGCTAACCCCGTTGCCCCAGTTCGGTCTTTGCAGGTCACTTTTTCAGCTGCCAGGCTTGTCCACGCAAGGGACTCTCCTTAGAGTCGCTGGCCAAGCAGCACAGGGCAGGACTGAACAGCAGAAACCAATCCCATTTCGCTGCGATCCCCCCCTTGCCCTGACCTACCTGCTGGCGAAAGGTCCGTGGTTTTCGTGAAACTTGGTGCGGA
Source organism: Apalone spinifera (assembly GCA_030068395.1). Classification (NCBI taxonomy): domain Eukaryota; kingdom Metazoa; phylum Chordata; order Testudines; family Trionychidae; genus Apalone; species Apalone spinifera. Next base: position 2,313,189 of record JANRFK010004893.1, on the reverse strand, counting down.
GGATTTGAAAATCTTCGTTCTTCCGCCCCCCACAACCACCTCGGGGCCAAGCAGCGAGACCAGAACCGCTAAGCCGTGCAGCGTTGTCGCCACAATGGAGTCGCTGCTGTCTCGAAGGCCCAGCAGCACCTAGGAGAGGAACACCAGGCAGCTCTGACACAGCGAAGAACCTGAGCTGCTCTGCCGCCGCGCTTTCCCCAAAGAGGTTGGCAGCAGGTTTCTACTCTCATGCAGAGACCTGCGTGGACAGCCCCCTCTGCGTCAGCCGCAGCAGCCCTCCTTCCCGCAGAGGGGGCGAGCCCCACTCCTCTCCCCGCGTGCAAAGCCTGATTAGTGGTACCAGCTGCAAAGGGCCACTCAGCCTCGCTCCCGGGGAACGCTTTACCACCCTGCAAAGCTACCCAGTAATCTGGCACAATTCAGAACCACCAGTCACCTCTGCTCATGAGAGCCCCCGGGATAGTGGAGGGGCCGAGGATGGAGAGGCAGTGCGCTGTCATAAGAGGAAGGGAGTCAGTCAATCGTGGTGGGTAGGAATCGTGGGAAGGGATGTCCGAGCACTGGAATATCTATTCCAGGAATGCTGGCATAGCTAGGAATAGGGGCAGGACTAGGCTACCAAGGGGTGCCCCAGATCAGGACGGAGGACACCGGCATAGCTAGGAATAGGGGCAGGACTAGGCTACCAAGGGGTGCCCCAGATCAGGACAGAGAACACCGGCATAGCTAGGGGGAGGGGCAGGACTAGACTAATAAGGGGTGCCCCAGATCAGGACGGAGGACCCCAGCGTAGCTAGGGGGAGGGGCAGGACTAGGCTACTAAGGGGTGCCCCAGATCAGGACGGAGGACCCCGGCGTAGCTAGGGGGAGGGGCAGGACTTGGCTAGCAAGGCGGAGGTGGACTAAGCTGCGAGGAGGCGCATGGGTGCCAGGCCTGGGAACGTGGCTGAGCTGGGCGCCTGGCGCTTACACAATCTGCCTGCACTCTGTGTGACTGTTGCCTAGGAGATGGTTGGTGTAACAAGCAGGAGAGGCCCCCTCCCCGCCCCCGATCGGCTGCCTCGGGCATTCACCTGGGGCAAGATGATGTTTTTCAGCTCGTCGTGGGTGAAGAGCTCGGCGTAGGCCTCGATGTGGGACAGCAGCACCACGCGCACATGCTCTTCGTGGACCTCAAAGAGCTTCAGCAGCACCGGCGTGATGTGCGTCTGGAAGAGGGCCGGGGACAGCAGGCGGGCGGGCGGGCTCTCTCCACTTTTATCTAGGGACAGCGGGCCTTGAGTCACAGCTGCCACGGGCAACGGCCTCTAGGCCTGAGGTGTGGCAGGAGGGGCCTGTGTGAATTGGGTCCTAGCCCCGAGCTCTCTGGGGCAGCAGGAGCCAGGAGGGCACCAGGACCTCACAAGGGGACGCTCCGCGTTGCCCAGGACAAGTCCCTTCCAGTGGCTGGCTGGCTGCAGTGCTGGGGGCTGCTTAGGGCCGGGAGGGCAGGGGAGCAAAGAGCAGGAACAGGAAAGGAGGGAGAGCGAACGCCCCCGGGAAGAAAGGTTGCCCCTGCCAGCAAGGGGGCAGAGGAACTGCTGCCCCCCATAACTCAAGCGAGGGGGCAGCCTGGTTATCCGCAGGAAGGCTAGGCCAGGGATACCATGTGTGCTGCCCAATGAACGCCCCAGCCCAGGGCAGGCCATTCACAGCAGCATGGAAGGAGTGCGGACAAGTGTTAATCCCCTTGTCAGCACCAGGGGGAGATAAAGGGCCAACAGGACGTTGCTGGGCAGCCGCTCCTCAGCATCTGGAATGACAGTTCTCTTTGGCACTTTACCGTACCGTCCTTGCTTGGCTTAAATAAACACGGCTACTAAAACCACAGCTCCGATTCACTAACCCTTCTGATTTCACGCCGAACGGGGCAATGTTTGCTCTGAAAAGAGAACACTCAGAAGTCACCTTTCTTTGGACCCAGCAGATGCGGAAGGAAACTCTTGACAGCCACCGGCTCAGCAAACACAAGCTGATTGAGTAGAAGGGGCACCAGCCGCTTTGCTATCAGCTTCTCTGACAAACCAGCCACTCTATCCAGCAGGAACCTGTACGTCAGGAGAGAGGAGTTAGTAGGAAGGTAACCTTTTAAAAAACCTGGCTAGGACTTGGTCGCAGAATGAGTTTCAAATAAATATCCCTCCCCCTTCCCCTTGCATGTCCTCTCTATTTAGTTTGTGGGCTCTTTGGGGCAGGGATGGTCTCATGGGGTCTGTACAGTGCCTATAATAATACAATCCCAGTCCCGATGGGGGAATCGAGGCCCTACCATAAAGCAAGTAATAAATCATAAGGAAATGGATACACTGAGAAACCTCACAGCCAGGCTACTGGCTGACAATAATGACACCAACCAGCCAGCCAAGCAAGCACCAAATTCTGTAGCTAGAAGATGAATACTTCCGCCTTTTATAAAGTTGTGCATCACCTGTTTCCGAGTTTGGTTCAGAGCCAGAAGGGCCCATTAACTAGCCCGAGTTCAAATGCACTTATATCTCAACCCCCAAATGCTTTCCAAGAATCAACCTTCTGCCACTTGGTAAGAGATAAGCATGTTTAGTCTACAGGGCATCGCCTGACCAAGACTGTCCCATGCAAGGAAGGACATCAACTCAGGAACACACTTCCCTTAGTCTGAGGCAAGAGGTGTTTTACAAGTGAGCTGCAAAGTTATTTTTAAATGGCTCTTTATCTCGTACGCAGAGGGCATGAAAGGGTTAGGACTGCGGAAAGTTCCAGCCAAAACAGGTCAGCTGTTTCCCACAGCGAGGTCGCGGGAAATATATTTTACCATAATAAAAAAGAATTCCGACCCTCTTATCTTTGAGACGCTGCAGTGGAACCAAAAGTCTTAGTTCTCCCATTGTAGCTTATGGACAATATAAAACTTGGTTTGTCTTCGCAGCCTGTGCCCAAGGGAAAACTTCTGTCCTTGGTTTTGCACAAGTTCCCATTGAAAATCCAATCAGACCTCCAAAATACACCTGAGATTTCAGACAGCCATGCTTGAAGTAACTGCAGTCCAATTTTCTAGCTCATTTCCAGGGAACAATGGGACCAATTACCTCTGCCGTGAAAATACTTGCTGCTCACGTAGGTAGTTTTGCCCATCGGTTTTATTTATTTTTACCGACAGTGATCAGCTGCACATATAAAATTGCGTACACACCACTTCCAAGAAATCGACTGTTCAGAATCCAACCACACAGCAAAGGTGGTGGCAGGTATATCGTAGTCAATGCTAACCATGGATTTGCTTGAAGCGGGTCTGAGATTGCATTAAAATCAGAACGCACAGGTGTCGTTTTGCATAAGAGATGGAGAACCACAGATCGAGGAAGTATTATCCCAGCCGTCAACCTGCTGCTGAGACGCTGTTTGGATTACGAAAGTGTTTCCCTCCCTCCCCCAAGAACGGTTCTCTGCAAAAATCAAAATTCTGAAAATGTCTCACTTACTTGAAAAATTCTGTTTTCTCCTCCTCAGTCTTTAGGGTTAAACTTTCCAGAAAGTTCACAACTTCCAGAAAATCATTCCTGAGCACAAAGAGAAAGAATGCTAAGCATCAGGAACCCGAGACTCGAGAAATCCCCATCCTGCATTAAGCAAGCCATGGAAGAAAGGGGAGTATCAAGTCATTTGACACTGTCATGCCAGTGCTCCCAGTCCAATCTGGGCGTCTTGTGTTCCTCACTGCACCTGTGTGCTTCCGCCCCCATGGCCCATTCCCTTCTTAGCCTCTCTCGAGTGAGAGCATGATGAGATCTGGACATCTGTCCATCAGAAGTTGGATTGAAACCAACAAGAGTAACTTCTTTAGTCTGCTGGTCTAGGAGTGGAAGTTAGTGAGGCAGTTTTTACAGTGTGAGCTGGCTACGGGACGAGTGCAAGCTCTTGAGCATGTTACCTACATTATCATGAGAAAAGGAAATGGAGTTCAGTAGAAACTGGAAGTCAAGATGGAGCTAAGACAAAGGCACCTCTGACAGCCTTGTCTTCTAGGCCGTCTGTCAGCAACTGGCACGAAGTAGGGGAGATCACATCGGCTATGGACAGTAGTGCCCCTCCTTCGACCATCCTGCTGCTAATTCAGCAGCTTGGTATGAGGACTTCTGAACACAAGGCGTCCCCGGGTCAAAGATCCCACACGACAACACCCCAAGAGCTTGGTAATTACGTTTGCACTTCATGCAGCAAACAAGAACCACCCTTCAACACGAAACGAGCCTCAGAAGTGAGGAAGAGGGAACTAGATCCAGACAGATGGCACATGCATTCCCTCACCTGAAGAACTCGAGAGACAGTAAGCTGGACAGTGGTGGCCGACTCTTTGGATCTGGATTCAGCAGGGTACAGTGCAAGGTCTGTTGAAAACTGGAGAGAATATCCGCTGAAACTGAAGCCAGAGTGAGCATTAGGTTCACTCCCAGAGCCGGGAACAGACTGCTCAGAGACTGCCCCTCTCTCTGCTGCAGACTTGCTAGTTCTCAAGTGCTGGTGGACAGCAAACTAAGTCAGAGCCCCTGCTATTTCTCTGCAGTTGGCATATGCCTCTACCTTTTTTTTAGAAAGGCCACGTCTCAAGGGACGACTTCTCCTGGGCTCAGTGAAGAGGGCAAGAGAAGGTTCTTCCGAACAGCCTCCTTTCCCCTCACCCGTCACATTTTCACCGCTTTCCACTGCAGAAACTATAGACATCCAGTTTGGGACGACAGCAGGACAGGAACTAGGAGTTCCAGCTGGTGCTGTTGCAAGCAAAGTCAGGCACTGGCATAGGCATAGGCAAGGGCAGGCTTCCACGTGACATGACAGTAGAAAGATTCAGTTTACAAAACAGATGAATACGGTGACATGCTAGAGATTTATAAAAGAGCGAGTGTTACAGAGAAGTCAAGTCATGACCTCCTATTAACTCTCACCACGCAAGGAAAGAGACAGTGGTCCAGGGAGCCAGTGTTCGGGTGACAGACTTAGAATGTGATAAGAGGTTTGACTTGGTACCACATGACATTCTGATAAACTAAAATGATATCAAATTAATATGGCATGTAGAAAATGGGTTACAAACAGGCTAGCCGATAGGTTGCAAAATGTAACACTGCACAGAGAATTATCGAGTGGCTGTTTCCAGTTTTTGGCCCGACACTATTCAACACTTATCAATGGCCTTGATGAAAACAAGACCGCCGATAAAGCTTGCCGATGACACAACAATTGGGGGTCCACAAAGAAGAGGACAAATCACTGGTTCACAGCAATCTAGATGGCTTGGTAATTGGTGCAAGGAAACACAATGTGCATCAGTACAGCTAACTGTCTACATCTGGGCATGAAGAACGTAGGCCATAGTTACATGAGAGGGCACTCTATCCTGGGAAGCAGTGACTGTAAAAGATTTGGGGTCCGATTAGTAGCTGAACGTGAACTTCCAGTGCAACCCGGTGGCTAGAAGGCCAAGTTAGGGACTTGAGTGGGAACAGAACAGTCAAATTATACAGAGGTCCAACTAGATGGTCCCTTCTAGCCTTAGAATCTATTTGACAGTTGAGAAGTGCAAAACATGGGGCAATTTCTTCTACCTTAGAATTGCAGGGAAAGATCACCCCTCACAGTAATTTGCATTTACACAGATCCTTTCACTGACCTCACAACGTGGTTTACAACACATAAATCCATGATCTAAATGTTGCCGATGGGAAAAGGTGACAGAGATGAAACAATTTACCCAAGCCACAGAGGAAGTGAGATTTTCGAATCAGACACAGCAACCCAATAGCCACACCTGGTGCCAGTTACTGGACAACCTCTCCTCTCCCCCCCCCCCCCCCCCCCCCCCCCCCCACCACTGTGCCCTCATTTCCATTAAAACCCCCCCACCCCAGTCACTGATTCCTGGACTACCACACCAGCTATACAGGAAAAGCAGCCAGCAAGGAGTCCCCCGTCCTGCGAAGGCACAGCATGGAACAGGAAGAGCTCTCACGAGAAAGAGTCATTTCTGAAATGCATTGACAAGTGAAATGTACAATCACGTGTCTGCAACAAGAATTTGGTCAGGCTTCTTCTTGGGGACTCCTATTGGAAACGAATAGCTTGGGTCATTCATTCAAGGAACAAGCTACACGGGAAAGCGTGGTTTGGAAGGCAGCAAAATAAAATCATTCTATTCCTTGTCTTCAAGGAATCTCACCCTGATCGTTTAAGAATGTCAGCAGATTTTCAACCATTGTTCCAAATGAATAGGCATCCCGGGCATGTCCGTGGCTCTCAGGAAGAATTCTGAAATCTGCAGACTGAAAAAATCATCAGCATCAAGCAGAACCCTGCTATATAGTTTCTGGTCCCTATTCTCTCCTTATACCCTCTGATTCTTTTTATAGTGCCGTAACGCCACTCAGCACATTGCAAGTGGAATATTACGCTAAACTCAAAAGCCTCTAGAGCCTTTAAGAACTTATAGCCTAGACACACAAACAAGAACACCACAGTTAAATGATGCCCCAGGAGTTCATCCAGCATCTGTGAGCCAGAAGCTTCCTTCATTTCTATAGAAACCAATGTTAACCAGGGAGAGAACTCTCTCTTCTGGTCTGTAAGTAGCCGGCGTCACAGTATAGACATGATAGATGGTTAATAAGGGAAACATATGAACATTAAATGCAACAGGGCCACGAAACTACGTAGCTATAAAAGGATCAACAACTTCTCAAAGCAAACGTTAGCTGAAGGAGGCTTGGAGGTCTTAGAAGTTTAAAGAGCATACTATTTGTATCACTTTTACAAAGTGAAATTTGCAAATTTTAAAATTTAAAGGCTCAAGGAATGACGTTCTTTTCTGAAGTGCAGCTTATTAGTGTCTTACATTTGAGTTACGGCATAGCACAAAAATTGGCTTCAGTTTCAGGATTGGCACTTTCTAAGTTATTAGAATACAAGTGGCTAGATTGCTCTCAGGAGTACATTTACATAAACAACCGCAACCTTCAAATGGCTATGAGTGACACTTGAAAATCAATTTCTATACATGCCCAGCAACCTTTTATATACAAGATCTGGCCTGTTCTTCTGGCCAATTTCATCTTATAAAACTTGGTACAAAAACGTGCTCAGCACGAGCATGCTTACAAATACCAAAGCCTTATTTGGCCAGTGTTGGTTCTGGGAAATGATTTGCCAGTCATTTTATGGCTATTTATCTGTGCAGTCCTCTGGCAATTTAATAAAAATAGTAAACAATATAGCAGCCATTTACTTTTAATACTTCCTACCAGCACCTAGCAAGGATACAGAAAGGCATAATTTTTTAAAAAATAAACCAAAGTTGGGATCTACCCTGTAGATATGAACTAGTTCTGGAGCTAGAACATGTCTATTTTATATCACGTTCCATGGAGATCCATCCCTACAAAGAAGTGTCAGAAAAGAAAAGACCATCAACACAAACAAACAAAACAACCAAAGATGGTAGATCTCTGAGCATTAATTCATCCTACAACTGCTCTCCCCTGTAACTGCAAAGCTCATCAACTGTGGGTATTTATTGCTGGGAAAGTGTTTTGTGTTTATCTATCAAGACAGACAGAAGCAAATACTGTCAATTCTCTTTTAAAAAATATTTAAATGTGTATGAAAAATTGCAAATGTAGCTATTGGAGTGGGAAAAAATTAGGCACTGCTATTGCAAATATTAAGGCTGGGACACAAATGTGAAAAAAAATTCAATGTTAGGGCAGTTACTCTGTCATTAACTTACTCTGTTGAGTCATCACTCCCTTTCGCAATGTACAAGTTAGGGACAGAAGTACCCAATTCTGAAGTTATTTAGATGGACATATCCCTTCCCATCTCTATTTTATATAAATCTAAAGAAATAAATCTTTTATATAGGTCCATAAAAGCCTCCAGCAAAAACAGGAACTTAACTTCCACTCCTCAGGGGATTCTGCACCAAAAGAATCAAAAGTCCGCATCCCAAAATGCGGAATTTTGCGTATTTTGTCAAAATAGTGCAATATAATCACACCCGTTTTAATTAATTTGGGATTTTGTTTTAAATGACAATACAGAAAGCAAGTCCCAATAATCAGTCAGCATTTCCTAAACACAGGAGAGTTAAGTTATAAACACTTGGTAACTAATACCCTGCATTCCAGTTTTAATCCTGGCCTTTTATTTAAATTCCATTACAGAACACTGAGCAGAAAAAAAAAAGTAGAATGTCACCGTAAACTGCGGAAAGTCATACAGTTTTGCTAATCGTTGTCCTGGACCTGGCTGGGTGCTTTGGGAAGTGCTTGGTTCCTACTGCCCTGACATTTTATTCACTGCTTGGTAAATGTTTTATTTGCCCTCAGTTTTTTTTTTGTGAATGGGCAAGTAAAATCAATCTTGGCTACAATCACAGGAGAAAAATGAGAAAGCACAGAGCTCTTCCAAGCTTTCCCTTCCAGCCATTCATAATAAAGTGCACAACCTCAGCTATCGGGGAAGAGCGTGCGTGTACGGCACAGGCACATGCAGAATTCTGCCAGGAATAAATATCTGATAAGCCCAGGACACTCACCAGCTCTTCCGGTGGGATGGTCGCCTGGTCTCGCACCGACTTGATACTGCACAGGAACTAGAAAGGAAGGAAGGAAAACTTCATGGTACATGTTTTGCTCCAATCATCGATCCAGGTTGGCAAGTAGGTGTCAAGTGGCAGTGGACAAAACCCAGCTTGCACATGTGCAGGTCGCGGCCAGTAAAGACTGGCTGAATGTACAACCAGATTCCCCCTTCCCTGTTCAGTATAGGATATGCCTCACTACCTCACCTACCTGGACAGACAGCGCTGAGGTCTCAGCGTCAAGGGTAAAACACTGAGATGCCCTGGCGTTGCTGAATTTTACCAGTCAATTCTGCCTTCAGTCTTACAACCACAGCCCTACTTGCAGTATCTGGACATCAGAGGGGAAAGGAAGTGGGTGCCCTGCTCAGCTGTGGCAAAAGCCAGCAAAGAGCTGGCAGGGCCCCTGGCTGCAATAGAAAAGCTACTTTCACCGCTGCTGGTCATGAAAAGTGCCTCTGGGCCTGTAATTATGATAGGCTATTACACCAACTCTCCGGGTCAGATTCTCACCTCTTGTAATCAATCATAGAACACTAGGACTGGAAGGGACCTCGAGAGATCAAGTCCAGCCCCCTGCCCTCACGACAGGACTAAGCACCATCTAGATTATTCCTGACAGATGCCTGTCTAACCTGCTCTTAAAGACCTCCAATGAGGGAGATTCCACACACACCCTCCAGGCAATTTATTCCAGTGTTTCACCACCCTGACAGCTGGGAAGTTTTTCCTAATGTCCAACCTCAACCTCCCTTGCAGCAGTTTACACCCATTGCTTCTTGTCCTGTCCTCAGAGGCCAAGGAGAACAATTTTTCTCCTTCTTCCTTGTGACACCCTTTTAGATACTTGAAAACCGCTATCATGTCCCCCTCGGTCTTCTCCTTCCAAACTAAACAAGCCCAGTTCTTTCAGTCTTCACTTATAGCTCATATTTTCTAGACCCTGAATCATTTTGTTGCTCTTCTCTGGACACTCTCCAAATCTTTCTTGAAATGTGGTGCCCAGAACTGGACACAGTACTCCAATTAAGACCTAATCTACACAGATTAGAGCAGAAGAATTACTTCTTGTGTCAGTCTCTCTCTCTCTCAATGCAGCCCAGAATCATGTTTGCTTCTTTTGCAAGTGTCACGCTGTTGACTCGTATTTATGACCCTTTTTGCAGTTCTCCTTCCTTGACAGTTACTTCCCATTTGGTATACATGAAACTGATTGCTCCTTCCTAAATGGAGCACTTTGCATTTGTCCTTACTAAACTTGATGTTGTGCATCACGCAAAGTACCAATTGCCCGGCCAAAGTCCCCCTCCAGGAGGTGGCACAACCGTTAGTGATGCTATGTGGGTGCAGTTCAGGAAGAATTTGGGGACCCTTTGCAATGAAAGCCAGAAACTGCACAGAACGGCATTTTCCAGCCAGCATCACTAATGTCCAGTTAGGGAGAGCCAAAGTGCCCTTTAAATGAGGGTGTTAACCTGCTTTCACCCGGATCCAGCTTCTCTGTTGCAGGAAATGAATGCAAACTCCTTTATGGACCAGGAGCAGTAAAGAGGACAGACCTTAAGTTAGATCCCACCATTCCTAGCAGCTAGCACCTTCTTGCAGCCACTTCTGGTCCCCTCAAACGACCGGTTGACTTTACCCACATCTGGCAATGTCTGGCAAGTGTCCCCTTAGAGCAAGCATTCAGGCTGGGGGTCTGGGAAGCAGGCCAATACGCTTTTGATATTACTTCTCAAGTCAGGCAATTACATTTGAGCAAAGCTTCCTACAGATGATGCTCCAACAAGCCAGAAGCCCTTCTCCCAGGCATTGCAAGTGGGCTGTTGGGCTCTTACCTCTGGGGTAGCTTCATTAAGGTTGCAAACCGTTTCCATTCCTCCTAGTTTCCAGTGCCCATCCTCACTTACAAACACAGATGACAAACAGACGTTGTTATGCGTTAGGTTTCCCTAAAAATACAAAATAAACAATAGACCTGGGGATAGATGAAGGCATTCAATCCTTGTTAGTACTAATTAGGTGCGCTGATCTCAGAAAAAGCTGCTGCTAAGTACGCAGACCAGCATTTATACTGCAGCTTCCCTAATGGGTTTTAGTAGGCCACACAGCACCTGTTCCACAGTCTGAGGCTTTAAAGGAGGCCACAGTTAAATATCACAGTCTTTTTACTGTAATTTCAAGTTCCAAGAGGTCCTCCATATCTGAGCACAGAGACCGAAAGTTACGCCGGCTTTGCTACTTTTAATCCTGGACACATGCCTAAAAAGCACCCCTAGACCAAAGGGCAAAGTCTGATATCTAACGCACCACCACAGCGATAAACAAAATATGCTAGGCTGAAAATCCCAGTTTTCCAGCAGCATTTGTTCATATCTCTGACAAGCCATAAACATGAGAGTCTCATAATTATCTTCCCCATACCGGCTCTTCAGTTACATGCTTTTATCATTCACTGTCTTAAGAACAGCTAGTGAGAATTCTTTGTACCGTCTAACAGAAGTCTGGCGTGCCAGCTGCCAGAAAATGAAATTCCCTGCCAGTCTGAAATAGCTATTAACGTCCTGTCACAAGTGAAGTAAAATGAAAAGCAGGCAGTGAACAAGAAAAGTGAGATTTTCAAGGTTCAATCTCTCACAATTATCCTCGTAAGCCCACAGCTAAAGCCATCCCTCTCCTCACCAAATCCTGTTCCCGCCGGGAGCCCAAACCCTTACACACGCACATCTGCTCTCTCGGGCACTTACCCGGTCATGGAGGAAGATGAGAGCTAGCAATACATCATAGATCCCCGCACAGATCTCATCAGAGGAGAGCACCTCCAGAGCCATCTCCAAAGGCTTCACACGCTCCGTAACCAGGTGAATCCCATCTGGCTCCACAGTACACGAGAGGAAGCGCAGAAGGCAAGGGTGGCGTAAGGTTTTCAGGTGCTTCAAAAAAAGACAAGGAGGAAACAAGTTGGTCTATATCCCACATGCTTTGCAGGCAGGGGGTTTAGCAGGAATTCATCACTTTGGCATCTCCTCACATGCAAGTGCTTAACCACACGACCTGCGTGTCCTCTGGGGTGAGTTTTCTGGAGGGAATTCTAAATTCCAGTCCCGCCCCTGCCAGGATCTCCACCACCACACACTGCTTTTATTTTCATCGCACTGCGGAGTGTCTGTCACACAAACCCCAAAGCCAAACCTGTCTGCGAGAGCTGTGAGCGGCTGCAAGCGGGGATCGTTACCTTTGAACATAGTATGAATTAACCTCCTGCCTCCCGAGGGGCTTTGAGGACATTCCTGTACAGCAGAGGTCACCGAATGGTTGATCCTGGGGAGTCTCCCAGTCGGCCCCCTGCCTGCGCTGACTCCAGGCCGCCAGCCCTGATCCTAGGCCACCGGTCCATTCCTGGCAGCGGCCGGCACAGCTCCATGTTTGCGGAGGTGGGGGCAGGAGTCTCGGCACATTGCTCCTGTCTGCAAGCACTGTCCCCTACAGCTCCTATTGGCCGGGAATGGGAAACCACAGTGGCCAATGGGAACTGAGAGGGTGGTGCCAGCAGAGAGGGGCCGCGCATGGAACCACATGCCCTGTGCCCCAGGGCAGGGCAGACAGGTAGCCTGCCTCAGCTCAGACTCACTGTGCCACTGCACTGGAGCCACCCAATGCAAGTGCCACACAGTAGGAGGCCACCTCTCAGCCCCCCAGACTTGCTTCCTGAACCCCAAACCTCCTTCCACATCCTTGCTCCAGCCTGGCCCGCTGCCACAGCTAGTGCCCCATACTTGCTCCTGCACCCTGAACCCTCTGCTCTGCCCCCCCTTTCAGAGACAGCACCCCATACCCGCTCCAGCTTCCTGAGCCCCCTCCTATACTCCAAGCACCTGCCTGAGCCCTGGCCCCCTCCTCACAACCAACACCCCACATCCCTATCCACTGCTTTGGGGGAGCAGGTTCTCAGGGAAGGGGCAGGGTAGATCTTAGGTTGCCCTTGAATTCAGAAAGTGATCTTGGCCATAAAAAGGTTGGAGCCCACTGCTGTACAGCCTCACACTGGGACTCGCAATAATTCAAAAGAAGCCTGTTTTCAGTAAGACCACGTTCTCTACCTTGGCAGCTTTATTAACTGTGTCTTCATTCTCTGCTTTATACACAAAGACCGAAGCAGGCTTGCCATCTTGCAACGCAGCTGGGTAAATTGTGAGTCCAGTCGGCAACGTATAAGGTGGCTCTTCCAGTATGCAGGTCTTTAAAGCACTGTTCTCCGAGCCCATCACTTGCAGAGGTAGGCCGTTGTAGGAACTCTCTGTGTCAAACAGGCCTCAAGGTGATGGGGTGTTTTTCAGACACGATTTAATTTCAACAGGCACCATCCAATTTATTCTTCAGAACATTTTCTGAAAAGTGGAAAACAAAACATCAAAAAAATCTCATCTTGTCGATGTGTCTGATTCAACCGTTCTCTCCCTGGAGTTTCAGTAGATAAAAATCTAAAACTCAGCCATTTATTTTGTAAAGGTAATTAATAGGGATGTGAAAGTGTAACTGTGTACACGGTTAACCAAGAAGCCTGGGCTCATGGGTAAAAATTCATGGTTACACGCAGGCTCCCAGTACGTGGGGGGGAACCAGCTTAAAAGCTGGCTTCCCCTCCGCACAGAATCTTAGAACACTAGGACTGGAAGGGACTTGGAGAGGTCATCAGGTCCAGCCCCCTGCTCTCATGGCAGGACCCAGTACCGTAGACCATCCCTGATACAGGTCTATCTTAAGATGCTCTTAAGTATCTCCAGTGATGGAGATTCTACAACCTCCCCAGGCAACTAAATTCCAGTGTGTCACCACCCTGACAGTTAGGAACTTTTTCCTAATGTCCAACCTAAACCTCCCTGGCTGCAGTTTAAGCCCATTGCTTCTTGTCCTACCCTCAGAGGCCAAGGAGAATAATTTTTCTCCCTCCTCCTTGTGACACCCTTTTAGATGCTTGAAAACCGCTATCATGTCCCCTCTCAGTCTTCTCCTTTCCAAACTAAACAAGTCCAGTTCTTTCAGTCTTCCTTCATAGGTCATGTTCTCTAGACCTTTAATCATTCATGCTGCTCTTCTCTGGACTTTCTCCAATTTCTCCACTTCTTTCTCGAAATGTGGTGCCCAGAACTGGACACAATACTCCAACTGAGGCCTAATCACCCACATGTAACTGGTGACACAGTTACTTAATTAAACACATTTTAACATCTTTAGTAATTAAGGGTCTGGGCAGCTCTAGAGATCAGAGACTTTATCCAGAGAACAGATAAAGCACAAACCACTCACTGCAAGCCACATTACAAGATACTGCTAATGTGCCTCAAACTTGCCCTACATGGTAATTCGGGCTCCATGCTGGTTCACTCCTCGGAGTCTCTGCCAAAAAAGTGGTCCCCAATGGTGACCCCTAATGGGGATACCTGCCCACGGGATCTTCAGCAAAGGCAACAAGTGACATAGCTTAAAGCCATCTGACAGCCATGGCTTCTGGTCCCCACCAATCTAAACCTGATGTAAAAAAATAAAATCAGGATTCTCGAGGAGTGGAGCTCCCTTCTCCATCACCAAAGAGCCTCAGCCACCTATCTCCCTAGAGCTAAAGATTTCATTAGGACAAGTGACAACGAGCATTCAATGGAATCAGACAGGTGTGCTACCACCCTGCTGGTGCACTACTGACAAATGAAGGCGTTCCTATCCCGAAGGCGTGGCCTTACATAGGTGATATCAGGCAAGATTCACCTCCACAGCTGCTCAGCTGTAGCAGGTGCATCATCGCGGAAGTGTTGACAGAGCAGCCGTTGCAGGAGACACCAGCACTGAAGGACTGATTGGATTTTTAGCCCAATTCTCCCCTTTTTGCATATGCAGTTTGGGCCTCCCTCTCCTAAGCTTGAGAGCTGACTGTATTTTCCTCCTAACTGCTTCTCTCCAGCTGGCAAAGGGTAGGTTTGCTTGCCTGCCAATCCTTTCTCCCCTCAACTTCATCTCCACTATAAATACAGTGAAAGTGAATTTCCTTGCTTGTGAACCAACTCCAGAAGATGAGAGGGGAAAGCACAATATTCTTCTGGGGGCAGAACTGCTTTTAAAAGCATTGGTAGGACAGGCATGTGCTCTGTTCTCAGTGCTATGCTGCCAGGATTCCTCAAGCTATGAGCAAGCCTTTCTCTAAGATATACACAACACATTGATTGGTCTTTCTTAAACAAACCAAAACTACATTATGTAGAAATGCAGGTTAGGGAAGGTAAATCATCTCTCATCTTTGAGGGCACCTGCTGAGCACAGTGGGGACCGCAATTGGGGGACCGACTAAAGAAATTGAGAATGGTGCCTACAGAACAGCTCCTCGAATACCTAAACAGCCCTCAGCTAACAATCTCATTCTCTAAATCTCATGCACATATTTCATGAGAAATGTCACGTTCAATCCTATAAATCCTGAGAAATTATGTTGTTTTCACCTAATTTGTCATTTGAACATTAAGATGTAACAAGCTGTGGTCATCTTGAATTGTATTAGAATGTTTCATGTAACCCCCTCTTGTGGGCTGGGGGAAGAAGAGATTTTTAACACCTCATTCCAAATAACCTAAACACACTGTCTTAATTGACACCAGAGCTGCCAATCTCAAAATTAGCTTCAGCACAGGAACGATATGTCCCTCCCTGTATCCACTGTTTGGCTGCAACATAAATATATCTCTTGGCACCCAGATTGAGAATGGCTCTGTTACTTCGGGATCTGATCGCTAAACAAGACCGCTACCCTATCAAATCGTTACTGAGAGCTTATCAAAACATGTTGATTTGTTAGAAAGTTTATTCAATCCAATAATGACTTGATTTAATTACCCTGACTGATTTTAGATAAACCTACTTTGTTCTAATTGAATTTGCTTATATGGATCACATTTTATGTTTTTGCTCAGGTAGTTGGACCTAGATTTTTTAAAGATATTTAGTCCTTGCTCCATTCACGTTTCTACACCTAACTGATCTAGGAGCTTACGTCTCATTTTCAAAAGCAGCATTAGGCAATAAGTCACCTAAGTGCTCAGGCCCCTTTTGAAAGTGAGAGGTAGGCTCCTAATCAGTTAGGCAGTAACACACTGAGGGGCCCAAACAAAAAACCAAAAGAACCCTAGATCTTATTTAATAAAATAGATACAAACAGAAATCTGTGTGGTTTGGATTTTTTTCTATCCTCTACAGACATTAAGGTTCCAGATCTGAGGGGTCCCTGAGTAAATACAAGAGGCAAGTCTGTGGCCCAGCTAACAGCGGTCCTCGCAACCGCTCTATAGTCCTCCCATAATTAACGGCTGAACAAAAACACCAACCTTTCGAAGGATAGTTGACTTACATATTTCCAAAAGCAATGTTGGTTCCAGCACAACTTTTGAGGTCCTAGGATGGTGGATACTGCCTGATCTACGTAAAGGCTGCCCAATTCCCCATAAAAAGTCTATGCTCCTCACATGGCACCGACTTAAGATAACCTGTGTCATTCATGTGTGGCTTTGCCCGTTCAGAGTAATGCAAGCATTTCAAATGCATGCTGATAAACCCCACATTTCAATGTCAAAGAGGCCAACACATTTCTTTCGCCAGGAGCATCTTTTGCAAGCACTAATGACATTTCTTGTTGTTTGAGTCCTTCACCACTAAGAGCCCACAGTTAGCCAGCTATGTGTTCATTTTTCAGCTGCAAAGTGGGAACCGCTTTGAGTGCCCCAGACTTCATACCTTCGTGGTAGAAGGGGAATGCCCAGTGAATCCAGCTTCTTGAAATTCTTGCTTTTGGACAGATCTCATTTAATGACATGTCCCTCCAGCTAACTGTCTCACGCAGCTGACACAGTAGGCTGTATGTACTTCATGTCACTGACACCAGGAGAGCTCTTCTCTCACCTGAATAAACACCAAAGTCACTCCATGGACCGGACAAAAAATGCTTGGCATGGAGGTTTAGGGAAAACAAACCATCGTGTGTGTAAACATCACCTCCCTTCAGCCAAGCACAAAGCATTCTTGTGACTGCAGGCCCAGTATGGGCTCAAGGAGTGGAAAAAACAGAAGCTATTTCATACCTTGGTTTCACCAATCAGTTTGCCACAGAAAGAGACTACCATTTTCAACCCAACAACTCAAAGAAGAAATAGCAAAGAGAATTGCAGCATCTGTCATGCAAGGAACTCCAAATATAGAATTGCCCAATGGAACACTCTCACGCACCCCAAGATAAGGATACAGAAACAGTAGCTCCCCAATCTTTTTCTGGTCCACATCCCCCTTTGATGGAGTGGGGGCCCCTTCACACCATGTTACCCACATTGCATCCTAGCACAACTACAACCTCTCCATTTTCCCCTGCCCATTCCCTCATTCTGGCTCTTCATCTTTTTTTTCCCCCCATCCTCCTTGCCTTGTTTCCCCTTTTTTTTCCTTCCTTTTTCTTGTTCCCTATTTTCTGCTTGCTCCCCGTTTTTCCCTTTTCACCAAGCCGTATAATGCTTGGGACTGAGGGCTGACTTGTAGATCCATGGAGGTTGGCATCATGCCATCCTGTGGAGGAGCCAAGTAAAGAGTAGCTGCCGTCTGAGTCTGTAGCCCTCTGCATACAAACTACGGGCACAAGCAAAGTACTGCCCTTGGAGAAGATGAGTAAGGTGTCACGCTACACCTCCACTCATCCCATCCTCTTAAACTAGTCTGATGCCCCGCCCAGGCTAGCAACCTACCCAGAGCCACCACTGGGTGCAGAGCACAGAGTGAATTTCTAAACTCTCTCACTGCAAGGGTCAAACTGACACCCCGCAATCACACACACAGCTCACCAATAACTACAACAAAACACAGCATGTGAACAAGGGAAATGGCATCTTTTGGCAAGGAAGCAGACTTCTATTCCAGCCTTCCTTGAAGACAGCTGAAACTTTGAAGGTTATGGGTTGGAAAAGATATGTTTTAATGTTATGGAAGGTCCTTTGAAAACCTCCTGTCTGCCCATTAGCCAGTTTCAAACTACAACCTATTTATTGACA
>JANRFK010004893.1:2272175-2293183 GCA_030068395.1 Apalone spinifera | reverse complement strand
TCTGTCTGGCTCCACACTGGCTGTTGGTCCTTGGGGTTGTGGTAGTTTGCACCCTGGGGCAGGGTAAAGGAGGTCTCCTCTTCGGAGTACCCAACGGTATGGGCCAGTCCTCAGCCTCTGCCAGGTCCTCAGGGCCTCCTGGCTTGGGAGCTCAGTGCAGGCCTCTGCTTCCTCTGGCAGCTGGGGTCTTCCTGAGCTCCTGGGCTGGGCTTTTATGCTCCCTGCCTCACCCCTTGGCCTCTGTGGAGTTAAAAGGGGCAGGACCCGGCTCAGAGAGGCGTTCTTCCCCCTCGGGGGTCAGTGAGCGGCCACCCCTGCTCGCTACACTTCCATGGCCAGAATGGACCATTTTGAGTTTCCCAGTTATTTCAGCATCATGCCCATAACTTCTATTTGGGCTAAAACATCTCTTTAAAATAGGCCAACACTCTTGATTGAAAGGCTTCACGTGATGACGAATCTACCACATCCCTAAGTAAGTTGTCCCATTGTTTAATCAGCTTCATTGTTCTAATTGGCATCTTATTTCCAGCGTCAGCTTGTCTAGCTTCGATTTCTAGCCATGGAATCTCAATACACCTCTGTCAGCTAGATTAAAGAGCCCTCTGTTATCAAAAATCTCTTCCCCCCTATAGGTGCTTGTAGACCACGATCAAGCTTTTGAGAGTTTTTGCTTTGTTCCATCCGATGTCATTCGCAGGAACAGGAAATTCACGGCTGTGATTTTGAGTTGTACCCCACAGAAGACAACAGAACTTACGTGGGCCTTTAACAGAAGTGGCGTACCTGCTTGCACACAGTGTATGCGCTGCATTCAGCCTTCTGCCCAGGTTTCTAATCAGACTCTGGCTTGGACTACGTGCTGTAGATCACTGGCCTGGAATACAAAGTTTGTACTGATCATTTATATTCTGTGCGTACTGACTATGGGACGGCCAGGGGAAATCTGAGTGCCGCTGTAACTCTGTGCGCCAGGTTGACATCCCACTCACACAAATCCGAGTGAATGGGGTTGCAACCTGGTGTTTGCCCCCTGGTTCCACTTCTTCATAGCATCAGAAGGCTCATAATAAACCCCCAAGAAAGTCCAAGTTGAGAACCTCTGTCCTAGAAGGTAGGAAAAGGGTGGCACATTACAATCTGCCACCATCAGAGTAGCCTCTGCTCCCAAGTGTAAATCCCCCCCATCCTATGTGAAAACTAGTTTTGCCCGTATCATTCAGGGACTCGGGGAATAGCTGTCTCCCCTCCTAACTATATATACACGTTTGCTGCCCTGCCTTCAGTGAGCCAGTGTCCTTCTCCAGCTTGCTTGTCTGGCCTGTGTGGGTTCAGTCTCCCACAGAGGCATTGCAGGGAATCTAGCAGCTAGCCTAGTCTAAAGCAATCCCACTGTGTGAACACTACATGCACAAGGCAGGTGGTCTGTGAGAGAATGTTTCCCCCTTAAATACTATGCAATTTCTTTTGTGACAATGTGTGCATCATAAGGAGATATTTTCCATACCATTAAAACTAATTGTGCTCTGTGTTTCATAGTAAAAGCCTCCAGGGAGAGATTGAATTTGAGCATTTTGAACAGAAGAATGAATATTAAAAAGGAATTCCTATAGTACAGTGGGAGGTCTTGGCTTTTCACATCTCAAATGTTATCCCTGTTCCCTACCACGCGGGGGCTGTAGGATGTGGTTTGCTCAATCATTAGGACCCTAAAATACTGTATAAATCATGGTACACCCCCAAGCTCCCATCTCTCTGGCCTTGTCTAGATTATGAATTAAAGGACGT
The DNA here is from genome assembly GCA_030068395.1 of Apalone spinifera. Lineage (NCBI taxonomy): Eukaryota > Metazoa > Chordata > Testudines > Trionychidae > Apalone > Apalone spinifera. The sequence continues at coordinate 2,291,395 of JANRFK010004893.1, read as the reverse complement.
TAGCATATGCAACTAGGATGTTCTAAACCGTGCTAACACTTGGGCTCTTCTCTCGGTAGTCAATGCGACCAGTTTAGAGCCACACGTCAGAGCCTACACTGCCTTATCGGTGCATGTTGGTTGGCAACTTGCCTTATAGCCTGTTCTGGACAAGGGCTTTCAGTTTGTGCGCAGAGCTCAGAGGCCAGCACTGCTGGGAAACAGAGCGAGGGCTGCGATTCTCCAAGGGATGGATGTGCCTGACTCCCGTTGTATTGGCCTGAAAATGAGCACACCAAGTATATCAAGCCTTGCTGCAGCATCTGCAGCAAATTCAGCCAGTGGAGATGGGCAGAGCCATTTGGACAAAGAGTCAGCTGGAATAGTTATCCAAAGCTCAGACTGCCTCTTCATTGGAGCTTCATGAAGAAAGAAGGAACTTCTTCCCCACACACCTCACTCCTCTCAGATTGGCAGAATCCCCAAATCCCAGCGTGGGAGCTCCGCACCTATGAACAGCTGGCCAATTATTCGAGACATGGATGTACATGCCTAACATTATGTATCCAACATTTGAACATTTTGGTCTTGGTGCATATGATCCGTGGAGGCCAAAGGCGCAGGAGGGAGAAGGCAATTGCAGAATAATGACAGAAGCACCGTTCAGCAACAGACGTGGGCCAATTTCCAGTCACTCTACATGCTACAGTTTGCAGTGTGGTAGAACCTTGTGGCCTTTATGGAGAAATGAGTCTCATTCTAGATGGCTGGTTGTGCTGTGGGGTTTCAGACATATTGATTTAGATTGTTGGCTCTCACTGCGGGCCGGCTCCACCCTGAGGCTGAAGTACAGGCGTCAGCATAGCGGGGGCAGGGGAGGAGAGATCCGGCTTTGCTTCCGGTTTTCAACATGGTGCTTAAAGTAGGGAAAGGTAAGAGAGAAAATAGGGCAGACAGAAGACCGTTGCCAGGACTAGTTCTCCCAGGTACTAGCATAATACAAATAAACCAAAAGAAAAGGAGATAGAAAAAGTACTAAAGAAGAATCTGACCAACACCACACTGCACTTAGTGCACACTGCATCATGAGCACACACCTGGTTTATTTCTTTACACTGCCGGGGTTGCGGCTTTAGTGCAGCAGGATCAAGCATACAAGCCACAGGCTGCTTGTTTGTGGGCCACATGGCACAATCAGGATCAGTGGAATCTCGCCTTTCATTATTAAACAGAAAGTTTCTTGCTTTCAGGGTTCTGAAGAAAATCTTCCAACTGCAAACCCTATGTTACTTTTGCAGTGTTGTCCGAGCCTGGAACAGCGTCTCAGAGGTGAGGCCGTCTCTGCCCACTGTTCATCTCATTGTTGGGCTAAGTCTGCAAATTAATGAGACTTTAAACACCAGTATTAACTATGTCTTTGCTTAAATCAGCAGTGGAAAGGAATAGGGATTGACTCTAAATTGGATGATACTACATGGAAGGAATCACTGGGATGAAAGAAGGAGCAATATAAAAGCCAGGGAAGAGGGAGAGGAGCAATATAAAAGCCAGGGGAAAAAGAGAAAGGAGGATGAGAAAAGAAGAACAAAAATAGCAAGGATCCTAACAGGAAGCAGAATTTTCTTCCAGTTGATGCAGAATATACCTCAAAGGGACTGAACGCAATAAATGTACTCAAGCAAGTACATTTTACCAAGCCCTACTGGGGAATAATGATTCTTTCCCTCAGCTGCACTTAGCCAAGCTGAGAACATTTAACTCTTTCATCCTTGTGTCTCAAAATCTCCAGGATCTGATATTAAAATGCAACCAGAGATTTTCCATTGCTGTTTATTTTAGGATTGATCAGCATAGTACAATCACAGGCATGTACTGTACACCAGGCCTAGCTTGAGTTCTTGTTAACCTGACGCTCCCAATCCAATGCAGCAGAGTCCTGTGGCACCTTATCGACTAACAGATGAACTGGGGCATAAACTTTTGTGAGCCAAAGACCCACTTCGTCAGATGCATCTGACGAAGTGGGTCTTTGCCCACGAAAGCTTATGCTCCAATACATCTGTTAGTCTATAAGGTGCCACAGGACTCCTCGTCGCTTTTGCAGATCCAGACTAACATGGCTACTCCTCTGATACTTGAATCCAATGCAGGTTTTGTTTCCCTAGTCGTAGGCCGAGCCCTGAAGAAACCACTCTTACCTGTTTTCAAGGCACATTCAAAAGGGAGGCCAACTGCTTTGAAATATTTAATGCTAGTTCTCGGAAGATCTTTTAAAACAACAGATGCGAAGGCAGAGCTCGCCAAATGAAAAGCCCGGGCGTGTGCAGTTCCAGGCGTTCCCCTTGCAGCTGTAATGATGTCTGCATTGGAAGTATGGCAGGCAGATGTATAGCCTCTGTGCACACAAACATGGGCCCAGAGCCATAGGAAGGATATAGAAAGGGGCAGTATTGTGAACAAGAAAGCATCAGACGTTTAATAGATTTTTTTTTTAAAGATCGCTTTAAAAACATACGACAGGTTTGGAGGATTACAAACCGATTTTAGCAGTAGCAGCAGCAATGCTGGTAACTGTCCCGTCTCCAAGCATTGTGTCTGAGGCCGCATCTGGGAGGAAGTCTGTTTTGGTATTGTGGCTAGTTTTAATGCTCCTGCTGTGCTCCCTCACCCACAGGTGCACAGAACGCTATGGTTAGTGAGATTAACTGGCCACAGGAAGTTTTAAAGCATCACGCAGGAGTTTCAGCCAATGTTGCTTTTTAGGAGCGGTTTTCAGAGGGACAAATGGCAGTGAGATGCCTAACTCTCTGACTGTCCTTTGTGCCTTCGAAAATCTTGCCCTCAGCATATTCATGGGTCTTTGGTGAGTTTAATATAGTAACAACACAGGCCTGGGATCCCAGAAATCAAAGGGGATGGGACTGAAAAAAAATACACCTGTAAACCAAACTGCCACTTTTTAAAACGTGAATTTGAGCTAATTCTTGTTTTGGAAACAGAGTTCCTCAGGCCTCCTTTTCATCACAGTCCGGTGTGCTTGGGGAGAGAAAAGCTGGCAGAAAGCTCTCCCGGAGGACAGGGAATCTCCCGCAGGAGTCATGCCAGCCCACTGTGCTGCACTCACCCTGGAGGATTCTCAGAGTTATTTAGGTGTCACTGTGCTCAGCACTGCAGTGCCTATTGAGTTAGAAGCACAAGTCCCGTTTTCCAAAAGAATTTAGGCATTTATAAGCCTAAATCCTATTCAGTCACTTTTTTTAAAAAAAGAGACTTGAGCTTCCAAACCAGTCAGGTGCTGCAACATTAAGGGCAGCAACATTTAAACAGCTTTGAAAATCTGGGCCGAAGAAACAATTGAAGCCGTGCATGTATGTCAGTTTCAAGTGGAGACCTCCTGGGCCTGTAACTGCTAGTCCCGAGTTTCCAGTCTGTGCACAGACACTGTAAGCTGGCATGTGAGCTAGTGGGGTGGTTCTCAGAAGTTTTCCCCCACCCTAAAACCTGTTGGGCAGCTTCAAACCCAGGCTCTAGCTTAGGTCCATAGTTAGCGATCGCAGATGTTGTTCTTCCCCTGTGTGGCTTCACACACAAAGGCTGGATGCATCATTAGAATATCAAAGCTTCCTTTTTAAACAGGGTTTCTCGTTGTGGTCATTTAGATGGTGGAGATGGCTCACGGTGTAGCTGTCTGAAAATTGTTTCACACTCAAGAGGAATGAATCTGCATCTCCCCTCCAGTGTTCGAGTTGTACAATGCGTCTGTGCGCTGCTGGACTGTTTGAATCCAGGGCTGTCACAACCTTCCAGGGAGCAGCTTACTCAAGTAGTCATACACCCCTGAAAATGCTCCCCAAGAGGCATTTCCAAAACCCCCGCACGAAGCAGAGAGAAAGGAGCTCAGTCACCCCTCAGCACTGACTGCATGGTTTTCCTTTTTAATAGAAATTAAATTACTTGCTTAATATACATAATGCAATGTTTACTTTCCAGTCTAGTAGCTTTTCAATGCTTGCTTTCAAGTCACATGGCAAACACTGTACATAAATTATAACAAAGAGAAGCCAAGGAGCGAACACAGTCACTTCTGAAATGCTAGACCCAGAAAGGGTTAGGTTTATCTATAGCTACACATACCAAAGGATGGCTCTCACAGATCCATTCCAGTATAATCATGCATTACCAGGGAGTGCTCTAATAAAGTCAGCTACATACAACTGGTTTCTAACAGAGCAGGAAGACAGCACCCTAGAGGACGCAGAGGGATGTTCTATCGGGAACCAAAGCCGTAGTAGAAAGGTTCATCAGGACGGTATCCATACGCAGTCGCAGGGCGGCCTGGGGTACCCGCTGGATGACCAAATCCATCCACTCCAATGCTAGGGGGAAAGAAAGAAATGAATGGTAATGCATGCCTGTCACATAGAGGAAGCGTGCTCTGGGGTAGGGACGTTCCAACTTTTCCCATAGGACAGCCCACATTAAGTAGCAATATCTCGAGCACCACCCTTCTTTGGGCTCAAGATTCTGCAGACCTTCTCCTCTCCCAACCATGATCACATGCTCACTTGAGAGACGAAGGCAGCCCCTAAAAAGGAAAAGTAACACAAGGAAAGTATTTGATGGTTTGTTGCAATCTTGTCATCGAATGTTCCAGTTGGGAACAGAAGAGCTTGTATCATGTGAGTAGCCAGCATTCTGTGGACAACACTTTCGGAATTTTTGCTCTACTTTTGGGACTGGTTGCTGGGATTCCCAGATCCTGCTATACTATTCATTCAGTAGCAAGTTGCTTCACTATCACTCAATTTCCTTGTCTATACAATGATAATACCTCCCGTCTGAGATGATTTTAATGTATTGCTATAATCCAACATTGTTAGAAAACTGCTATTGATGCAAAGCCCTCTACAAAGTGTATGCAAAACAGTCAAATTATCTTCTGACCAATGGAGAAAGACCCCCCCACAGTGATCGGGGAAATGCCAGCTGGAAATACGGCTCTGACCATTTCTGACTACTACAAACAGCCCATGGTTTCTGAAGTGGTACGACTGACAGCCAAAGGCCAGACAGGCTTTATAATGCGCAAAAGCCCTCTCTGGGCTAACTGGACCGAAGGTTATTTTGGTCTTAGAACATAAGAATGGCCAGACTGGGTCAAACCTAAGGTCGAACTAGCCCAGTGCCCTGTCTTCCGAAAGCGGCCAAGCCAGGTTCCCTGAGGGAATGAACAGAACAGGGAATCATCTAGTGCTCCATCCCTTTGTTGTCCATTCCCAGCCCTGACACACAGAGGCGAGGGACACCATTCCTGCCCAGCCTGGCTAACAGCCATTGATGGACCTAACCGCCATGAATCTATCTAGCTCTTTTTTAATTCTTTTAAAGTCCTGGCTTTCACAACATCCTCTAGCAGGCAGTGCCACAGGTTGACTGTATGTTGTGTGAAGAAATGTTCCTTTGTTTGTTTTAAACCTGCTGCCTATTCATTTCATGTGGTGACTTCTAGTTCTTGTGTTATGGGAAGGAGTAAATAGCACTTTCTTTTTACATTCCCCCACACCAATGACGACTTTACTTTTCTCTTTCCCAAGCTAAAAAGTCCCAGTTTTATTAATCTCTTCTCATATGGTAGCTGTTCCAATATGTCGTTTTTCAGATGAGGCAACCACATCTGCACACAGTATTCAAGACGCAGACATCTCATTGATTTATAGAAAGGCAATATGATATTTTCTATCTTATTATATCCTTTACATTATTCCCAAAATTGTTTGCCACTGCACACCGAGTGGATGTTTTCAGAGAACTATCCACAATAACGCCAAGATCTCTCTCTGGGGTGGTAACAGCTAATTTAGACCCAATCGTTTTATACGTATTGTAGGGGTGATGTTTTCCAATGTGCATTACTTTGTATTCATCAACACTGAATTTCATCTGCCATTTTGTTGCCCACTCATCCAGTTCTGTGAGCTCCTTTTGAAGCTCTTGGCAGTCTGCTATGGACTTATGTTGAGCAATTTTATACCATCTGCAAATTTTGCCACCTCATTGATTACTCCTTTCTCCAGTTCATTTATGAATACACCCAATAAGATTGGTCCCAGTACAGACCCCTGGGGGACACCACTAGTCACCCGTCTCCAGTCTGAAAACTGACCATTTATTCCTATCCTTTCTTTCCTATCTTTTAACCAGTTACCAATCCATGAGAGGACCTTTTCTCTTATCCTATGACAGTTTACTCAAGAGGCTTTGTTGAGGGAGCTTGTCAAAAGCTTTCTAAAAATCTAAGTACACTATATCCACTGGATTTCCCTTGTCCGCTTGCTTGTTCACCCCCTCAAAGAATTCTACAAGACTGTGGAGACATGATTTCCCTTTACAGAAACCATGTTGACTCTTCCCCAACAAATTATTTTCATCTACATGTCTGACAATTCTGTTCTCTACTATAGTTTCAGCCACTTTGCCTGGTACTACCATTAGACTTACTGGCCTGTAATTGCCAGGATCACCATTGCGCTCTTTTTAAAAATTGGTGGCACGTTAGCTATGCTCCAGTCATCTGGAACAGAAGCGGATTTAAAAAACCACAGTTAGTAGTTCTACAATTTCACATTTGAGTTCCTTCAGAACTCTTGGGTGAATGCCCTCTGGTCCTGTGACTTATTACTGTTTAGTTTTTCAGTTTGTTCCAAAATTTCCTTTAAGGACACCTCATTCTGGGACAGTCCTTCAGATTTGTCACCTAAAAAGAATGGCTCAGGTTTGGGAATCTCCCTCACATCCTCAGCTGTGAAGACAGATACAAAGAATGAATTTAGTTTCTCTGCAATGGCTTCTTTAGCATCTCCATTGTCCAATGGCCCTAATGGTGGTTTAGCAGGCTTCCGCTTTTGATGTATCTTAAAAAATTGCTATCATTGCGTTTTTGGCTAGCTGTTCTTCACATTCTTTCTTGGCTTTCCTAATTATATTTATACTCTTCCATTGCCAGAGTTTCTATTTTCCTCACTAGGATTTAACTTCCACTTTTTACAATATGCCTTTTTGGGTCTCACTGCTTCTTTTACTTTCTTTAGCCATGGTGGTGCTCTGAACATGTTTTTTTAATTCGGGATATAGGTTTAAGTTGTGCCTTTGTCTTTAAAAAGTTTCCATGCAGCTTGCAGGAATTGCACTTTTGGCACTGTGCCTTCTAATTGCTGCTTAACTAACCGCCTCATTTTTATGTAGTCCCCCTTACTGAAATTAAATGCTACAGTGCCGGGCTGCTGTAGTGTTTAACCTGTCTCAGGGACGGTCTTCAGATACCATACAATTTTCCACCCTCTAGCTGTCCGAAATTGGCAAATATTCCCCATCCAGCAACAGCACTGACGTAGGGCCCTGGATTATTGCATACTCTTTGGTATTATGCCATCTGCACGCTTGCGCCTGGACAGACAGAAATGGACAAAAGGCACCTGAGTGTAGCACGGGGAAAGCAGCTGAACCTCTCACATTCAGCCAAGTGGCCACTAGCGCTGAAGGGTGGGGAAGAGATGCATGTAATTCCTGCTGCCATTCTTCTACACATACACAGTTGTGACAGCACCACCCTGGAAAGGAACGGCATCCCCAAGTCACACAGGCCAGTAACATCACATATCCTGATCCAGCAAAGCAGGGGCACACCTTGAACGTCAAGCCCCTGCTTGAGCTAACTTGGGGTCCTGATCAACAGAGCACTGAGAAGCTCACGGTCCAGCACTTTATCTCCACCCACACTGCGCCCAGCAACGTCCACCTACAGAGCTCTGTACTGGTGCGCTACGTCGGCAAAGCCCTCCTAGTGCGGATGCAGTGGAGCACGGCCCCCTGAGAAAATAAATCTGACTGAGAAGAGCAAGTTTGCCAGCATAGCCTCGTGCACACTAGGGATTTCTGCCAGGACAGCTGTGTCACGCTGGTATCACACCTCTTCCATGTCCAACAGAGCTAGGCCCGCGAGTATGTCCTGTAGACCAGCCTGCTAGCGCTCTGCCCCAAGCCAGGTAGCAGAAGGGCTGGTGTCACACCCCTAGCTCCCCACGGCCCTGGGGAGGCCTGGAATACCATGCTCATCAAATTCTTCAGCCGGGCTAAGAGTCAAATAACTGGTCCGCACTCTAGTGCAAGGGTGGCCAACCTGTGCTCTTCTGAGGTTAATATGCGGCTCCTTGCTCAGGCACCGACTCCAGGGCTGCAGCTACAGGTGCCAACTTTCCAGTGCTCAACTCCAGGCTCCACCTCCTCCTCCAAGCGTATTGCCCCTCGCTCCTTCCCTCCCCCACAGAGCCTCCTGAGGGCCATAAAACAGCTGATTGCAGTGGGCAGGAGGCGCGGGGAAGGAAGAGGCGGCACTGATCGGTAGGGGCTGCTGGAGGGCAAAAGATGCTGGAGACGGTAGGAGGCGGCACCTGATGGGGACTGCTCACAAATTACTGTCGCTCTTTGGCAGTGTACATCGGTAAACGGTGGCGCTCTCTCAGGCTCAGGTTGGCCACACCTGCTGTAGTTCCTTGTTGGCGTAGGAGAGCTAGAGAGCATGCCCTGACGTCTGCGCTGGCTCTCACATCCGCACCGGAACCTCTCTTCTACCAAGCCCCTTAGGGGATGGCCATGTCATCATCATGCTGCCTCACTTTCTAGGTCTGTCTGCAGCAGCTGTGGCCATCTACCAGGGAGCCCTAGGTATGCCCTTCTCAACAGCAGGCTGGAGCCAAAGCAGACCAGGAAGGGTCCTCCCCTCAGGCACCTCTTCTCCAGACCCCAAAGGATCACGGACAGTCCAGATGTCACTCAGCATTAACAGCCTAGGATTACACCCAATGCGGGCCAGAGATCTGATTTCCCTTCCAGCCTCTCCTTTCCCCAGCATATAGCATCTCGGGGCGATCGTGACAGGCCTTCGATTCAATGCAGGGCTCTTCTCAGGTCTAATTTTCTGTGTACAGGCCACTGAGTGACTGAAAATAAACTGACTAATCCATTTTCAAGAGCGAAACGTAAACAAGCTGGGGAAAGGGTGAAAGTAGATTGTCAGTGTTCAGTGATGAGAGTTGCAGGAATTACTAACATAATGTCGGCAAGGGGAAACGGGTCCGGATAGGCCTGATTCTCCATGGCAACGTAAATCCATGGATGTTAGTGGCAATACACAGAATAAAACTGGGTGACGGGGTAGAATCAAGTTCATACTTTGTTACCTAGTGTCCATTCAAGTTAGAACGTCAATTCGGGAATTTTTTTTCTTTTTTCCTTGCACAAATTCTCATTAATGTATCCAGTTCAGGGACTGCAGTAAAATAATTTATCATTTAAATAGAGTTTAAAGCTCCCTGATCTGGCACCCTCGGGACCTGACAGGTCCCAACTAAGGGAATCTGCCAGACCAAGGGGGTCCCCTGCCAGTGACTCCCCAGCCTGCTGCCCCTCAGTGCTCCTGGCTCTGCTATTGCTCCAGCCGGCCCCCCCATCTCCAGCCCCCACTATTGCCGGTTCCGGCTGGGCTACCAGCCCCAGCCGGGATGTCTTTAACTCCCGGCTGGCGAGGCTGCTGTGCTACACACTCCAGCCCTGGCCTCACTCTCTGGTCCAGGAACATTCCCAGTCCTGCCAGATCACAGATGTTGCTGGACCAGAGCGCGCTGGTTTCAGGAGGTGCAATCTGTAGCTAGAGTTTGCAGTGTTGGTCCCAGGATATCAGACACACAAGGCGGGCAAGGGAATATCTCTTATTGGACCAACTTCAAGCTCTGGGTAGCCCAAGAATTTCTCTTCCACCAACAGAAGTTGGTCCAAAAAAAGATTCTCTCACCCACCTTGTCTCTCTAATATGTTACAGAAAACGCAGTTCTTCATTTTATTTATTTTTGACAGTGGCGTTTGGTCTGTGATTGACGCTCCATTAGTTTTGGATAATTTACTGCGTATTGTTGTGGTCAACTAGAGAGCCAGAACTGGAAAAGTTTAGGTTGGGAAGATGCGTGTACATATGGCCGGGGGACCACGCTATGGCCAGCTGACGGCAGCTTTGGCAACTAGTCAGAAACCCAAAGAGCACACCTGTCTTGCATAAAACAGAACCAGGTGCAGCCCCTTTCAACTTTCACGTGGTGGAATGGGGAGAGGAGACAGCAGGCCCCCAATGGCTACTTAGCTCAAGACAAATCTCAGCATCCTCAGACCTGTACGCTGGATCAGCAGATTCTCCTAATTAAATACAAAAGTGGCTGCACCTCACACTGCAGAAATTGGTGGGTTTCTTCTGGCCTTTGTCCGCCCTAATAGGATAGCGAAAAAGGAGTGGAATACTGTACTGGGCACAAGCACTGCTAACCACTAGGTGGCGCTCTCTCCTCATTATAGAATATCGCCAAGTCCTTCCACCTATTTCCAGTGTAGTAATCCTTAAACAACTTCGAACCATATCTAAATGGATAAAAAGATAGGCACAAAACATGGTTTCAATTACACTCTCAGCAAATCAATTTCCCCCCTTTTTGTAAATGTGTAAATAATTAGGCACAGGTCCCTACAGGTTAAACTTTGAGCAGCAGCGGTTATTTCCAAATGGTTCCGACATGTAGTGTCCCGAAGAAAAATGTACAAGATGGATCTGTTGATAACTACTTCAGACATTATGTTAAAAAAAAGGAACAGAGAAGTTCATTAAAGTCCCCCCTCGCCCCTCCAGAAAGCGGTGCACTCAGTATTTTCCTTAGCTGAAGAATCCTTCCTTGCCAGTGCCTCAGAAAATAAAGGCTTTGCTTTCAAGTGAGTTTAGTGCTCTTGAAAAGCCCCAACCTACCCTCTCGGATGACTGGTCACGTGGGCAGAGTGCACCTGAACAAAAAGCCTGCCCTTTCCCCTATCCCATAGCTGAGCATCAGGGACAACCGGGGGTGGAGCTGGCTTGCCAGCACTGCAGAGTGAAGTCCTGCTGATACCCAGAGCAGCTACCCCACGCAAGGGCAATGACAGGAGACGCATGCCCCCTGCCTGCGCTCTGGAAAGAGCACCGGGATGGTGGAGAAAGGAGTTTGGTATCTGTGCCCCACTGTGACTCTCACACCTCTGCCAAGGATGGAGAGGGGTGTTCCACTGGGGGTTTCAGATGTCCACTAGCGATTGCTTCGAGGGTTCTTATCTCTACACTTGCAGTCAAACCCAAACTTCCTCTGCTAAAGAACTGCTGTTAGTATTACCGATGCACCCTCCAGGGGTGCTGGGCACTATCCAAAGCCCTGTCCTGAAAAGGCAGTGACATATCTTAATGAAATCAAACAAGTAACTCCAGTCCCCTGCCACCTCAACTCTTCTAAACAATCCACCTCCCGGCTCCAACAGATCCCTAATGGGAGCTGGGTCATTCCACATGCAGTTATCTAACCGAAACGGATCGCACATCGGAGCGAGTCTGGGACAAGTGAGTTTCTGAAAACGCCCTGATCTGTAAACTGTTATGGCATCTCAGTCGTGATTCTTGTGCGTGAGAGTAGAAGTTGGTGATTGCTCACCATACAGCAAAGGCACCACTGTTTTCTCACAGAGAGTTTACCAACATGCCTGGGACTCATGGGGTTAAACAGGGAACACACCTAATTATTATGTAATGCTAACCTCCGCTGCTGGTTCATTTTGAGACCCTTTAAAATATGAACTGTGTATTTTACCCCTATGTGCTCTCTTAATGATTTGTTTTTTTTAGACTGAAATCACTTCCAGCCATCAGTTATACTTGCAGTCTCTACACATGCACTTCTCTAAGCACAAATATTTCTTTTTCCTATTGGTCTGCCAGCCCGTCAGAGCAAATTTCACTTTAAACTAAATGCAATGACACTTAAACCCTCTTGGATTACTCAGGCTGCTGGCGTGATCTATGACCTGCCCAGAATGACAGCTGAACTTTCCAATTTGCTTGTACAGCCGGGGACCTGATGAACACACGCCGGGGAGGGAATGCTCCTAAGGTGCCTGAGTGAAGAGAGATATCTTACCAGCTGTAGTTACCGATAATTCCTTGATTCATAATGTACACAAACAACATGCCTGCCCTAGCCTCTGGTGCCGAGGAGACATTTTGAAACAGAACTCAACCAAATTCGCAATGTCATCCCTACAATACCATGTAGTATCTCTCTTCCATACATATCCTGGGCTCTCTTTGGTATGGGTCCCCGCTCACAGCCTGAGAGAAGGGCAGGCTTCATAGTAGGCCTGGAAGACGGGGCTGTTTCAGAGCAGGGGATGAAGGGGAACATCCCGTGCCAGGACCCAGATGGTTTTCCAGTTCACGAGGTTCCCACTGGCTGCAACTCTGGTGCAGGCAGAGAACAGGGCTCTCTAGGTTCTTCCACATAAGGGACATTAGCACCCTTATTACAGAAATGGCCAGCAACAGTGCACAGCTGCTCTCTGTAGATTTTCATGCCAGCGGTAAAGACAGCTGAGTCCCACCTACAGTGGCTGTAATATCGGAAGTAACTCCTCAAGCGCAGGCCAGCCCTTAGACAGGCAGCACCCAGGTCATTTGGAGCGTTATGGGTAAAGTAACACTTTGAAATCCATCTGGAAATCCATAGGTAGCCAGCACATACCCCGGAGCATTGCCAGGATGGGCTCCGTGCAGGAAATGCTGCTTAGGAGACACAGGCAGCCTCATTCAACAGGAGCTGAAGTCTCCGCCGGCATTTAAAGATGCTGTATTGCCCCATGCATGATGCACTGCAGTGATCCAACTGGGAGGTGGCACGGGATGGAGGAGGGAAGCCAGGCCCGCATCTGAAAGAGGCTGCGACCTCCCGAGGAAACGGAGATAGGCCTTCTGGCGACTGCTGCTACCCATCTTCACAGCAGGGAAGGAAACTGTATTTCAGACCTTGAATATGGATCTAAGAGCTTGATTTAAGGACCCACATTTGAAATGTGTTGGCTTTGGTTTCATGTTTGGCCCCCAAAAATGCAAGGGCCAAAATTAATTGGGCCACTGAAAACAGGAAGTCAAGGTGTTTTCAAATCTTAGCCCTAGTCCTGCTCTGAAGACCGGCAAACCCACACGAGCGCCAAGATTTTGCATGAATCCGTTAGATGCAAGAGCCACCTGTAATTGAGAGGTGCTGAACTAGTCAACGGGATGACATTTTTAAAAGGTCTCCATTTAGTACAAGTGCAAATGTTTATCCACTCACACAAGGAGGGGCCCTTGAGCTAGGTTCCCTCAAATCTTTCCCATCCATGTGCAAAATACATTTGATGTGCACCGAGGCATGTAGAAACGGGCCCCACCAGCAGAAACAAAATCACAAGCTGTGGGTGCTTTGCTAATCAGCGGGGTGGCATCTGGATCTCTGCTGAGTGGTCGCACATGCCCACAGCTGGCAGGGACCACTGGCTTTGATCCAGCAAAGCACTTTACATATGTGCAGAACTTTGCACTCCTGAATAGTTCTGCGGACGTCCGTGGAACTACGCCCACACTTAACGCTCCTCACATACTTCGGTGCATTGCTGGACTGACGTCCATTTGCATGCGTAAGGATGCAGCACATACGTACACACAAGGGATCTGCTCCTGCTGACTTGTACTGTGATCTGGCAAAACTTCCACAGATGTCAACGGAGTCAGGATTGGGTCCGTGATGCTGCATATCCAGGGTTCTTTGACAACTTGGCCTCAGTGCAGACAAGGCACTCCCTCTGAGAATCACCTGCATACCTTACCGTGGAGATTGTTTTAAGACAGGATAAAATGGGCAAATTCCACTCACCCCCCATCCCCTGCCCAGCCACACAAATGGTATTCCCAATAATCTCACCCTCAGAGTCCTACCATTTGAGTTCTGAAAGAGAATCTATTAGTTGGTTACAGTTCTGGCCATCCTGCTCTAAAATGCTATGCCATAAAACTCTGGGATGTATAACTTGTCTCAGGTTCCTGGGTAGAAGGCAGAGAATGAATTACGTTCAAGACACGGCAGACATTTCCCTCTTGCGGTGCCCATCTACGAACACGATTCATCCCTCCCCAGAGCCTTGAGACATCAGCTCCAGGTCGGAATACATAAGTAACGAACTGCACCGACGCTGCGCCATGCCCGAGTGCCAGCAGGGCTGTGATAGTGGCTTCGTCGGTCTGTGGTTTCTCCCATCTCCTAGTAGCTCTAGTTTTGAAGAGCTGATGAAAGGCACTAGGATTGGAGGCCCAACAGCTTCTATGTGCCGGGAAGGCACGGGAGACCATGACTCTCCTGACTCTTCTGCTGAGACTATGAACAAGTGCCATCTGGAGTGATGATTGTGGTGATGACATCCATCTACTAAGTACTGGATTGAGGCCGAGGCCACTATGCTAGTGTCACACAGGCTGCTGAGCAGCCATCCGCGGGTAATTGCTCTGGTAATCAAAGATACGAATGGTTCCACAGACCCACTATAGAATCACGTGGGTGGCTCCTTTTCAGTTGCTCCCTAATTGTCCACTAACCTGTTCTGCCCTTCAGATTAGGGGAGTAAAACCAGGGAGACTAGGAGGCAGAAGAGAAACTTTTGAAAGAGTCTGGGGGTTCTACATGTAACAACATGTCCTGTAACCACAGACCCTACCTTCCCTGCCCATGCCATTACAGCATAACCCACAAGTATTTTAAGTTCTGTATTTCCTGGCCACAGTTTCCTTCTCCCCTTGTCTATTTTCCCCATTCTTTGTCTCTCTCCAACTCTGCTTGGACGGAAGTTCGGGGCAGGAACTGGGCATTTATTGCTACATAAATTGTCACGTACAGCAACAGACCAATATTCAATATTAATTACTCAACGAATTACATTAACACCATTAACGTTGCAAAGTCAAGCACTCACAAATGAAGAAATGTCACAACTCAGGGTTTGTGTGTTCCCTGGTGCACATTTTATGATCCAGTCTGTAATTACATGATCCTTCTGGGTTTTTTCCGTAAGACCCCTGCCTCATTCAACGCACAGGATAGGGCTCATTTAAGGAGCAGCTATTAGTTATTTTGTTTTCTCCTCACTTTTCTGCAGGTGACCCCATGGTTTATATAGTGGACACTACTCAAACCCTGCTCTAGAAACAGAATGATTAATTTCATAGTGGGGGGAGGAGAGGACTTTTCCATTGTGCTCATGATCGAACAATATTTGTAAAGCAATCTTCACAACCTCCCCTCCCTACGTGAGGAATATTACCTTGCTTTTTGAAGATGGGAAACAGCGGCAGAGAGAGATTAAGCTCAGAAGTACCTTATATGTTGGGTGCCCAATGTGAAACTCTTCAGAGCACTTAGCATTACAAAGCGCTTTATACATAAAAGCCTAGTGCTCACCGACTCTAGCTATGCGTGCTCAGCATTTCTGTCAATCAGATCCAGAGTCTCTGACCAGGCACCAAGAAATGAGGTACACACAATTAGTAACCATCTGCGAAAAGTTTGGTTTAAGTGACTTGCCCTGCACCACACAGGAACTCTGTGGCAGAGGCAGGGATGGACCTTGCTCTAGAGTAGCATTCAGCTCCTTTAATCATGAAACCGTCCATTCACTTTCTGCAATCTCCTGCCTCATTCACGACACGCCTTTCAATTTCTCCAACAAATGAGGCAGAAAGACCACACACGACCGACTCCTTCATTGCACAGCTGCGTTTTCTCCTAAGGGCTCCTGAAGGAAAAAGTAGTATGGTATGTCACTGAAGACTGTACCATAATGAACATGCACAAGAAATCTCAATTAAGGTTGTGGAGGCCCTAATTCTGGCATGTTCTAATTTGAGTGCCTGACCTTGCAACTTTAACGTTCTTTTAAACGTAGGTCGGGGAGTGGGCTGGCGGTTTTCCCACATGCATTATTTACTAGTTTTAAACAAACCAGAAATTACAAATTTCGTCATGTGGCCTCACAGGCTCCCAGCTTTTGCTTCAGGTGCCCTGACTGCCGGAACTGCCCACAGTAGCCCAGAGATGCAACTACCAGGGAAGTCCTATTCAGCTGTAGGCTAGTTCATGACAAGAGAATGGAGGGTTAGGTTGGATATTAGGAAAAATCTTCCTGTCAGGGTGGCTAAGCAATGAAATATCTGCTGAGGGAGGATGTGGACTCTTAGATATTTTTAAGAGCAGGTTAAGACCAACGCCTGTCAGGGATGATCTAGATGGTGCTTAGTCCTGCCATGAGGGCAGGGGACTGGACTAGATGACCTCTCGAGGTCCCTTTCGGTCCCACAATTCTACATTCACAGTGGACAGACTCTTCAGGCGAGTGAGCTGCTAAGAATCTCAGCCTCCACACGGAGCTTCTGTCAACTACAACTGCCATTTGCAATTTTTCAAAGGTTTATACCTTAGGCAAAGTAGGGTGGATTTCTACACAGACAACAAAACACGTATCCCCAGTACAAAGGGGCCTCAGCTCCCACCAAATCTGAAGTCTGTGATCCAAAGCAAGGAGTGCTAGAGCTTTTTAAAGAAAAGGTCCCCAAGAATTTGTTTTCAACACGGGCAAAACAATATTTGTATTTAGTTTTGTTCTCAGAAATGACTACATCGTTTTGGCCAAAGTTTTCCAAAAAATTCAGCCTGAGGCAGACACCCAGCATGGAAAATTTCAGCCCAGAGACAAATTCTGGCCAAGTTAAAGGCCCTGGAAAACAGGATCTTATAATGGTAAGTGACAGGCAACCTCAATAATAGGCTGTGCTACCGCTCTGCCTATAATAAAGGGCCCCATCCTCTCCCCTCCTTTTCTGCATGAATGGGTAGGACCAAGGGCTGTAGGCAGAGAGGTAGAAAAGCTCAAGTAGCATTATGCCCTCCCACTGGTCCTGAAGAAGCTGTAAGGGAGGCGTTTGGAGAACCTCATTCAAACGCCACAACCCTGCAACTGCTGGAGAGAAAACTCTCTCTGGAGCACTCTCGGATGGCCTGGGCTGAGCTGCCAGAGCATGGCTAAGGAGGCTCAGGACGTGAATGGTCAGGCCAGCAAAGAGAAATGTTTTCGTAGCGCTCCCCAGTGATACAGCACCACTGACTGACAGTCACAGATTGTCCAAAACTGAAAGAGCCTGTTTCTCTCCAAGACAAGCTGCAACAAACCCTCATTAGATCCCGCCTGTACTGCCAGTGAAAGCCTGCAGACCTGTGCCCACGTGAACAGAGCAATGGCCTGGAAGAGCCATTTTAATTACAGAAAAGCTATACTGTGGTGCCTGCTGAAAACCAATAATCCACACACTGACTGGAGGACACTAATCTGTCGCCAGCTAGAAAGAGCTTTTATCACACCATGCTAATTTATTTCCTCGGAGGAGGATGAATTGCATTGCATATTCAACAGCTTTTAGTAGCTCCCTTCTTCAGGGGTGTGCACTGGCTGGAAGGTGGAGGGAAGAGTTCATGACCAGGCAGAACCAAGAGGCTAAAAAGCCTGATCACCTGGCTTTGAGGAGCAGATCCATAAGTGAGGTAGAGCCCTGCAAACCCACAGATACCCTCAGCTTATTTTTGTAGCTATGGATACCCATTTTGTATCTAGAACCCTGCAAATTTGCAGCTTTATATCTGTGCATAGCTGCATCCGCAGATGTGGAGGCGAATATCTGCAGCTCATTTTTGCGGATGCGGATATAAATTTTGCATCTACACAGGGCTCTACGGGTATGAACTCTCCCTAAATCTGGTTAATGGCAGCAGCCCTAATTATTAAATCAGCCAAAAGAGAAAGATGCTGTGTAAAACAACCAGGCAGAACCCATAACTAGTACCTCACCACGCCATTGAATCCCTTCCACACATGGGCCCACTTCAAAATGCACAGCTTTCAGTTTCGTGTCTTTATCTAATACAGGGCTGACTTTGTGCCCTAAGCAAACCCCAAACTATTCCTGTCCCTCATTAAAACAGGCTAAGCCCAAGAAGTCCATGTGCCCGGCTCTCACAACACTGAATTAAATGGAATATGCATTAGTGCAAAGATTCTGAGTTTTCAGATGCCATTTGGCAAAAAGTCCAAGAGCATCTTAACAAAATACTCTTATTTCAGCCATTTAATTGTAGGCCAACAGCCAAATCTGAGACCTGTGGAGAAATGAGCAGTATCTGCTCCATCGAGTCTAGCTACCAATCCAGGGGAAAGAGCTCGAGAGTTCCCTGCTGCTAAGCGATTCTTAAACGTTTCACAACCGAATGGTCTTAAAACAAACCAAATTCAGAAACCAGCAAATCTTGCTGGAAAGTAGCGTGGTCTGTCATGAGGAAAGATGGCCGAGTGTCGAGGGGGCAGCCTGGGACTGAGGAGACCCAGGATCAACTCCCCGCTCTGATACTGATTCCAAGTGATCTTGGGCAATCAGCCCCTCTGTGCCCAAGTGCCCCATCTGCATGATGGAGAGAACAGCACTCTCTCTACCACACAAGTGCTGCGAGGATAAATATTTTGGAGATTCTGAGGCACTCAGATTTGAAAACCCCAATGTGATTCTGCTGGAATATTTTTAAACGTTGGAAAGACTAATCAACACCACCCAAAAGAGCCAACTTCTTCACAAATATTGGCTAAATACACAGAGTAATCTGGCACCAAGCACAATTAACGCCTGAACAATTTAACAACAGCTTTCATCAAAAATTACTTCACAAGCCTCTCTGCTCCCCTTGCGGAGCGCATTACACCCATTTTACAGACTGGGAAAGTGGTTCAGAAGCTCAATGATCTGCCAAAGTCTCAAACCGAGTCAAAGTAAGAACAGAGTCCAAAAGCTCTGACTTTTAAGTCTCATCTCCATTCCACGCCACAGAAAATGCTCCCCACCAAGGAGAAGTATCCATTTCTAAAACAAAACAGGGGGACCAGGCACATGAAAAACAAGGGAGGAGCTCCCCAAAATACCTGGGGATAGGCCAATCTTGAATATGGGTGAAGTTCATAACCTAACAGACTAGTATTATGGCTGCTTTGGGACTGATTTGACCATCTCACTGGTCTCCACTAATGGCAGATTTGTGTTCAATATGGCCTCTTCAGGGAAACAAAGGATGACGCGCCTCAGCTGGTGTAAATGAGCATGGCTCTAGCATCTGTCTCTCCCCCAGCCCCTTCTATTTATTTCGAGTTTTCATTTCCCCTACTCATAACTCCGGGCATCCGAAGAAGTGGGCTGTGCCCACGAAAGCTCATGATACCAGCTACATGTTTTG
>JANRFK010004893.1:2216577-2267133 GCA_030068395.1 Apalone spinifera | reverse complement strand
ACTGCTGACTCATATTCAACTTGTGGTCCACTATAACCCCTAGATCCCTTTCTAGGAAGGCTACCAGTCAGGCCTGCAAGTACACCTTCAGCCTTCTGCTCGGTTGCTGAAATGACAGGACTTGAAGATGCAAAGGAAAAACCGAAGCCCTGCGTCCGACTGCTAAGGCAGCTGCCTGCAGGACACTGGCAAGCAGGGCTCCTCCTCAGAGACCAACCCCAAGCTCTAGCTCTGTGCAAATGTCGGGTGCTAGGCCGCAGTGGCTGTCTGGCGTGAGTCTAACACATGAATCCGAGGGGGAGCTGAGTTCATCTGTTAGACTACAATGAATAGTTTTGCAGCGTAGAACAGCTAGACCCATGTTAAAAGGGCATGTTAGAGCACATGCATGATTAAAAGAGAAACCGAAGTCCTGGTCTCAGTGAAAAAGAAGGGGAAGGCTGTGTAATGGGATCACTGTTCCGTTTTGTCCAGGGTTATAGGAGCTTGTACCAGAAAAAAGGGCATTTCAAAAAGTTCTTCGGCAAGAACAATTGAAAGACTGGGTGACGGCCAGCTTCTCTAGTTGTTATTTATCTAACATTACAGACAGCTTAGTCAGAATTCCCAGTTTCTCAAGATTTACAAGCAATTGGCACTTACTAAACACTACATTTGTGCCATTACCTAAGTTTCCTCAGGATAAGTTTAAAAAGTGAGTTCTCCTACAGAGAAAAACAGAATCCTGGGGAAGTCTCCATTCCAAGATATTTAGCTCTGGCAATTTTACCTGTAGTCAGAAAGCCATTAATCTCTGGTGTATCATTAACATTTGAAAGGTGGGTGATTACCAAACCGTACTTAAACAGGAGGAGGACGGGAGGCTGTAGATAGGGCTGAGTGAAGGCCAGCCTTTCCAAAGGAGGCATCAGTAGGACATAGTGTCTTGCAAAGGTGTGAACTGGGCCCCACATGCCTGCTTCTTCCCTATCACAGAGGGCTGTTCAGGTTAAAGGCCAAGGCCCGCCAGCCATCAACGGTAGGGTGTCTGTTCCTCTGAGAGGTGTGAGATTTAGGAAAGAGCACATTTAAGTGGACTGACTGGTTCAATTGAAACTCCAAAAGAACCTGGGGGTGGTGGTGAATTTAGTGTTTAAACGTAAATCTGTATCTTTATGGAATACACTGTAAAGAGGATCTGTCATGATCGCTCAAAGCTCGCAATCACTTAGGTGATCGCTTGCTGGAGAGGAGAGACATGAAGCAGGAAGCTAGAGGTTCAAATGCCACTGAGGGACCAGCTTGTGAAGAGGTGGAAAGGTTCTAATTTGAGTAATTCAGTCTTCACTCACCTACTGGCCATCTGATTTTGGAAAGACCTAATTAGAACCTTTCCACCTATTCACAAACCGCCCATGGCCTGGGATGCCAGCAGCTCCAAACCCAATGCAAGTCTTCTGGGTGGCAGAAGATACATAGGGTGGATCAGTGTGCCCCACTGAGGAGAAAGTTGCTTTCTGTTCCAGAGGCAGTACCACCAGTACAGGTGAAAGGACATTCGGTATCTAGGAAGGAAGAGATGATAAACTCCAAGCAGTCAGTTCCTCATGGGATGTTATGACTTCTCTGGAAAGGAACGGACCCAATCGAGGGGATTCTATGTACAGCAGTGCAAAGAAGTCCTATGGAGTCACGGGACCCAGTGTGAGAGGGGATGTGGGCTCCCCTGCATCAGAAACAGATTCTGCAGGCAGAGGCCTGGGGTGCCACAGGTTGGTGTTGAAGCACTGTCAGCGCCAATGGATCCCGAGGTTTGGGAGGTGCCAAGGACGACAGTACCAACAGGCGGTTTCCCAGCACTGATGGAGTCCATTGTTTACAGGGCTTTCTTGTCAAGCCTTGTGGACTTAGAGTGCCCTATATCCTCTTGGGCTGAGGTGCTGGGCTTGCTCAGAGCTGAATCTGACTTTTGAATGGATTTCAAGGAAGACTTGGTCCAGTGTAAATGGGAGACTTCCTGGACTCCCGAGAGGATCCTGCCAGGAGATCTGTGGGGGGGTAGATTTGCTAGTACCAGTGTTGGACTTAGCAAGAGGGTCTCTCCTTGCTGAATCAGGCCAACGTATGAAACAGGGATGGCGGTTCCTGATCCGGGTCCAGTTAGGTGAGAGTTCCTTTACCATGGTGACACAAGTAAATGGACGCCGTACTGTCCTGACACTGTCTCCTCCACCTGACAGGCACTGAAACTGACAAGGATTCTGCTTGCTAAAGCTTCTGGATGGAGAAAAAGGCAGAGCAGCAGGTGAACCACACAAAATACAGCAGAGGTGGTGATCTAATTTTGGCCAATGAGCATTTACCTGCATCCCTTCGAGAAGTTTTAGACTTTGACATAGGAATCGATCAACAGTATTCCTGTTGCTCATGGGGATCGGTATCAGATGCTTCAGAAGAAAGGACAAAGCTCCCCATGGCAGACAGTTTATGCCCTACACATTTTTCATCTAATGGATCTGTGACAGTCCTTATTCATATTTATTTCTTAGATTTCCATTAGAATGAGACATGCCTGTCCTATGCTTTAGGGCACACAGGCCAGGGGCCTCTAAGTAGCTAATCCAGTTTGGATTCCAGTTAAGCTCTTGGCTCACTAAGTGCCCTTAGCAGCTGTAGGCCTGCAGCCCCGATGTCTACTGGAACAGAGCCCAGACCACAGGAGTTGAGAGGAAGTCACTTGTTTTATAGTGACTCTCTGGCTACGCTCATCCTACGTGGCTGCAGCATTGGGCCCTGCCTTGACTAACAAGCTTCCTCTTGTGTTTCCTCATGCAGGGCTGATGAAAATGTATGGATGATACTCCAGAGGCAGAAGCTGCTCTTAGCCCTTAGCTGAAAGTGGGCCAAAGCCTCAACCGGTTGTCAAACGAATGCCTCTTGGCCTCTGGTTGTTCTCTGAAACAAGGCTGGTCTCATGATTTGATAACGGTGTAAACTGGGTCACCTCGTGCAGTTATCTTATGCTGGAAACTTTTGGTGCAGAGGTGGGTGGCAACTGGAGCCCAGCTATGCTAATTTGGGGGGGAGGGGCACCAAATCCCCAAGGCCGGGTGTCACTGTTGGCTACCACCACTCATGTAAGCCGTAGTATGGCCTTCCTTTGCTATTATACCATGGGCACCAATACCAATTGGGCCTGTCATCATGCATACAAGCATTAGAGGTGCAAAGTCATGGAAAAATGAGCCTTTTGTATCCAATTTGTGTACAAGTTCCTTGAGTCAAGGACTTTGTTGAACTTGCAGGGACAGAGAGCCTCATGGTAATAGGACATGTAGGGTTTCAAGAGTCTCTGTGATATTACTACAGAAAGGTGAAGGAAAACATGGATTTTTTCACACCCAAGTAGTACTGACTCATTTAAGCTTAATGTTGTTACTTGCTTCAGATTTCACAGGATGGTCTTAATTTGGATAGATCTGGACCCTTCCTTCAGCACCTTCCTTCCCCAAGTGAACAGAATTCTTCCTATTGACTCCAGAACAACTGTGCCAGTCAAAGCACAACAAATACAAATGCAATTGATACAAACAGATTCAAACC
The DNA here is from genome assembly GCA_030068395.1 of Apalone spinifera. Lineage (NCBI taxonomy): Eukaryota > Metazoa > Chordata > Testudines > Trionychidae > Apalone > Apalone spinifera. The sequence goes on along the minus strand of JANRFK010004893.1, from coordinate 2,263,551 downwards.
ATGTGGAAATACGCATCATTTCATCAGCTGGCCATTCCTTTTCCTAGCAACTGAACGGGGATGATTTTTAAAATAGGAAAATTTGGACTGTTACAATTTTCACATCCTATTTGCTAAACTAGTTTCTGAAAACTATCCAATAATTAATAGAAAAATGACCCCTTTTATACCAAGAAACCCTAGATTATTACAAGCTGGAACTGGTTTCCAAGAAAAAGTATTTTTAGCATACGGTTCTTGTTAGCTTTAAAACATAAGCATAAAAATACCCTGGAATTATGTTATGGTATGGATAAAATGTACACTATAGAATACATGAAAAAGCCCTGACTAACTGCTATTATTTTTAATTAGGCAGTACTGCAAATATGACTTTACTTTCCAACACCCACTCAAATTTGGGGAGGCTGAAATCTCCAAACTCATGGGACTGGCAATTCTGTTGCTCATGCCTCGAAGCACTAATGCATTTTACATTAGCTCTGAGCATCAGGAAATCCTGGCTCCCGTGCCAAGAAGTTCAAAACGATAATGACACACGTCTGAAAACCAGGATTCGTGGCCCGACTGCCGGTGTCTATTCTAGCAAACAATCCTGCCCCCTGTGTGGTAAATGGGTCAGAACATTTCTAACAGCACCGGCTGTTTCCAATTAGGTTGTCTCCCTATATGGCGGATAATTCCAGAGACAATCGTATTGAAAAGCACTCCCAGAAACAGAATCCTAATTGGAAATCAGAATGTATTTGCCTGCACCCTACACAAAGGGCTGTTATCAAGTTTGCAATTTGTATTTATTCTTTCCATTTAAATGGGTCCCCAGACTTTAATGCCTTGTGGTTAGGTAACAAGGGCATTCTACAAATACTTTCAATTTTTAAAATATATTTGAGGTGTTTTACAATTCATTTTAGCTGGAAGGAGATCAGATTCAAAGCCTCACAAATGTACATTTTTGACAGAAGCCTGAAATTAAAGGTTCGGCAATCTACTATAGCTCAAGGACGCCCAAACTTTCCCCCAAACAAGGGCTTCATTGGCAAAGCTACAGGATCTTGAAGGAGCTATTCCTAGTTTCCCAAAAACAATGCAGCCCACAGCCATCTTCATCTTTGACAGGAACATGCAGCCAGTGGGAACCGTGTCCCTCTGACATTCCATCTAGATCCCAGCTGGGCAAGGTGGATAACTGTGTCCTGTCATCTCCATGGGGCAAACTGAGAATGGCTGTGAGCCTCATTGCATGGGGACGTCTACACTCCAATCAGAGATGTGACTACAACTCATTTAGCACGTCCAAGCTAACTCTCATTTGGTGAGCTAGCTTAGGAGTCAGAGCACATGCCTCTGTGTGGCCTCGCTGCCCAAATAATTACCCAGGATTGCAGCTGGGCTTGTACAGTCCATGGGATTATAGCTTCACTGCTAGCCATATTAACGCTTGTCAGGTATGCAGTGTGCAAGCTTGCCCTTGACTGTTGTGCGGACACACCCTAAGACTCTGGGGGTTGCATCCAGCATCCCTTTTCTTCAGTTTCTCCATCACACACAGACTTTAATAGACTTATACATTTTAAAGTGAATACATTAACCACAATCTCTGACAAGGGCTTTCATTTTAAAAAACATAGATTGCAAAGAAGTCACCACTCTGCAAAAAAGATGTTGCAAAACAATCTTAGCCAAGCCAAGCTTGGGAAGTCACCAAATTGTCAGCCCTTGCGCGTGCTTGGCTTGCAGGCATTTCTGTGGCAAGAACCCCTCCTCCAATCAAGCTACAAGGAAGCAGAAGGGGCTAGCCTGGAAAATGAGCAATGTCAAATAGCCATGCGGGTGGGATTTCAGATATAGAGGTGCACAAAGTGGAAAAAAAGCTACGAGGGTCTCCTTCCAAAAGGAATGCAATTACCTAGCCCAACTCTAGTACCTAACATCACCTGTTGGGAAAGGGTAATCACAGAATTTCCCCAAACAGATTATACTGCTACATGTCGGGCTTTATTTACACTAAATTCTACCTGTCGGGATTTGTTTACACTTTACATTTAACTACTAAAGTTTTTAGCAGTTCTGTCCTGGGGCGGGGGGAAATACAAGTCCACAAAGGGAAGCAGCAGGTCTCAACTTCTTGTTGAAGTGAATGCCACAGGATTATTACACAGTGCACTGTACATCTTTCTATTGGAGTGCCCGGTCACACATGCCTATCTGCCATGATTTAGCATACACGTCCCATAAAATAAAGCCTTTCCTAAACCCTACAGATGCCGTGAGGGACAGGGAAGGGTCGTCTTCTCTGAAATGGGCGTTTTCTTACTTGACCTTGTGAGCAAAGCCAGTCCAGAAATCCAAAGTGGAACAGCTTGCTCCGATGACATGGGAGAAAAGGTCAGAGTAGAAGGGCAATTCAGATAAATGTCTCCAAAAGCTCCAGGAATCTACTAGTCGAGCCAAAAGGCAGACATCTTTCACCCATCCACTAGATTTTTCAAAGCAGATGACATCAGTAATCTAGCTGAAGTGTTAGCTAGGAAGATTGAGTAAAGTCAGGAAACAATCCTGACAGCTGAGAAACTTATTTTTAACAGCTTAAGAATACTGGAAACAATTCTCCTAGTTAATCAAATCCCCCAGCGTCTCCTTAGACATTTCCAAACAATGATGCCTGAATAGTGTTTGAATAATTGTCATAACACGTAATGAGTTGTGCGCTCTAGTTTTCTATTCCATTTTTATTGCCTTTGGAAAGCTATCAGGAAATACTACGCATTCATTAATGTGTTAAAAGAAATGTGTAATTCAAAGGCAGACTGGATCCTCCAGTGTGACAAAACACCATGAAGTTTTTATTTGCGATTTCCAGAAACCTGCTTTCTCGATGTAAATCATTCCCCTAAGTACGCTTTGAAAATATAACCCTATTAAAGCTTATGTTTTGGAATGGAAAAAAAGTTACTCAAGTCAAAAAAAATGTAAATCAAGCACTAAAAAGAAACTTGAATGAGTAGTTTTCTGATTACATACATGCTTCCCAGAGAGAGGGGTTTACCTGCTGGAGAAGGGATGCTGCCCGACTAAGTCTCCATTTTGGAGGTGATAATCATTGAAGAAATCTGGACTCACAGCTGCATCAGGGGCTATCAGGCCATCTATGAAGAAACGAGAAATAGAAGTTGAGAAATAGCAGCGTGCCGGGGGTGCCAGCAAAGCAGGCCACACAGCGAGTACTGCTTTCTCCCAGCCACGCTCCAGCCAGCAATCTGTGTTAGTTTAGGGATCAATAACCAACAGCAAGAAACAAGGCCAGCTCTTGGCACAGTAAGAGAAGAGACTTGCTGGAGCCAGAAGTAGACTTCACAGCCCAATGCCCCGCTCCTGGCAAGGCCACAGTTCAGAGCCGCATCCCTCCAACCTTTGCCAGCAAGATGGGAAGAGATGTACCAGGCTCAATCCTGCCCATCCTGTCACAGTAGTCGGACCAACGGAGAAGTGATAAAGAGCCACACACCAACTTCCAGGTCAGTGGAATAGAAATGGGGAGGCAACCTCTGGCTTCTTTCCTCAGCCACTACTCCCTCCACCTTCTTTTTGAGGCAGATCCTAGAGGCAACTTCATGACCTTTTCTGCACCTTCACAGAAGTGTAATGCCTCGTAAGACTAACCTAAACATAAATTTCACGTGACGGGCTCTTGGGGAACTTTAGGAAATGGACAATTCTATTATCTTACTTCCTTTTACATGCACTGCAGGGAAAAGTAGGTACATGTGTTAATAAAGTCACTAAGATCCCTTCAAGGAATCTCAGTCTTACCTGGTTTACAGACGAGAGCCGGATCTTATGGACTAAGCTTTACTCTCGGTTATACTATCTCCTGAATGTGTTAGAAGCCCCAAATGAGAAACAAGCCCGACAAGTCCATGACAAATGGTGTCAGTTCCATCACAGAAGTGCCACCTGGCAATACAGCTGTTCCCACCACTAAGTCAGACCAAATTCGGAGGGATATTCTGAGAAGCCCTGCTCTGGCTATAACAGTATCTCATTAGAGTTCTTGAAGCATGCCAAGGCTTGTACTCACCAGCGGCTGGCACAGTTCACATTATAGTCAACGAAAAGCAACTTCCGAAGACATCATGAATGTCAAAAATCATTGCTCTCCTGAAACCAGGGAAAAGCCACATAACTTCGCAGGTTATCAACTCATGCTGCCATTGGCTGTGCTGGAGTATCTCATCCTTCCCCAGAAAGAGAATCAACGCTCAGCATTGAGCAAGCAGTCTTCCAGAGAGGCTGGAGCAGCTAGGATCAAATGCTGCTTTGACAAAACGGCTTTCAGAAAAACCTGAAGACAGGAGCCATAGTCCGGGACATGTGGTTCAGACATGTGGCTCTTCGCCAAACTACCAAGATCACTCCCAGCATGGGTAGTCAACATGGTTGATCTTTTCTGCCACTGACATTTCTGAATGCCCATGGGAGACAGAAAAAACTTAAACAACAAATAATTCTGCAGCACCTTAGAGACCAACAAAAAATGTAGATGGCACCATGAGCTTTCGTGGGCACACCCCACTTCTTCAGATGCATGATGAATGGGAGACAGAGTTAGTGGCACATGGAAAAGAAACCAACAACCTACCATAAGGCTCTGTGCTGGCACCAATGCTTTTCAACAGGTTCACAAACAACTTGTCGCTCACCCAGCCCTGCATGTTCACATATGCAGACGACATCGTCTAAGTGTCCGAGCACAGTCATTCCCAAAACATGGAAATATCCCAAAGGTTGACGTCATTAAGACGACTAATACTGTAGTTTTGAGAGTCGTTAAGGTGCTGCTATACTATTCGTTGGTTTTTACTGTAGTCAGTGTGACTAAGACATTTTCGAGTGAGGTCCACCTTCACAATGCCAGAGCAGACCAAGAACTCGATGGACACTGCCTAAACCATGAATTCCACCCACTCTCTCAAAGCACCCTTGATGGAGCTCTCACAAACCTCAACCACCAGCGGAAAACTGCAGTTACGGTAAGGACCTTTGACAATAGTCTAATAAACCCTGGCTGCCACTTCACAGGGCACAAACTTTCAAAGTCTCCAGTCATCCAGGGTAGACCTATATTACTTCGCAGCCAAATACTCTGTTCTGGTCTTTGCTGACTCCATTCATCCCATGTCAAGTTGGCTGACACACAACTCCCCTGAACCATGTGCACTGTAAATGGGATGATTCTACCCACACCAATATCATGGCTCCCTATATTAAGCACCATCACGTCTCCATACATCCACCTGGAGGATGTCATAGTCAGAAGATCAGGGCAAACCCGAGCCTACCACTATACATCTGAGGACCCAAGAACGTACTTGTTGAAGCAGTCATTGTGGGCCCACCTACCCCTGCCCAGATTTCAGTGTCAGGGTGGTTTGACGAATGATTTCCAGTGACAACTGCAGACCAATCTCTTAACTCAACCAACCAGGCATGTATCTGGCTTTGATTTACCATGCTGTTCATGGGTCCTTCTGAATCAATTTTGATTGGGCTGGGCCCAACGTGCAGCCAGCCTTAACACCTGGGGCCAACAAGAAGCTCCCACATGTGGCTATGGCCAAAGACAGTGTAACACACCACTGAGAACTGCCCTCTGACAAGACTGGATGGTGGTCTGAAGGCTTCTGCATCTGGGTGAAGAGGCTGCTGCAAACAGACTTAGCAAGCTCCATAGCTGATAAAAACAAGCTGAACTCATGCAAATCCAGTCACTCCACTGCTCCAGATTTATTTCAGTTAAATGAAAGCACCACTTAGCATTATTGCTATTCTTAGTCTCTTGGTACATCCGTTGTTAAGAAGAAGGGTACAGTTCCTTACCTGGTGAGAAGTGCCAGGCTTTATTAGAGAAAACAAAGCTATCTCCATTAAAATATACAGTAACAACGAAAGTCTGAGGCAGCATTTAGAAGGGAGTCCTAGCCTTACAGATCAGAAAGCATGCCAATAAAAAAAACCCATGGAAGAAACAGCTGCATTCTGGCTGATACTTTAATAGTTTAACAGAGGACAGAAGGATTCGTAATGACGAGGAAGTAACAAATGCCATTCCACTTTAAAGTAAAAAAGATAAGATCCAGGGACTCATATGCCACTTAGCTTAACCTCTGTGGTTTCAAAGCTACTAAAGTTGCCTACGCAGGAAGCAGTGGAAAGTTACTTACAGACACAGAGGCTTAAAGAGGACGACTCAGGCATTCAAACAAATCTCTCTTTGCATTACAAATTTACCTGATTTTTTTTAAAGATAATGTAGTGACAAATGATAAAAGGAATAGAGCTGACACATCCAGATTTCCAAGAGACATTTGATGAGGTGCTACAGAGATTCATTTAGAAGATAATAGTGTATGGGAAAGTGATTGAAGGCAATGTAACAGATTGTAAATGAAACATGCTAGCCATGATCAGACAGCATTTTGAGAAGTGTAAAATGCAGTGGGAGAGGCTACAGCTAATTGCATGCATGTGTGTGCAGCATGAAAGAGACTAGAACCTGACAAGAAAATATTCTTGCAAATACATAATCCTGTTTTTTCACATTGTTCCAATGGAGGCAAAATACAAGTGTGCTATAACGGAATAAAATATTTCAAAGGAAAACAGACTTAATTAACTGTATTAGTACTGATATTAAATCTCTTTTCCGCTATCTGAATTGCTAAACAAAAAATATGATGAAGAATAAGCATCTTTGCACTAAAGGTATTTTCAAATTTTAACTATACTAATTAAGTAATTTCATACAGTTTTATGCCAAACTTCTCTCTCAACATCAGGATTATTAAATACCAAAATACGTTTTTCATCCTTCTCAGTGGAAAAAGCATTACATTTTAACGATGATACTGAAGTAACCATTCACTGCTTAAGGTTTCTTCAGACAACAACACTAGCATGAAACCATAAAAATCAGAGTTACTGCCAATAAACACATGAATTTATAGGAAAATAAAAGTACCTAATGTCAGATGCACAGAATGCTATTGCAGGTTAATTGATATCTGTTGTCAGTCACACTTACTTAACGTAAATTAGGGATATGTATATTCAAACACAGGGATCACTGAATGCATGGAAAGTTACTTTAGATTATGTTAGTGATTTGCAGAATTCTTACAGGTTGAGAGAAGAGATGACTATTTTGCTTCGGCCAATCAGACAGCAGATCATCCATAAAAGTATCATAATATAATTTCATAAATAAGCTGGTTCTGATTGAAGTTTTGAATTTTGACCTTATGAACAAAAAGTCAGTCCTTCAGAAATCTATATGACTACAAAAAAAGAGATGCCACTTGGTATAATAATCCATAGTCTTTTCAAAGTTACACTGTGTGTATATATATAGATTTACATCCTTGAAATGTGATCAGAGTTCAGAAATATATCCTTAGTGGCTCTTGCCAGAAGGAAACTGAAAGTGAATCTGTATTCTGCATATAATCACTTACTCTTCTACCTTAAAAGAACAAAATGACTTCTCAAACAGCTGCAAAACCTATCATTTGAAACCTGCCCCTCCTCCCCAGATCAAATATCAATTCCAACACAAAAATCTTTGTTCAAATAATGTTACGTCTGTAACACGAAAGCCAGTAATTCAAACTGAGCGGTCTCACTCTGTTCCTAGCTCTCAGTACTGGAAAAAAGAAATGGTCCACTGAAGCAAGCCGAGGTCTATTTAAAACTCTGGAGAGGGGAGATGACAGCAGGCATGCTTTCACATCTTTCACTTCAGAATGCCAAAAGCATTGCTAGAATAAGAGACCCCTGTAACATACTGTGAATTGCTCAAAGTTTGTCATATAGTTTTAGTGCAATTCAAGTGTTCAAAAAGGAAAAAATATCTAGCTAACACAGATCACCAAATCTGTACATCAGCAAACTATAGTGCTGACATACTTTGAAAGTAACTAAAATGGCATTGGGGGTTTCAATATTTGTTCTCTCTCAATAACTTCAGATTAAACGTACCTAGTTTACAGCAGAAAAGTGTTTGATGTCTCTGAAATAATTACCCTTCTTGCAAATTGTACTTGGGGTCAAAGCCAAACTGAGCTCATGCATCACCATCAGCAAAGGACTGTACATTTATGTAGAAGGTAAGACTAGATCCCCGCAAGAGTGTTTTCAGGGATATAAATCTTCAGGCTTCTGGGCGTTAACCAGCCTCTAATTAGAGTTAGAAAGAAACTTCTCCTGTGGGAAAATTATTCTAAAACTGTCTCCTGCAGGGTATGTCTTGCAGCGTCCTCTGAAGCAGCTGGCAAGAGCCACCATGGGAGACAGCATATTAGAACATGGACAGGAAGAGTTCAGCTTGGCGATTTCTGTGTTGCAACTTCAAAATCTTGTACAATAATGTGAGAGAATATAGTTCATCTCAGCTCCACAATTCTATGGCGGGGCATACCTGATATTAGTACAAAAAAAAAAAAAATCAAGCGCTTAAAAACACACCCACCCACCCCAACTCTGGCTGTATACACACAGGGACCAAATCTACTGAGTAAGAAGGTGCCACTTTTACATCATTTTTGTGACCACGGTCACTCTAATTTCAAGTGACAAAATAGTTTTTCTTAAGGAAAAAAAATTAAAAAAATTGAAGCCAGAAAGCATAAAAATAGAGCTTTTAAACAAGGTTTTCCTCAGACAAGGAAACAACAAGAGTGCCCAGGATATAGTCTCTGTGTGGGACAATCAGTTATTTGTATTGTTGGTCACAGGATATTAGACAGATGAGAGGGGGTGAGGTAATATCTATTATTGGATCAACTTCCGCCAGAGACAAGCTTTGGAGTTTATACAGAACTCTTCTTCAGATCCCCAAGTTAAAAGATGATTTTTTCGGGCTGCCAGCAAAAGCAGGGATCTACAAATCCAGATGGGTTCTTTCTAAGTCTTACATCCCCCTCAGAAACCAATATGCCACCACTGGATGTTAATAGACACACAAGGCAAAATGGAACCCCACTTCAACTCCCATCAGTGCACTGCTGCGGGGGCTAAAAGGGCTAAAAACATTGGCTTCATTTGCTAAGCAAACCAGCTATGGGCACAAGACACAGATGTGAGGTATAAGACTGGGCCAGTTTTACACACCTAGGAGCCTGCTAAATAAGCTAGTATGAAGTAGATGGTAACAACCCTCCCCAGTCGGTGTGTGAGCACAGCTCCACTGCAGTTGAAAATCTGGTCCCTCACGCAGATGATGAAAGCATGCACAGTTGCTGAACTTAGTCTACTGCCTTACCTGAATTGTAATAAAGGTCAGGCCTTTCTAGAATATCGCCCTCATGGATGTACGGCTCAATGTGGTCATCCCCATACAAGCACTGCTCATTCTCATCCATCTGTCGGCTCTCCACCATCTCCAGCCACTGAGAGTTGTGCCATCGGAATTTCTCACTCTGGATCTTCTTGGCCCACTCCTCATCGTATTCCTGTGAAAAATGCCAAGCAAGTTTTTAACCAGGCACTGGAGAAAATGGTGGGGGAGGGGAGAGCAAACTTAGTGCTAGCTAACGACACACGCTTCACAGTCTCAGAGGCAGACATCCTCTGTTTAACTTGATGGTGCCCTGGAAATATAACACAACATGTTGCCAATATGTGAAATGCTGGCATAGCAGATGCCAGCTCTGACCAAGTCTGTCAGCATCAGCTGCGCACGGACAGATTCATAGTGGGAAACAGACCAATTCACCTATATATTAGTATTGTTCAGGGCTAGACTTGTGAGAATGTTTAGTGTTTAGACTCTATAAAATGCTTGACCCCTGTTGCATGCATTAACCCTACTTGTGGCATCTGTATCACGTGTGATAAGGGAATAAGCCCACCAAGAAGTACTATCAAGATTAAATGGACCACAATAGAGAAACTGTGTTCGGTGCTCCATCCACCCATGAAATTACATGAAGGAGCCATTGTCCCATAGGCTTAAACTCTGGGGAAAGGACATATAAAGATGCTTGCAAGAAATGGCTCTCTTTGCTCTTTGGAGTTTTACAAAGCCTGGAGCTAAGAAACAAAGGCAGAGATCCCCAGGGCCAATCTGGGTTAGCCCGAAAAGACATTTAGTGGACAGATTACAACAGCTCTCAACATTTGGAACCACAGACTCACTTGTCAGATAGGTCGCCTGCTCTGACCTGTAAACAACACATGTCTTTTTCCAAGTTAATAAATCCTTAGTTTACTAGAGGATTTGCTCTAGGTGCTGTATCTTGCACCAGAGACAAGGTACAAATTGATGCGGGGTGAGTGCCTGGTCTCCTGGGATTGGAAGTAGATTGACTATTTTGTGGTAATAAGTGACCATTTAGTGACCACCAAGTGCAGCTTGCTGGGGTGATAAGATATACTGGAGTGCCCAAGGAGACTGTTACTACAGTCCAGGCTGGGTCACATTTGTTCCAGGGTTGGTGATATCTAAATATGAAACACCACGAGTTTGGCACGTTTCTCCTGCTTTTTGACAGTTTGCCCTGAGGTTGGCACTCCCGGCCATGAATCACTCCAGGCAGCATGACTTCACATAGTAGTCTCTTTCTCCACAGCAGGTACAGCACAGATGGGAGCAGTACAAATTTCTCTTAGCCCTCACTGCTTCTCAACACCATCTGAAAGAATCTTGTTTAGGAGCAAGACAGAGAGTGTCAAATGCCGCCCAGCTGATTAGCAGCACAGCTAGGTTTTGTGTTTCTAGTGGTGGTGCACATTTGCACGTGCCTCAGTGCGCATAAAAATGCATTCTGCACATGGACGGAAAAAATCCACCCCTGGATGGAAAAGATCAGAGGGAACATTGGTCTCCACAGTTTTTGATTAACCTGCTGACAAGGAGCCAGTTATGCCAATTGCAATAGAGATTATTATGGTTATTATAATAAAAATGTATTGGACATATTTGTTTATTGTTTCTGTTTAAAATTCACTAGAAGTGAGTTAATTGCTGGAAAACAAACAGAGGTTCAAAAGATGTTGATAAAATCTATAAAAACCTATGTGGCTGCATCCTAATTTGTAAGCAATTCTGTTTAGCATCCCCCAAGTCTATTCCAATAAGTCAATACTCATTTGGAATCCATGACCTGCTCCCTATGTTTAATACTCGGTGTCCAACAAAAACAAGCAAGACTGGTATTAGAAGAGATTCAAAGTTCAGACCTGAACTGAACTTCCAAGTTTGGAGGTTTAGGAGCAGCCCACTGTGGAACTGAAGGCCAGCTATGAAATCTGAATCTGATTAAAAAACTTTCTGGAAGTTTGGGGTGTTCAGATACGGAGTTAAGATTCAGGATCATCTCTAGGTTATTTAATGAACAGCCTAGTAAAACTTGATTTCCTCCAACTAGTGATAGGATTCCCAAAGGAGGATAATATCTGTTATTGGGCCAATTTCTGCTGGTGGTACGCATAAGCTTTTGAATTAAAAAGATTTTTTTAATTCAAAATTTTTCTTCTTACTCTGGAAAAAGAAATCAGACTAGTTGAGCTAAATCCAAGGTGGGCTAGATAGCATTGGTGGTCATTCTTCAGCAATAAGCCACATGCTGACATTTGCTAATGCTACTAGAAAGAAAGGCCTCGTGCTAGACTCAAGAAACGTGTGTGCACATTTCCACAGCCAGCTATCACATCTGTACCCAGGTTCACGTATAGCTACGTGATATACAGTGGTTAACACCCTTGTCAGAGGCTTGTCGACTGCAACATACGTGTAGCAAGAAAAGACAATCAGAAATAGTATTTCATGACATTCCTTTTCCACAATGGAAGCCTAATGTGTCCTCTCCACACCCTAGAAGCCTGATTCGCTGATTTCAACAGATGCTGGATCAGTCCCTAAGGGTACATCTACACAGCCACTAGACACCCATAGCTGGCCTATGTCTGTGAGGTGGAAGGGGGTCCCAGCAGCGAGACAGCCTGAGCCCTGCATCAGATGGCATGGACCAGCGATAGGGTTTTCTTTCTAGCTAGACATGCCCTAAAGCGATGTGTTCATTCCCACAACAGGTGGATCTCTGAAAACAACCTATCAACTTACCATGAGCCTCCGTGCCTTGTGCAACATCTGAACCTTTATTCCTCAGGAAACAGAGATCAGGCCTTCGTTTTACTTGAAGAACGGCAGTTTCTTTCTTTTGGCACGAGGCCGGATATGGACTTTCCATTCTGAGGCAACATCAGTACAAGCAGCTGCCTGCATCGGGCTGTATGGACCTATTTGTGGTGCGCATTTACACTTCATAAAATACAGATCTAAGACTTTTATCTCCAAAGTCTGCATGTAAACTCGCCACACTGGGATGCCTCTCCATCTGGCGAGCAAGAGATTGAGATTTCAACCCAGGTCTCCCACACAGCTCTGTGCTCACCAGGCTGGATCTCAAACACTTGCAGGCCCTGATGGCGTCAATCCCAAAACTGCAACCTGAGTTCTGGATAGCAGCATAAAAATGCCACCTCGGTGAAAGAGCACTGGACTGGGCTGAGTTCTTTCTTCCCATCGCACCCTCGCTTATAATTAACTGAAAAACTAGAACTAGCCGTGAAAAATTAAGCTTCTTGGAAAAGGTAAGCTCATCCCTGAGAAGATTTATAAAGTGACCTGTGAAAAATGAAAGGGTCCAACTCTCAGCGATGACATCTGACCAGCATCTTGGAAACATTCCCTTTGCTGTGTCTGCCAGAGCTGTCTATTATATCAGCCCTCGGCAGCCTTAAGCTCCTTTCAAGCTTTAGAGAAACACCTTGTAACTGCCAGCGGCCAGTCTGTAAATCCCAAGAAAACGATTCCCAGAAATGATGATTACAAGAAGGGGAAAAGCTAAACAAATAGCAAATCAGATTAATTTGTAGAAAACTTATTTGTTACGCTGGCTTATTTAGTTTCAAAAGGTCCCAATTGGAGCAATGGTGATGGCTAAGCTCCCAACTGCAGTTAGCAGGGGAAAAATCTAAATCTATAGACATAGAGGAACAAGAGGACTTTTATTAACCATCCTACAGATATCAAGTTAAATTTCGCCAGCCTTGGCTTCCCCCTTATTTGTAGGGGAAAAAAAAAGAAAAAAAGAGTGCATCCACAGACCAGAATATTCCTTATATGCTTCTTTCAGAAATTCAACACTCCACATGAACCGCAACAAGCTCCATGAGACGAACTACCTGCTGCTCTAAATACGCCTCTTTAGCCCTGAGTAGCTAAAGCCAGCAGCTGAACCGATGAATTAAATTGGCACGGACCGGGCCACCTCTCTCGAGTGAATTGTGCACTTTTTTTTATTATCTAAATCCCATTTTCCCCAACTGCCTTCAGGTAATTTTGGTGCTTTTCTAATATTTCCAAGATCCATTTCAGATTATTGTTTTGGAATTACCATACCGGGTCATAGCAAGAGTCCATTCTGTCAAGGATCCATGTTTGGCAGAGGTCATAGATTTTAAAGCCAGAAGGGATCATTATGATCATTCAGAAACTCATCTCCTGCACAGCACAAGCCAGCGGGTCTAAATCAACATTCCCTCCTGAAGCCTCTAGCTTCTCCAGAGGTTGGTACAAAAAATACCTGGGAGTGAACAATTATGGGAAAAAACTGTCCAAGTAAATATTGGCACAAGAGAGAAACTTCAGCACCATATAACTACAACTAAAGGAAAAACTGGGTAATAAACAAAAATCAATCAATCAATCAAGGAAATGCAACTCCCTGCAATCTCAATGGTCCTAGTGTCTACAAGGTCTTGAAGGGATTCACTTTGAGCCACTAAAAGCCTTCTTCACTTGAAAGAATTTCCTCAGAAATGAAATACAAAACAATAGCCACATGCAGAGTGAAATCTGCCAGCCTTCTTGGCTATTAGGCCACGGTGTAAGCAGGGGTGCAGTCTGTCTGTGATGGTTTTCAAACTTGCAAGTTCAGTTGTAGCAGGAGAGGAGTGCTTAGAGGTGGATGGTATGCCCCCCGGATCCTCTACTATCACTACTACTACTATCTTAAGCGTTCAAGATGCACACTACTATCTTAAGCATTCAAGTTTCCATAAATCTTGGAGCGTCTTGGAAGATGTATGACTTGCTTCTGCATGGAATGTGCCATCCCTTTTGAAGTCCTACATCCAGCTTTGTTTACTGTTGAACCACTGAAACATTATGAAGCGTTAACTGGCCTATTATCAGAGCATGCCTGTTCCCTATCAGGGGTCCCCTTTGTCACTGGCTTCCGTCACACCTTGTATCTGATTAACACACTATAGGATAACATAGAACTCCACAGATCTGTTTTGTGTTCCCTCTAGCTGATGGAAAACAGATTTTCCTTTACACTTTAATGTGGCTGCCCTCTAATTAGGTCTTTAATCCGGTTCATTTCATGTGATTCCCTGTACTGAATTAAAGTTGCTCTACAATAAATTGAATCCTTGTTAAGGTTAGGATTGTAGTTGGTAAAGTGATACATTGAATTGACTGTTACCTAAATATACACCTGCTACAACAAAATGCATAGTTTATAACTCTATATGAATGGTCAGATTAACAGCATGTCAGTCACTGATGAACAGGGTAGACTTTTCTGGTTAGCTAATCTTCAGTGGCATTGTCCAGCCCCTAAAACAAGCTTCTTCCAGCACATAATGGTCCAAATTCTGTCCTCATGTACATTTGTGTAACCTTGAATGATTTCACTCGAATTGTACAGGTGTAACAGAGCTCATATTGATGGAAACCAGCTTTTGACATGGCTCACAACGAAAAATCACAAGAACATAAGAACAGTCACAGTGAGTCAGACCAAAGGTCCATCTAGCCTAGAGTCCTGCCCTCCAACAGTGGCCAATGCCAGGTGCCCCAGAGAGAACGAACAGAACAGGAAATCATCAAGTGATCTCTCCCATCACCCATTCCCAGCTTCTGACAGAGGCTAGGGACACCATTCCTACCCATCCTGGTTAGTAGCCATTGATGGACCTAACCTCCATGAATTTACCTAGCTCTTTTTTGAACTCTGGTAAAATCCTGGTCTTCACAATATTTTCTGGCAAGGAGTTCCACAGGTAGACTGTGTGTTATATGAAGAAATATTTTCTTTTGTTTGTTTCAAACTTGCTGCCTATTAATTTCCTTTGGTGACCCTTGTTCTTGTGTTCTGAGAAGGCATGAATAGCACTTCCTTATTTACTTTTTCCATAACAGTCATGATAATAGACCCCTAGAGAAAATGATTTTCATATCCCCACATTAGTCACCTTTTTTTCCAAACGGAGGAGTCCCAGTCGTATTAATTTCTCCTCAAATGGCAGCCATTCCATACCTCTAATCATTTTTGTTGCCCTTTCCTAAACCTCTTCCAATTCCAATAGATCTTTTTTAAGAGGGGGCAACCACATCTGTATGCCGCATTAAAGATGTGGGTGTATCGTGGATTTATAAAGAGGCAGTATGATCTTCTCCATCTTATTATGCGTCCCTTTCTTTATGGCTCCCAACATTGTCTGCTTTTTTGACTGCTGCAGCACATGGAGTGGTTTTCAGAGATCTAGTCACAATGACTCCAAGATCTCACGCAAGTGGTAACAGATAATTTAAACTCCATCATTTTATATGGATAGTCAGGATTCTGTTTTCATTCATTCGTTTGCGTTTATCAACACTGAATTGCATCTGACATTTTGTTGCCCACTCATCCAGTTTTGAGATATCCCTTTGTACCAGCTTCTGTACCAAGAGATTGGAAGATAGCTAATGTGATGCCAATTTTTTAAAGGGCTCCAGAGGTGATCCCAGCAATTACAGGCCAGTAAGACTGCCCGGGATTTAACCATCTTAAGCAGTTTTGTATCATCTTCAAGTTTTGCTACCTCACTGATTACCCCTTTCTCCAGAGCATATACGAATACATTGAATAGGATGGATCCCAGAAAAAACCTGTGAGAAACACCACTATTTTACTCAATTCTGAAAACTGACTATTTATGCCTACCGTTTGTTTCCTGTCTTTTAACCAGTACCAATTCATGAGAAAATCTCTTTTATACCACGGCAGCTTACTTTGCTTAAGAACCTTTGGTGAGGGACCTTGTCAAAAGCTTTTCGAAAATCTATGTACACTATGTCTACTGGATCCCCCTCGTTCACATGCTTGTTCACCCCCTCAGAGAACTCTAGTAGATTGGTGAGGCATGATTTCCCTGTACAAAAAACAAGTTGACTCTTCCCCAACAAATTATTTTCATCTATGTATCTGACAATATTATTCTTCTCCGGAGTTTCAACAAGTTTGCTTGGTTCTAAAGTCAGATTTACTGGCCTGTAGTTGCTGGGATCACCTTTGGAGCCCTTTTAAAAAATTGGCACCATGTTTTAACTATCTTGTACTCATTTGATACAGAAACTGATTTAAATATGTTCTAGACTATTGTTTGCAGTTCTACAATTTCATGTTGGAGTCCCTTCAGAACTCCTGGGTGAATGCCACCCGATCTTGTTGATTTATTACTGTTTAATTTCTCAATCTGTTCCAAAATGACCTCTAATGATACCTAAACATCGTCTAACGACACCTCAATCAGTGCAACATGCAGTAAATGTAAATTAGATGTTGGAAAGAAAGCATCTGTTTTAAGTCTGAGCACAAGCTATCTCCCATCCTTCCTTAAATGATCCTCTAAGATGGTCCTCTGCAGAACAAACCAACGATAAACACCTTCAAAGCAATAGGCAAAAGTCACATATGAGAGTGCGCACTTGGCATTTAATTAAAAAGGAACTGCGTACCTAAATAAATAGCATTGAGCAAATAAAGCTGCTATAGGAACTAGCTGAAAGGGAGAAGTATGCAGCAATTTCTGCCCTATTTTGTTTTACCTGTGTTCAAGGAAAAGCACTGTAATCAGAACTTTAGAGACAAGCCAGAAAACTAACAGGACTTAGCTGCTAGCAGAAATAACCACTATAGTTAAGTCTGTCTGACTGTTTCTATTCTAATCCCCGGGTTTCAGTCTAAATAGAAACTGAAAACCAAAATTGCCTCTCCATTAGGATGTGTCCTAGGCTAAATTCAGAGGGCTGGGACAGATGTGAATCACTGGAGGGATAGAAACAGAGGTTCACTAGAGGATCTAGGTGCTTGGTCTGCCACCCTTATTCTCATACTAGTAGCTGAAAGCCTGTACTGTTGCACAAGTGTAGTTTGTAAAGTCACATGCATCAAAAAAGCCAAAAATGGTTAAGAACTTAAAAACTGGCCAGTAACAGACTAAATCCTACCAGTGATTGAACCTGGTAATATTCTAAACAGAAAGAGCTCTCAAGCCATGCTTTCAACTATTTCCATTGCTTCATTATAACTCCAAGATATTTTAGGCTTCAGAGTGAGGTTTAGAGTTACACGTGCTGGTTGTGTTGTTTCATGTCTGGGTATGTGTCTTCTGGAAGATGTGTTGATTTGTGTGGGCGTAGTGGGGCTCGCTGGTGTGGCAGATGGTCAAGTTATCCACCATCTGTGCCGTCTCCCTCTACAACCAAGGCAACTGTTGTAGAGGGGGTGATTGGTTGAGCTGCTTCTGATATCACAATGGTCTAGGACATCCCAATCCCTTTTCCTGGGCTCTCCCCACCATGTCCCATCATCACAGGCAGGTCACAGCCTCCCAGGACACCCCTCTCCATACCCACCACCAAACCAGCAGCATATCATCAGGGGGCTGCAAGCCTAACAGTGCACAAGTGGTCAGCGATAAGATGGATTCCAACAGTCAAACTCTTAACACTTCTCCCCAAGGAGGTCCATCCATTTTTTGCGCCATTTCCCAGCCTGTTGAAGGGAGAGAGACATGGGGAAGAGCAGGTTGATTGGCTTGATGAGCAAAGGCAGGAATTCCCCCCGGATCCAATACTGCACCCTGTATTGAAGGAGGCGGGCAGAGCAAGAACCAAAGCAGCAGGCACTAACATTAATCTCCCTTGAGACTAAATTCACACTCTAAGCAAAGCCCTCACCAGATTCCTACAATCTGTGCTTCCTTGGTCCCCAGCAAGTTCTCAATGGCTCTAGCGGGAACGTTTGTCTCTATTCTTATGCAGCTCTGGCTCCAAATCCCGAAGTATTTTGAAACCATTCCTGCAGCTTCTTAAACTCATTTGGGATCTGATATGGCGGACTGGCCCTCGGTTCAAAGACAGCTGTCAGGGAAACTGACCAGATAAGGTGGAAGGGAAGAAACTGAGTGGACTGAAATATAGACCTTAACACAAAAAACGGAGAGAGAAAACAAAGAAGAAAACAATGTAATTAGAATGCCCAAATAGAGTGAGGAAGAGAAAAGGAGGCGGAGCCTCACAGTTCAGAGACCTTTCTCTTTAGTGATGGAAAAGATACTGGTATGGGTGGAGCCCACTGACCTATAAACACTGATCTGTTTGATGCTATGAGCGAGCCTGCAATGTGGAGCCAACTGCCACTGCCTTCCAAAAGGGATCAAAGCCCATGAGCTCTCAACAGTGGGGGCAGCTAAAGCAGCCAACGCTCAATGGGAAACGACGTTCTATTCGTCCGAATCTGGCAGAACACACTACGCATGGAACGGATCTCAGTCTCCGTACTGAGACGGCCATTGTGTGTCCAGGTTAGGGGGTTCTTCGCTCTCTCACCAGGCTCACTACCACATCCAGAAAACTGAAGCGATTCAAGAACAGCCAGAAACTAGTTTTCTTGTTGCTGACAGAGGCTATTGGCGTCCTCCAGTGTAGATTGCCCATATGACTCCATGGTACATACTGTACTAAAGCAACACATCTGTTTCAATTCACCAACGGCGGAATCAAGCCAAACTGCATTAAACAAATCATCACTAGTGTAACTTTTCCATAATTTCTGTGACAATTACTTTACAGCAGAAAGCATATTCCCCCCAAGGCTAGCAAGGCCTCTAGCTTTCCTCAATGTTGTTTCAATCACACTATGTACAGCTTCTTGATGACTGAAAAACGTGTTTCTCTCTTTAAAAATAAATTAGTTTTAAGTAGCAAAAAATCTCTCCCCGCATTTATTTTCTGATTTCTCATCGTCATAGCAACTTGCTTATGTTAAATACACGTGGGCAAAAAGTCTGCAAAATTATTTAATTACTTTGTTGTTGTCATTGTTATGAGTTACCCCCAGCACCTCCCAGGTTCTAGCAGTGCAAGCAAACCGCATAACCAAGCACGTGCAATGCTGAGCTGGCTGGATAGCTTTATGGGCTGCGCCGTCATGGCTTCCGATCTGGGTAGTGAATCCTATCAGGACCACTGATGTTTTGGCCCCTGCAGCCTCATTACTGCTGTTCTTCCTTCACCAACAGGGGCAGTACTTCCACCTGACGTGGACGCTCGGGACATTCTGCAGCAGGGACAAGATGGTGCCCATCTTATCAGAGAGCCGTGATACCATCATGTGGGGATTCCTCCTGACCCTCTTAATATTTTGGTCTCTGTCACCCAACCTCTCAAGGAAGAGAAGGATCAGAGGGTTTCAGCTTTTCCATCTGGACAACGGGAGGAAACGATTTATGTAGGATCTCACATCATTTCCAACTGGCAAAGTGGCCAGTCGGAGAACAAGGGGAGCAGAGAGTCCTAACAATATATATCCGTAAGACCAATTCCTCCATGTGTGGCAACCTTCTGACCACAGCAGGCAAGCTGGGAGCTGGAGAAGATTCCTGCCGTTCACACACCCCCGTGGCTGCTGTGGGCTTCCCACAACCTCTTCCTCACCAGCAAACTTGCTGCTGCAGTTTTTCCTCTGGACCCCAGGTCTCATTCAGCCCTGCCACTCTCCGTCCACCTTCACACCACTCTTCCCTTCCTCTCCATCCTTCCCCCCGCCCCCTTACCAATGCTAGTTGAGACAAGAGAAGGGCTTTCTTCTCCATGCTGTCACTAGCCTCCCCAGGCTGCCCAGAAACTCTGGCATTGTGCTCTCGGGATGATCGGGAGCTATTTTCTCAGCTGCAAGCCTCCTGCTAGGTGCCCCATAGTGGAGGAGATTTCTTGGGTCATCAGCCCATGGAGCTAGTGCATAATGGTCCCTGAGGTTTATCTACTAATGCTTTTTTCAGCTGCGTGTTCTGCATCCCCAGTGACAGGACTCCTATCACTTCTCTAGGGAGACTGGACCACAGACCAGGAGACCTCACCAGAAAGAATCTCTCACCAGAAAGATTTTTTCCTTATAGAGTCAGCCTTGATTTTTCTTTCCTTAATGATGCCCTCTGCTTATTACACCTTCTCGCGCCACCCAACACAGTTCCTTCCCTCCTTGGTAGCGGCATACGGTCTGCTGTGTGCATTTGAACTCCAAAAAGGATTCTGAAAAGGTTGATAACATTACAAAGCAGAACACAAAATAGAAAAAGGACACCGTGCCATTTTTAGTGGGTTAGAAAATTCTGATCTTCTGGTGGGTTAACTGATGGCTTAACTTTCTCTCTCACAATAGCAGTACAAGATGGGTTAACTGGAACAATAGAATAGCAAAACAGGCCAGGTCTACACTAACGAAGTAAGTCAAGCCATGCTAAGCCATGCTAGTTAAGTTACTTAAGACTCATCTTAAATTGATGTAGGTTAGATAGCCTTACAGCAGTGTCTACACCAGGGCTACTCAACACACAGCCCATGGCCCATTGTTTGTGGCCCATGGGTGGGAGCAAAAACAAAAAAGTAGTCAATATAATGGTCTTCTGTTGATACGTGTTTTAGTAGTTAAATTCCTGGACTGTCATTGCTCATTAAAAGTGCTGGCATATGGGCGGAAATCAGGTAAATATTGCATTTTATTAATATCAGCAGAACTGACTTAAATGGGGCCTGTGTGTTGTGTAGTCTTGCCTTAATCCTTATATTCATGCCTGATAGTGTGAAAGAAGCTATTTGCATATCTATGCAACCACAATTAAGTTGCTGCCCTCGGCATGTGCTGTGAGTATCATTGTGGCCCCCAGAGCTTCCAAAGTTGAGTAGCCCCGGTCTACGCTATGCTATGTCAATGGGAGAAGCTCTTCTGGAGACACAGCTTCTACTTCTTGGGGAGGTGAAATACTGAAGTCAAGGGGAGAATAATTTCACACCAATTTACTGCATCTTCACCATACCACTGAATCAAAGCCCACTGCCCAGATCACAGCAGGGCCGATTTATCCCATAGTGTAGACGAACCCTTAACATAAAGCTTCTAGAGCACTCAAAATGCCTTTTGCTAAATCAGAGTATTGGTACAAGAGGGATCCAAGACTGGACGTCATGGCTGTGCTAAGCAATACTCTTATATGGAGATGTGACCTGGTCAGTGAACAGAAGTCATTGTACATGGGACAAGAGACTTTCCTGCGGGTGCACTGATCTAGCTTAACTAGAGCCTGTGGGAAGAACAAACGAGATTTTCAAGACCAATGATCCTAGAAAAGAGCACCCAAGCACACACTCGAAAGACAACGGACAACGCTATCAACTTTAAGGATCTTACATTCTGTCTCCAACAAGTTGCAAGCCTTGTTCTGCCAAGCCTGGGAACTACCGAAGGTCTCGAGGTAGGGGATAGGTGCCTTAGCAGGAAAGGACTCCTTCCTTAGGCGTAGGAGAGAAAACTGGCTTGCGTGTTAAGGAAACATATAGTGCCAGCCAGAAGATAACGGTCTCAGACTGGTGGACTTCGACAAGAAGCTTAGCTCTCCTAGGATCCCCATGCGGAAGATCACTGAACACCTGCTACGCTAGAAATGCATCTAGTCTGTTTTATTCCCAAACGGGTTTTGTTTTAAGAGGGCTGTTGGCCCCTCAGGACTACTGTTATTGCTCCTGGTGAGGGCAGAACTGCAGAGTCTAAGCCTGAGTCTGGCCTGCTGAAGTAAACATGGTTGCTACACAGGGGCCAGTCTGTAAGTAGGAAAATTGATGATTCTATCCCAAGAACAATGACTGCTTGAGGAGAGGCACAGCACTCAGAAACAATGAGACCAGGAACAGTGATATGGTGCATGATAATCGCTGGCCTGTATTTGGTGCTTAAGAGCTAAGCAAAAAGACTAACTGAACTCAAGATTCTTGCTTGTTGCGCTAATATGGAAGCTATCCTCTCCCCATCCTTTTTTTTAAGCTAACATTTTTTAAAAGCGTGACACGTATTGTACAGGTTGGACCTCCATGGTCCAACACCTTCGGGACCTGAACGGTCCTGGATGAGGGATTTTGCCAGACCAGGGAGGTCATATCTGGCTCCCCTGCTACTATCCCCCCCAGCAGCAGACCAGTCGCCAGCCTCCTGGCCAGCTCTCCACTTCACTCCCACTGGGCAACCCCGCTGCCCTGCCAATCCCCCAAGCTCCCGCTAAGCCAGGCAGCCCAGTTCCAGCCCAGCTCTCTGTGCAGCACTCTGGTCCTGGTACATCCATGGTCCCACAGATGCTGCTGGGCCAGAGGGTCCAGGTTAACAGAGGTTCAACCTGTAGAATAATCTGATCTACAGGAGCATGTGCTGTCATTTTTCCAATATCTACCATCCTTTGATTGGCAGGTAGCCTCAGCTATATGAAAATTATTGTTCCTGATGTCTGTTTTACTTCAGCCCCTTATTAAAAATTCCCCAGCAGGTCTCCTTCCTTTAGGAATAGTGTCTTACAGCTAAACTGAGATCAATGAGGCCTTTGCCAGAATGCCCTTGCATATTCAGAGAGGTCTGGAATGCAAGGAAAGAACATGTCAAACAACGCAGGCTGACTGGCAAACATTGCAGACAGCAGAACAACAATGATCTTATCTGGAACAACGTGGATACGGCGGTCTCTCACATTTTCCTCGAGGTTTTCTATTTAAGTAATCTTCAACAGTGCAGGACAAGAAACATTTCTATACTGGAGAACCTCCCTTCGCGGCCAAAACCTCTTCTACCAAAAACGTCTAATGCTCCCAATGGGGCTCTGTCTCACTACACTAATTTTTTTTCCCTTGGTGGATTAATTCATGAGCATCTTACACACAGGATTCACATGACAGGATAGCGCAAATTCATCACAGATGAAATCCTGGCTCTACTGAAAGTCAATGGCAAAACTTCCATTGACTTCAACAAAGCCAGCATTTCATACCATCTCTCTGCATGAAACACAAGCAAAACTTATAAGGCGATCAATACAACATACCTATGCATACACATAGAAAACAATATTACTAATATTTTGCACTTCTCTAGGGCACATTTCAGCTAATAAGCATTGTGCATGGCTATTACATAAAAATAAAATAGAAAATGTAAGCTTTAAGAGCAAGTAAGCTTCTGTAGTACAGCCTCTTCCCGACTTACGAACCGGTTACCGACCAAGCAATTGGTTGTAACTCGGTTTGTTCATAAGTCGGACCCCATAGAGATATACGCGACCGTGCTGTTCTTAAGCGTGGATCGCGTTCATAACTCGGGGTCCACCATTTAAGACAGCTTTGGTCGTAAGTCGACCGTTCACAACTCGGGGACTGGCTGTATATAGTTTTCAACTGAGGATGACACAGGAAAGAAATAGGGAAAAGGCCTGTTCAAACAGGAGACTAGTCTGACCAAAATTTTCAATACTACTCTCCAAATTCACAGGTAGGTTCTGTTCAGCTACAATTCACTTTGCACGACCACGAGGGTAGATTCAAACTGCACCATTCATGCAATGGATCCCAAAGCTTGCTATACAGGGGAATTACTTCATCGACCACAGAAATACAGGTGATATTTCAGAAGGGATGACGACTGCTGAATCCATCTAAATTTGCCAAGACGATTTAGGAAACTGAAAAGTAATTGCCTGAAAAGGAATATGGTCAGAAAGCTCCTGTTCTTGATCCCAAATAGGGATGTAAAATCATATTTAAAATGTCAACCAGTTAAACTACATGTTTAACTGGTTAACCTAACCACAGGATGGTGGGCCCGGTCATGGGTGGGGGGCTGCTCCAGCCGGGCTAGGCAGGGCACAGTGCCCAAGGATATGAGGGAGGCTGCTCTGGCCTAGCTGAGTGCCAGTTAACTGGTTCCCCCGGTAAGCATGCATCCCTAAGCACAAGCACAGAAGTTTGATATAAGGTCCATCTAGTACATTATCGTAGCATTTAAAAAAATGTGTGTGTAATCGGTTATTAACCCGCATTGTTTTTTAAGAATTTGTGTGATTTTGAAGGTGGAAATTTAGAAACGGACCAGTATAACATGAAGTTTAATTTTGCCAAGAAAATGCAACTTCCTCTTATGTAATAAAAGCATATGTTTGTTTTACAAATATTTTCGCGCAACAGGTCAGTTATTACTAGATGCTATTTCAGAATGCAAACCACTCACATTCAAACAGACTCTTCGAATGGACAAAAACTCAACCTACCGCTATAATATCCAGCGTATTGTCACAGACTTTTCGGATCTCCGCATTTTTGTCATGCATCAGGTCTATCAGATATGCTGGAGCCTCTGGGGAGAAATGGTTAAGGATGCAATGCTGGTTTCAACCACAGGTTTGGAGTCTTCCAACTGCCACGAGGAACTGAATATCACACTGGGGAATAGCCACAGCATGAGAGAGCTCAGAAATTTTTTTTTTTGTGGTTCATGTGCTAAGTAGAGAGATATACACGTACAATTCTCATGGAAAATAATATACATTTCTTTTATTAAGAATATATTCTCTATATGCCATGGGAAATGCTGCCATTCGGAGATCTTTACACCTTACATTTTGCTCAATTTGTCGAATTGCTGTAGCATAGCTTAGTATATTTTCAGACCCTTAAAGAATCTTTAACATTTAAAGATCGATTTGCAAATTATTTATCCTAAGGAAGAACGTTCAATTGGCACATGTGCTCATGGCACAGACTACAGTATTTTTAAAAGTCTGATCTTACGTGGACAAATGGGGTCCTATTCAAATTGTATTTTTTGTGGCTCTGTCGATATAAAGCATGTGAGCTTTTCTTAACAAAAACAAAGAGTGGAGGTATTTGAATCAATTAGATTACACAGTGTATTTAAGATTAAAGAAATGAAGGATGAAGTATAAACTAAGCAACCTTCTAAATGCCATGATGGGTGTAGGTGACGGTGGCAGAAAAGAGGAGGGAGAAGGGATGATAAAGACTGGCTGTTGTGATGACAACAGAGTAACAAAAAGTTGACAATGAATCGTTAATGAAGCTACAGTGAGAGATCGGTACCCACCATGTTTTTTCTGGAACAAGCCAGACGCTGTTTTATTTAGAATTTTCAGAGACGCCAATTAATAAAGTTAGTTCTGCCTGCCCGCCTACGTCCCCTCTAATTTTTTTCCATCTATGGGCAGAATAAGTTTTGTTATGTGCACCCAGGCATATATGGATGTGCACAAGATTTTGTGTCGTACAAAATCAAAATGAAGAGATCACGTAGGAAATGTAGTTGAGTTCTTTTGGATCCAAACCCTCAGCCTCTTGATGAGGCAAAGCTAAAGCTACAGAGCCACCTACACCTGGCAGATGAGGATACTCGTGGATATAAAGCAGATATCTGCAAATCTGGTAGGTTCTACATACAAAATTCGTATCTAGATACAAAATTTGTGGATGCAGATACCTGCGGCCATAAAGCGGATAGCCACATATTTGCAGGACTCTACCAGTATAGCCTTTATACTGCACTGCTCCATGGTCCCTATATACCTGTCTAACGTCTATTATATTCAGCCACTGTTTCAACTCAGACCAATAGTAGTTTATAAAACCATAGTAAAGCTTTGACATGTAAAATTCTAATTGCAGCAAGCTAAATACTGCAATTCTAAACGTGTGGTTTTTAAGAGGATACGGGTCTCCTTGATGATGACGTCTCTGGTGGCTTGGTGAAAGACCATCTGGTAAAAGACATAGATGATTTGGCAGACAAACTCATCATCTTCCTGCTGAGCTGCAAAAAGGAAAAAAAGTATTTCCTCACGTCGCCAAGACAGAGTGCTTTGCCGTTGTACATTAATGTCTCAAGAGTGGCTCTGGGTTCTCAGGGGATGCATTTTTCTAGTGGCTTATATCTAATGGACCCCAACCCCCCCCGCCAGTGCACACAGAAGTGTAATGGCCTAATCCAACCTCCAGCAGAGTCAATAGAAAGACTCCCATGGACTTCAGCAAGAATTGATTAGAATGTGAGCAGCACAGGGTGAGTGAGCTTTCTGCTAGTAATGGAAGGACAGCCCTGTGGTTTCATTAGAGACTACCTACTCCTATCCTGCAGGCTACCAAAATGAATTGTGCCACCTAGATCCATTGGAAACAACAGATGAAATTGAGACCTGGAATAAATTCAGTCAATATACCATTGAGAAGTTCAATGAGTGCTGGAATAATTCCAGATTTGGCCAACATAGCAGCACAGGAGTCATCCATCGATACCGTTCCAATCATGATCACCACTTCCAAGACGAGGTCATCTTCTGCAGAGCCTGGGAACCAGAACAGCACAGAGCTGGGTAGTTAAGAAAACACTTGGCTGAATCCTTGAACGGTCTCATTACTTATACATACGTCTCGTTTTCAACACGCTAACATTAGGCTAATACCTACATCCAAAAGAAACTACAGTAGCAGATCAATACTGCAATAGGACAACAACATGATAGCAAACGTTACTACGATTGGAAAACAGCTCATCACGGGAGACTAACCACTCTCAGTACAGACCTGGTTTTAGTTTATCCTTGAGGTATGGAACCAGTTTGTACTCTTTCAGCACAAGCTCCCAGTCCAGGTCAGGTAAGGTCAGATTAGCTAGTGTTCCCAGGCATTCTATCACAAATTCTTCTTCTTCATCATTAGAGATCTGAGCTGCTAAGTCACCAACATAATCCTAAGAAAAATACATAGGATGGTAATTAGTAAAAGTACTGCACATGAACGGCATGTGGTCTTGAAAGGTTCCTAACTCAGTCAAAGCAAAGCGGTTTTTTCACCAGGACATTCAAAAGGCGCATCTCCTGAAGAAGAACTACTTTGAAGCCAAATATAATTCAATGGGTTGCCCCGGATATGGGGGCATATTCCACTGGGGACAAAGTCCCTGCGGGGACCTAAGTAACTACTGTACTTAACAGATACTTAGCATGATGTACAAATGTAAATGGATAATGTCCACGATAAGAAACCACAAGTCCTGGCACTCCAACTGACCACCTCATGCACAAAGGAACTGAGAGGGTGTGGGGTTAGCAGTGCCTGATATACCAACACATGAGCACAGCACTCAGGGGGCAACACAGCCAGCCCTAGGGTCAGACTCCGACTAAGGCAAAAGTCCCCAATGACTGTCCATGTGGGGGCACGCACACCGACAATGGAATCAACACGAGGAAGCACTCGAAGAACAAGGTTTAGGGCTAGGGCTAACTGGCAATGTTTTTTGTGATGCGTATACTTGCACGGTTTTGTACCAGTGACCTAGATGTCAAAAAGGTTCTATATGAAAACCAACCACCACTCCCTTGAGGCATCTAGAACCCCTTTAAAATGCCAATTGAACCAGCTTTGTAAAGCAGAGATTAAGTAATACATGAAACTCAAAAAAGTCTAAAATTGTTTGTAAAGATGAAAGCAAAGCTATCTCTCCAGATGCAGCAGGAGCAGTCTCTGGCCAAAATCCTCCCCAGCGCAAAGGGATAGAGGGCACTGAGAACATATAACGAGTGCTTACAATAAACAGGTTTTTGGTTGGCTCATCATGTTGAGAAATGTTCCTGATCATCTTCATCAACAGTGGATCCTTGAACTTCAGAGCTCTCTTCATTAACAGCTTCAATCCACTTCCTGGAAAGAAAATGATATGTAGCAAATCTCCTAGATCACATTAAAGCTAGAATCAGGCATTTTGCGCCAAAAAGAAACAATTCGCATTTCTTTCTTATTAACAAGGATTGAAAGGCAAAGGGAAATAACCCAGACAAAGCAGAAACAATTTCCTTTCCCAGTCATAATTGGCAGGACAAATTTCACTCAAACTCCAAGACAAAATATAAACAAGTATGTAATTTAAAACAAATATATCAATTATTTAACAGAGCTCATCACCATAGCAGAAAAATGAACTAATTAGTTCAGTTATCAACTATAACTCTGATAAAAGCAACTTGCCTGCTAAATTTCAACCTCTACCATCAGAATGACTACCCGAATTCTACGTAGCCATCCCAAACTCCTAAACTCTTAATTTCCATGTCAAATTCTCCAAAAATGTCTGTGCATCTCAATGCAGGCAGTTGGAGGAGCTACAAGTCTGGATAGGCTTCTTGCAAAGGTATTTTAAATAGCAGGTACTCGTATACAACAGCCACATCGCCCAGCGGAGCTGACAATGGTTATAAACAAAAGGATTCATACCCTACACTGGAATATAACAAAGGATTAGGTCTGATATGCCAGAGCAAATCAGCAATGAAAGATGATTATGTAGCAGCAGAAATCCTGTTTTCATAAAAAACATCCCCAATCAGAAAAATGTGATACGTATACAAAGTTGCGTTTAAGTTGGCGAAAAATTATTACGTTTCTCATGGCTATAATTCTAAAGGGAATTCTGTAAAAGTGGCCTTATTGTACTTCTTGGTTGTCTCTTGCCGATTCCAAACCAAACAGGCTCAGCCTGCAAGTAAAAAAGAGGTTGTTCTCTGGGAGCCCTACCAACTCAGTCTGAGTTCTGGGGATCAAACTGGGATCTTCCCTTTTCGTGCATCCTCATCATGAAAAACCATCCTGCAAACTAAATTATTCCCTCAGTGACATTTGTGCAAGTCCACTGTGTGGTTTGCACATTTATAACTGACTGGAATTTAGTAAAAACAGAGTTGTTAAAAAAAAACAAACAAACCCAGAATCCAGCTTACTCCGTTTTAAAGGAGTCAGCGTTGAAGTTATAAAGGACTAAAAAGCTATTTTAAAAATTCTGTTCAACTGCTAGTTACAGAGCATGATGCAGAAATCACTGGATAAATTCCATATGCCGCACAATACAGGGGACCAGAATAAATCATTGTTCCTCCTAACCTTAAAATCTATGAAACCGGTGCCACTGAAGTTAGCAGCTAGGGGTATGTCTACACTTGCCCCCTAGTCCGAACTAGGGAGGCAAATAAAGCATACCCATGCTTGATTAGCATATTCGTGGCCGGTCGCCATTTTAAAAAGCTGGTAGCCCGAATTAACTCACCGCGTGTAGACGCGGTAGTCTGATCCAAAATCCTTCCCTCGAATTAACTGTTACTCCTCATTGCACAAGTTAATTCGGGCTACCGGCTTTTTAAAATGGCGACCGGCCGTGAATATGCTAATCAAGTGCGGGATATTTAAATCCTGCGCTTCATTAGCAACTTCGGTATGCTTCATTTGCCTCCCTAGTTCGGACTAGGGGGCAAGTGTAGACAGACCCTAGGATCCCAAACACATAAAGGGAGAAAAATGGTTGTTGGGAATGTGCCGTTTTTACTGTGTCATTTCAGAGAAGAGCTTCACTTTCAAGTTGTGAATCAGAGAACTCAGGAAAAGAGAGGGCAGCTTTGGAGCAACCACATGAAAAGTAAGCCTGTTCATACTAGGCATCCTGTAAACACCAGCTTTGTGAGACAGTCTTAATATAGGCCAAACTACATCTTTCCATTAAAAAAAACTTAAAAGGCTCTGAGTTATTAATTCATGTCTGGAAACAGAACCCCAGTTACCTGTAGGATAATTTCGGGGGGGGGGAGGGGAGGAGGAGAGAGAGATGCCATAAAGAGAGTTACATTCATCCCACATATTACAGGTCAGGACAAGCATAAAGTTTTCAATACACTAATCAGTAATTTTGTGGATCTGTTCACCACACAACTGGAGATACTAAGGCTCGATGGGGAATAGAGTGACATTAGGAGTTGACCCAATGGCACACATGTGGTCTCAATGTTTTCCTGTTGTCTTTAGTTGTATGCCTCTGACATTTGCCGCTGGGGCATGAGGAGCGGTAGCACACTTACCTTCGCAGATAAGTTGCACATTTCTCTTGTTAGCAGCCAGGTTAATGCAGAAGGAAATGAGCTCCAAGTCAATGCGTTCATCAGGGCACTCAAAGAGCATCTTCATGAGCTACCAACACACATGAACAAGTCACTCTACTGTCCCGAGCACGAGAAATAAAACAGAGCAAGTTTCTTAACACAGCTATGCTCATCTGAACACTTTTCCTAGTCAGGTCTCTGCATCTGCTGCCAGCTTGTCATGGGGGTTCCTTTGGAAGGTCTAGGGTTTGATTATTTGTGGACAGCCAGAGTTACTAACACTAAAGAACTGCCATTGCTTGGGACCCTTCTAAACTAAACAGAGTTTTTGAAATCAAGTAAAGGGAGAGGGAGACTATTGATGGGAAGGGTTACATTCCTGAGACCACTTAGCACCCCACATGGTTGTTTTATTGTATAATTCTACTCTTGCTATTTTGAACAGCCTATAACTAAATTCACTAGCTGCCACAATGCGTCCTTCCTGCCCTCTACCTAAGCAGACTTACTACTGCCCCACTCCTCTGGTGGAGGAAAACGACAACGCACATTTCCCACAATCTGCCCTAATTGCTGTGATGCGGGTTAGTGACTCCAGTGAGGAGGCTGCAACGAACGTACAGCTGGCTGCCATTCTAGAGAGCCTGTTGCAGTGCAGTCACTGGTCTCTCGCAGCTTACATATCAACCCGTGTTTTGCCCTTTTTAAATCTATCTTACAAACAGCAAATCCAAAGTCCACTTGCCCAGTTTCACTTTTCACACCACGCTGCAGCCTTGATTCAGTGACTCGCTCACAAAGCAGACCACCCCTACCACAGCACCAACCCCTAATTCCGTAGCGCATCCGTCTCCCATGCGAGCACTGACGGAGCCAGACCACTTTGCTTGCCAGGCTTGTCATAATCACTAGGTAGCCTGAGGGCAAAGCTGGGTAAAACAAATGCTCTTTTCGAGATGGCAGATAGAAGGGCACTAGATGTAATGAGTACAGTAGTTCTCAGTTTGCAGCAGGGGTAGTGAAAGGAAGAAAGAACTGACTGAGCAGTTCCACTCTCGCCCCCTAGTGGTAACAATCTTGGAATGAGTAAGTGCAAGACAGAGTGAGTAGCTACTATTTATTTTGGGTCTGCACATCCTAAACTCAAAACTCTGGTCATCTGAAGAAGTGGGCTGTGCCCATGAAAGTTCATGACACCATCTACATGGCTTGTTAGTCTATAAAGTGCTACCCGAGCATTTGTTGTTTTTTAAGTTTATCCTGTACAGACTAACTCAGCTACCCCCTGAAGCTTCCAAAATATATTCAGAGAAAGGGCAACGAGGAGACATTATGCGCATGCGTGCGTGTAAAAGCCATTGCCGATTTCCTTCTTTTCTTTCATAAAAGTTAATCTGATTCCACTAGCTGATTTCAAATACTAAGACCGTTAGTTTATTAAATCTATCATCCCGACATTCACATATTGCAAACACAAATTAACCTGCAAAGTTCCACAGAAAGATGAGCAAGTAGAGGTCATGACCTTTCAGAAACTACCATCCAGAACACTCATTTTAAAATCCCTCCAAATTATTTACACGTATTTTAAAATGCACATTCTCTTTGCACTTATGCAAAAAATCTATGGAAATTAAATGTTGAACATGGGGGGGGGGCGGAAGGTGTCAAATTGTCATTGCTTGAGCTACTTCTCTGTAAAAAGAAACAAAACAGACCAGCTCAAATTTTAAAATAGTCGTTTTGTATGAACTCCATGTTTCCCATTATGTCTTCATTTAATTTGATTGCTCCTCGTGCCACTTCAAAGGGGAGTGTAATTGCTGCCAAATAGGAAATATTAAAATTAAATTTGTTCTGCTTTTACTACAGCCATTGTCATCTTTTACTGATTTAACAGGAAGGCAGTAAAAAGGCTGCAGCATGTGCAGTGAAGAGGCAGTAGTGTTCAATCAGACAAGTCCCATATTGAGTATCAGATACCACAAACCCAGGACTGAAATCGCTGTGTCTAGACTCTCTGGCACCTGACTTCACTTATTTACCAGTGACCAGAGGCCAACCCCCCCCAGCTCTCTGCTCGCACACACCTCTGTCCAACCCCCTCCCCAAGCCGACTCAACATCTTTGAATGATTATGCCAGAACTGCACGCCTCAGGAATCTCCTCTGACCGGTTACTCCCTAACTCGGCTGTTTGAAGTGATGCTCTGGTTTCTGAACTTCAGCAGATAATGGCGGACAGGAGCAAAGGGCGCTGTCAAGAGAGGACGTTTACCAGCCTTAAACTAAAAAGAAGCATGTAGATCAAAGAGGAGCCAAGCAGGAGAACCGTGGTGGAAAACATGTGGAGAAATGAGGAGATCCTTGCACACCGCTCAGTGGTAAAATATTAAATATCACCATAACATCACTGCCGAACCATGCTCTTTGATTGGCCAGGCTATTACCAATAAATGCTTTTATACACATCTGGATGGCGTTTGCACCTATTTAAACAAAACACGCGTTGCTGAGGTCTAAACAAGAAAGAACTGTTAATACTCACTTCTAAGTGGTACTAGAATAACGCCCATTAACTCCTGAGATTCACCAGGATGCTCACCTGAGAGAATGCAGCCCCTTTCACGCAATTTAAAATGTTCAAAGGAAAGACCTGGGCAAGCAACCTCATAGGACCTGTGGCCCTTTGTGGCAGCTCTGCGGCGGTGACACTCAACATACAATGGGGCAGGATAGGGTTGTTTTACCCTATTTGGCTCACGTTACCCATTGGGTCAGAAAAGAACTTTTTACAAAGGAGAATTCAACTCATTCATCACCTGGCTTGTGCTGGGCTCTAGAGCTTAAATGGGGGTGAAAGGGAGCACATTTTTCAGTGAATGGGGAGTAAATGGCATATTCTGCCACCTTAGATGTGCAGCAACAGCCCACCAGACAAATCCTGATGTGGCCTCTTGCTAAAGGAGTATAGTTGGCGCCTTTGTTTTATATTAAAACAGAGTTAAATACAGTCTGAGGAAGCTGGAGGGTGATCGGATACCCTGATTTTATATGGATAGTCCTGATACTTGGGATTTTTTCTTATACAGGCACCTATTACCCCTCACATGCATCCTGATTTTTCACACTTTCTATATCTGGTCACCCTACGGAGAGGGGAGTGGCTTTTCGAAGGGCAAAGAGCGGAGGCAGTCACTTTAAAATGTTTATTTTCTCCACTCCATCCCAACCTCTCCCCCTTACCAGTTCTTCCATCCAAAGTTGTGCTGTAATTTGCCAGTCGGTCTTTTGTGATGAACATCACAAAAGACCAACTGGCAAATTACATCACGACTTTGGATGAACAAGGCCTTTGGCCACAGGTCAGTATAGAATTTAACGAGCATGTTAACTCTTCATCATGGTCATAGGTGGCCTTAAAGTTTTGCTGTTCTTTATAAGCCTGACAAAGAACAATGAAATTAATGGGAATCTATTTACCTCAATGGGCTTTGGAACAGGGGTTACAAGCACAACTTTGAGCAGCCAATGCCCGTCAGAAAAAGCATGGTAGTGAAACATCCTTGACATTTCCACGGTCTTTAAAGCCCTAACGTGCAAAACAAAGCCTCTGGTTTTGGTGGGCGGCAATTCAAAAGTAGCGGGCTCTTGGTACCATTTAGACTTTTTAGCATACAACTTCATCCTGTAGCACACAAGCAGCAGGATGTTTACA
This sequence comes from Apalone spinifera, assembly GCA_030068395.1. NCBI lineage: Eukaryota > Metazoa > Chordata > Testudines > Trionychidae > Apalone > Apalone spinifera. The sequence continues at coordinate 2,229,699 of JANRFK010004893.1, read as the reverse complement.
TGAGTATTTTGCAACATACACTTGCTATTCCCGTCAGATCCTCCTCTCCCTCCCCAGCCCGGACTTGGAAGAACATTACAACTTTTGCCATGAAGTACTGACAAGAAATCTTCTGAAAACTTTCCATGGCAACTTCCCATCATGGATATGTTTGATGTTAAAAAGATGTTTGGCAGGAAAGAGAATGGAGTGGTGCAATTCTAAAAAAAGATTCTAGAGAGCTTTTTACACTTAGAAGATGGAGATTGGAATCCTTAACTCTAATCTTAAATCAGTACCCTGAGAAACTGCCTCACAGTTGTTTAAAAGATTGTTTATTTGTTCCCTATACAGTGAGAGGCACCGAGCACTCCTTAATGCAGAAGGTTGGTAAAAGGTATTTTTTCCCAGCTACATAGGGAATGTAATCAGAGCAGAAACAGTTCACTCAGTGATGTAGCAATTGCTTGGCTGGTTTCAAGCTCATACCCTGTAACGCTACAGACAATGAAGTTCTGATACTCAAAATGGGACTGGAAAGGAACATATTTTGAAGCTACAAAAAGCAAAGCTCTCCCGGGCATGCACAGTACTTGGAGGGAACCAACTGCATCTCCCTTTAAGATGGTTACTCTTCTGTTGGATATTTTCTGATTGCCTATATCCTCGGCAATACGCTGATGCACCTTATTTCCCAGCAGCACTGACCTATTCCTTCTAGGGAGGGAAAGGGAATATTAATAGAGGCTCATCATTATTTGACTGGGAAGATTCACTGTTCTTCCCATTATGACCTGAGGGTGTCACTGTGAGCTCTGCTACCAGGAAGGCAACAAATGGTATGGTTGGTGGGGAATGCGACTAGAAGGAAAACACATACCTGTGGTATACAGTCTGTGTAGGCAAACATCGATTTAAAGCGATCGTCCATGCTTATGTGATACAGAACACACATTGCTACCTGTCTGTAGCTTTCGTTTGCTAGGGAGAATAAAAAAACACCATGAAATTGTGTGTTAACTAAAACCCCAAACACTACAGTTACTGTACATTCCCATTTCTGCAGGTCTAAACTTTTAATTAAGATTACTACAATACTACTTTTTAAATTCTCTGTTGCTTTAACAATTTTTTTAATTAAAATGTGTGAGATGCATTGGTGTTAGCAAAAGATGTGGGACTGACAGCCCACGAGGACAGGAGTCTCCTATTTATCCACAGAACTTACACAGCTTGGGCAGCAGCTGTGCCAGCTTCCTGCACAATGTATCCTCATCCCAACTATTCAGGGACCGACATTCAATGCCTTAAAGGGGAGATCAGTCTTAGAGGCCCATTCAAACACTCTCTCTGCCGAGAATGTCAGCAAAGGAACACATTCTGGCCAGTTAGGCTGTAGATGCGGGTGCCAAGCTGAGACAACTTTTCTTTCCCCACATAAACAACACTGTAAGAGAGTTTTCTACCAGTGCTGGAAATAAAAGAACATAACAGATGAACATCTGCAGTGCAAGGAGAAATAGTCTGGTGTTCCAGCATTTGCAAGGTGCAGGAAGGCAACCCAACAGAGTTTAGCTAAACAAGCACCACAGAAGACTGACAGAACACACCCAAAAAGAAAAGAGCTCGATGATTTTGCACTGACTGGTGACATTTTGGAGATCACCCAGAGCAGTAAGGGATTCTGCCACTGCCTGCCTGGTGGCTTTCAGAGCCTTCATGATATGCTGCTATGGCTCACAGCTCTGATACCAGCAGCCCGCCTACAAGCATGCGGTTTCACACTGGCTTAGTTACTCCTTCTGGTCCCAAGTTTCCCCAGGTTTTAACTACCAGACACTTGGACTTCAGAAGGGATGAAAGCAGCCCCTAATTATCAGTTCATTTTGAGAGACGGATGGTGTGCACACCAGAGACCGCCATCACTTCAAACTCCTCTTTGAACAGGGTTTATGGAGGATGCAGGGGGGGGGGTCCCCCCTTTCTTTCAGACTAGGTTAATTCTTGGTTACACAGTGCAGGGGAAATTCCCTCCTTCCTTAAGAGTCCAGGACAGAGGTTCTCTTTCCAGTTTTGCTACAATTGCAACGTTCTCTACACAGATCCAATACATGCATCCAGTCACAACCAGAACCTGCATCTAGATCTCCCAATGGCCGTTCAGGTCAGAAAATTACAAGCTTTTATAAAAGACTTTACTGGGCGTATCGTTATGCACAAACAACCTTGTATACGACCCCTGGACTCAAGTGCTTATTCTGTGGGGTTCAGAACCCCCCTTCTTCCCATGCGGTGTCTGGACCCTGACTGGCGCAACGGGAGACCTATTTTATCAAATGTAACGCTAGTGATAGGTGGGATTCATGCACTTATCTGAACACTCCTATGGACTGAATCAGAGTACATAGCAGCCACCACTGTGAAGTCAGCATTTGCCTGCAATTACCACACAAGGTGATTTGAAATGCCACATTTCCCCCTATGCAACATCTTGGCAACATGTTGATGTTTTCAGACAACCATCGTAGTGAAACTCCTCCCACTAAGTGACATTAGAGGAGACCATAACCCACATATCACATCAGAATGTTGTTCCTCTGCTTAATGATTTGCCCTGAAGCAGCATATGTATAACTGCCATTACTTTTAAGATTAACTTATAAAAACAAAATGAAACTATCAGAAGTTGCTTTAACAAACTCGCCATTTGCCAAGAGACACTGTGTTTTTTGCTCTGCTAAGCACAAGGGGAATTTGATCTCTTAGATACCGCTGGGAGATAATTTAGCAACAGCTGTCCTACCTTGCAACCTCTGGCCCACTATAGAAACAGACCTTTTCTATAGCAACTGGGGAAAGAAACATGCCCAGCTTTGGAAATCATTCTAATGCTAAGATAATAGACTGAGTATGTAAAAGATGTAACCTCTGCCATTTTTAAACAAACATTGCCATTTTTTCCACTCCTATTTTATTTTTCTTTTGTAGGGACTCTACATACCTCACCAACCCGCTTCCAGAGAGTGAAACTGTAAAGCCAACTAAAATGTGAAAGTTGCAGGAAGATACATACTGCTGCAGACACAGCTACAGGCTTTACAAAGAGTGAGTCATGCCCTCAAATCTCAGGGAATTGGGATAAGGAGTTGTTTACATTGGTCTGAGAACTTCCTTCCCGAGTCAGCTTGGAGTCAGATGCCCGACCTGTGCCTTCTTGGTCATACAGGAACATCCCCGCCCCCTCCCCCAAGAGAAGCAGAAGAGGATGGATGCTCTAAACAATAGTAACAAAATAAACTAGCCAGATTCTCAGCTGATGGAAACGGGCATCGCTCCACAAATGTCAGCCAATGGGCATTACCCCCACTGAGAAACTGCCACAATTATGTTCACCAAACACCACAAAGCTTTTCATTCTTGTACACAACCTTTACCTCCAGCAATCAAAATTATTAGTTGGAACAAGCAGCCAGTTCAACCTTTCCTTTGAATCTCAGGTGTTAAGGTACCAGCAGCTAATTTCTAGAACAGCGGATTTCAACCAGGGATCCGCAGACGAAAGAGTCTGCAGACTACAGCTAATATTTTCTAAGAGCTTTGCACTTCTAGTTGAAATTTTTTAGGCATCCACAAATGAAAATAGGTTGAAAAATCACTGTTTTAGATTACAGAATGTAGAGGTCTTGTATTCTTTTGTAAGGAAAACACTAGCGCTGCTTATGCCCAGGTCATTGGACAACCCCCTCCTCCGATTTTCAGTTAGTCGCTCCCTTCCAACATCTACTGAAGAAACAGCAGAATGTGATGGCAAAGGGTTTCTTAGACTCTCAACACAGCTGGATTTACACAAACTGGCATCAATGGTGCACAGAGTTTTCTTACCAAGCCTACTGAGCACTTCAAGTAATATGGGATCCAGCTATTCCACTTAAGTAGCAGGTTTCTACGGTGCTATATAAGGCCCAATGCACGTGATACAGAAAAATTCACAAGACACATGGAGGTGGCAGCACTACGCTGAAATACAAGAAGGTTTATGGAATACGTAATAAGGATCTTGACGTTGTAGGCGAGGGAAGGGGGAAAGAAATAAACTAACCACCACCATCGTACATTCTATGGTTCCTTTAATCTCTGCACCAGTGGTGGCCAACTTGAGTCCCGCAGATAGCACATAGCTCATCAGGGTAAGCTGCTGGCAGGAAGTGGCGCAAGTCACAGGGACTTGCTGGCTGCTGCTTCCATTAGCCACGGACAACAAAGAGGAATCTTTGGACATGTGCTGTTCTTTGGCAGACTGCTCAACGATAAAAGAAAAACCTTGGACATGATCCTGCCATCTCTGATCTGCTGAACTTTAAACCAAGAAAAACTGAACTACTGGACAAAGATCCCCAAATAATCACTTGGGATGCCCTGAAATCAGAGAGACATGAACAGACTCTACATCCAAGCAACCACTGGACTGGGACTCTAATTTTTTAGCTGTACCAGAGAGATTTATTGCAAACTAGCAGAAGTTAACATCACTGCTGTCCTCCTCATCTGCAGACTCTGAAATTGACCGTAAAGTATAGAATTAATTGTAACAGTTTAATAAAGTCTTTAGATCGTTTACTAAAGATTGGCAGCAACATGGTGTCTGGGGAGATCCTAAAGTATACTTTGATTTGAAGTGTGTGGCCACTTTCTTGGAGTGGGAAGATAAAGGATGGACATCCCCAGCCCGGCACCCTCAGGACCGGAGTGGTCCCAAACAAGGGAGTTTGCCACACCAGGAGAGGTTAAGACTCTCCTCTGGCTGTCAGCCTCGTTCTGGTATGCCAGCCCCGGCCAACGGGCTGTGCTCCCTGCCACGTCGACCTTTGGGATCCACTCCCTAGTTCACCCGTCCAGCAGGGGCTCCTGGCCACCGTACCTGCTGCTGCCACCCAGGGCTTCACTCCTCACCCTGGCTGGCCTCTGCTCCCAGCCGGGCTCTCTGGTCCAGCAACATCTGTGGTCCTATTGGAGCGCTGATGTGGCTGGGCCAGAGTGCCAGATTTCAGAGGTTCAACCTTTATATGCGATTTTTGGTTTTAATAATCATTTAATCGCAGAAGTCTAGTTCTTCTGGGTGGTAAACCAGGAACAGATTGCCAAAAGGCATGTTGTGACTCTACGTTAACCTTGTGTAGCAATACAGGAATATTCATTTATTACTAGTTTGATGAAATCTAATTGTATTGTGGGTGTATCTGTCCTATTTTCTGTCAGTCTGTCCTGAGTTTGCCATTCTTGGCTGTGACCCATGACAGGCTCAACCAGCATATTGGCAAACATTGGAGCCGACCTTTCACTATCTTTTTTCCCCCCAATGTCATTCAACACATCAACAGTCTGCAAGTTCAACATCATCAGTTCTCAGTTTTTTGAGTATTTGGCCAAACTCAAAGGTAGGTGGCTAAGACTCTCCAAAGGAAATGCTGAAACTGACAAGCCAGGTGCTCTCCTTGCTCAAAAGGATTTTAACTCCCTAAAATGGATACACATAGATTACAAGGCCAGAAGAACTCCTTTATGACACAGGACAGAGTCTTTCCCTGAACTAATTCCTGTTTGAAGTGTCTGAGAAAAAAAATAACGTAAAAGTCACCCAGGAAAGATGGAGAATCCACCACAATCATTGCTTAATTATTCCCCTGTTTGATTATTCTCGCCACTTTTAAAATTTGTACCTCATTTACAGATTGAATTTCTCTAGCTTTAAGCTTCCAGCTCCCAGATCTTGGTTATTCCTTGGTCTACTAGATTGAAGAGTCAATTATCAAAATTTGGAAGCAAATATTTATGAACTGTGCCCCTTAACTTTCTTTTGTTAAGCTAAACAGACTGAGTGCCTTGAAGCTATCACCGTCAGGTTTGTTTGCCAGTCCTTTAATCACTCCTGTGTGAGTGACTGATCACTGTTTAACAGATTAAGCAAAAGACACTCATCCCCTGTTTTGTTCCAGTTTGAACACTGCCGAACGAAGCTGAGTCAATCAATTATTTGGAAAGTCTGCTGAAGACTGGCCCTCTCTTCCTAGCTGCAGAAGCCTTAAGGAACAGGGTGGGGTACATTTTCAGCTATATTTTAACACAACCCAGGGCCACACATGCAAAAGCAGGCACTGCAAAAGGACTTCCTCAATTATTTCCCCAACTGGAACAAGAAAGAAGAATCCTGCCAACAGTTCAATATAAAAATGACCAATGTCTGGGGCTGTGCCAAGGCTGTGCCCTGCAAAGACTGGTAGTTTTGAGAATCAGGCACTTAATGACAGACGGTGGATTAGCCAAATTGCCTGAAGCCGTCAAGGCATCCATGGAAAAATAATGGCCTAGTCTTTATGGATTCCTTTGGTATTTATGGTAATAAACATGAATCATGATGAACTCATTGGATATTAAATGTGGAGGTCGTAAGTACTTTGATAGGATTTCCACAAGAATTTAGCAGTAATTAACCAAATCATTATTTGAAAGTGTTATTGAATTATCCTTAGTACTTATACAACCATTCCAGAGAAATTGGTCATTCACAGCTGAGTGCAGTTAATGCCTTAACAAACCAGTCATTAACTGCCATAACTGATTTTGTGGGAATCATTGCTGTTATATAAAATACACTCAACCGTTTATAGGAACAATACGTTTTTCTTTTTTTTTTTTTTAATTTGCAGCTGTAGTTCAGCTGGAGCAGCTGGGGTGGAAAAATATCAGGTCCCTTGGGCTGTTTTCACAACTAGTTTTCTGCAAATTAGAGGGGTGGATTCTGAGTTCCAAATGGTTTCAGATTTTCAGTCTTTGAATGTTAACAAGAAGGCATGTGCTGGTAACTCTGACCAAAGCCTGCATTCCTCACACAGGTCTGACTAAGACCAAATACTCTTGGGCTTCAGTGGCCAATGTACCTACCTAAGGACAGAGGAAAAGCTATAAAATAATTGCAGGATACAACTTTTTATTTTGGAGAAGTTTGTGATTTTAAGGGCTTGTCTTGCTGGTGAGACAGCGTGGGGCAAACTAGCATGTGAACCTACAGCATTTTAGGTGGCCATGCGGACCCACTGCAGTGTCCTACAAGTACCATAGTGCACTCGGATGTATTCCCATTTGAAAGTGACTTTTGAAACAGTCTGAATGAGCTTCTAGCATTCTGTAGATCAGTGTTTCTTAAACTGTGTTCCACGGCACACCAGTGTACCGCGGAGAACAACTGAGTTCAAAATGGCCACTCTTAAAGGGGCAAGCGACTTTTTTTTTTTGGCTCAATAACTCCCCCCTCCCGCCCCGAACCTTTTTTCAGGGTGTGGGGGGGAGGCTCAACAAAAAAATCCTTGGTGTTCCTCATTAAAAAAAATATTGTTTGGTGTTCCTCAGCCTTAAAAAGTTTAAGAAACACTGCTGTAGATTCACACCCTGGTTTACTGTGCATTAACTCACTTCGTAGGTGAGTCTGAAGACTAAGGTCTTCTATTAGCACTACACTTAAGAATAAAGCAATTAATTCAGGAGAAATCTGGACATTTGAATTTCAGCAGCCCAGAACAATGCTGAAGTAACACACAGCAAGCATACAAGTTATGGACTACATTATCCAAATGGAATGGCATAACAGGAATTCAACATAGTCTCTAATGAAATCACCAACATCACCACTTTAAGTGAGAAATATATTCAACACAACCCATGTGGAAAACATTACATACTCTTCACTGAAAAATGAGCAAGTCAAAAGAAGCCTCTGTATGCATGTTAACTAGCACAGGAATTCTACATTTCAGCATCAAGCACAAACTACCCAAACTTTCCTAATATTTTACAGTAAATTTAATGTAAATTAAAACAAGGACTCTAGCAGGGTAGGAAAGTCAAGAAGCTGGCCTTGGCCTTCTTGTGTACATGCTCTCTCACAGTGCTAAATCAGTTTATTAAGATAATAACTATTCTTCCATTAAGAAGCCCACACCTATATCATAACAAGCAGTGATCGTAAGAAACTATTAAAGTAAACCGGACTAAAACTTGAAGTAAAACAGCTAAAGGAAAGTTGCATTATTTACCAATTCTAAATTACTGGATCAGGTTATTCATTGTATGGTTTAAATCCCATTCACTTTATTTACATATGGCAAATATCAATCTTGTAGGACATAACTTATCTAATCAAGAGAATCCATAAAAGGGTTTGCAAGCCTGTTCCTTTTGTAAAGACCACTGTGTAAATACATTAACTTGTTTTGAATTACTAAGCATTAATAAAAATAAAACCCCTAGTGCTAGTGTAGTACTTGTCTTTACATCTTGACATGCTCTGCAAAGGAGATCAGTATCATTATTCTCAATTTACAGATGGAGAAATTGAGGCAGAGGGAAGTGACTTGCTCAAGATCATCCAAAAGAACAAAACGCAAACAGAAGCTGCAAAACTAATTACTGTTACAAGAAATGTTGTAAGTTAAAAACTACTTGCTTTTTTTAGTATATCCCAGGCTAAAGAAAGCCTCAACCCTGCCATGGATGAAGACACACTGTGCAAATCTAAGTGTGCTACAAAATGTGAGAACGCAGTACAGGCAGTCCAGGACTTTATAACATTCAACTTACAACAACCAGTACTTACGACATTTCTGAAATGACGCTGCTTCCACTTACGACATTGAGTTAGAGTTTACGACAGTCAGTCCCACAATGGAGTAGATTGTGGTTCCAAGACACAACATTTTGATTTACGTACAATGTAATTTTCATGAACCAACTGTGTCTAGTCAAAGGACTGGCCTATATTTTATCTGCTTAGTCCCCCTTTCCTATTATGCAGGCAAAAAGTCAACAAAACAAATTATGAGGCGATTATAACATCTTGTTTCCTGTTCCTGGGATCTATTACCTGTAAGTATTATAAATATTAAAATACAATCAAAAAGAGTTACAGCTTAGTTATCATGCCATACAATTAAAAATAAAAACTTTTACAAGTGCACTTATATAAATCCACTCTACCATATTAACTCATTTCTCAACACTAAAATATAATTCCAAAACGCCTAAAAAATATCCTCCTTCAGCAACTCATCCCGTCATGAGAAATTTACAGGCCTCAGACATAATTTACTGCACTTGCGACTAGACATCAATGGGAGCAGGATCAGGCACAAAGTGCTCTGTGGAACCTGGCACTCAAGTACACAGAAGGGAAAATGTTACTGAACTCCTAGGTTCCACATGAACCTAGGCAGCAAAAATTCCCCCCCTTACCTGCCCAATTCCTGAGTTCAGTGGCTTGAGGGCTTAAAGGGATTCTTCCAAACGTAGGACTGCAAGGGACCTTGACAGGTCACCTAGTCTAGTTATTCTCCACCTTCCCAGACTACAGTATACCTTTCAATAGTGATTTGTCTTGCATGCCCTCACATTTCACCTCACTTAAACTACCTGTTTACAAAATCAACCACCACCACAAATGGCACAGCACATTATTATTATTGAAAAACTGCTGACTCATTTTACCATATAATTAGAAATCAATTGAAATATAAATTTTGTACTTACATTTCAGTGTAAAGTATATAGAGCAGTATAAACAAGTCATTGTCCAGATGAAATTTTATTGTAAAATTAGGCAAGCCTCTAGGTAAACTGAAGTATCCCCTGGAAGACCTCTGCCTACTCCTGGTTAAGAGCCACTGACCTACACTGAGGCAGGGCTAAGTATTATCTAAAGCAAACCATGTTGGTCTAACCTGTCCATAAGAACCTCCTGTGACCAGAGATTCCATCACATCTCTCAGTAATTTGTTCCAGTGCCTTACTCTGCTTACGGTAAGGAAGCTCTTCCTAATGTCAAACTTAAATTATCCTTGATACAATTTAAGCCCATTACTTCTTGTCCTGTCTTCAGTGGTTAAGGAGAACAATTTATCACTCTCCTCCTTACTACAACCTTGTATGTATCTGAAAACTTATGTCCCCCTCAGTCATCTTTTCTCCAGACTAAACAAACTCAATTTTTTTAAAGCTATTATCATGGACCACGTTTTCTTGACTTTTAATCATTTGTGTTGCTTGCCTCCAGACCTTCTCCAATTTGTCCACATCTTTCCCCAAGCGAGGTGCCCAGAACTGCACACAGTACTCCATCTGGTGCCTTATCAGTGTTGATTAAAGTGGAAAAATTATTTTTCATGTCTTGCTTGCAACTCTCTCTGCTAATCCATCCCAGGGTTTTTTGGCTACAGCGTTTTCATTGTTGAGACATATTTAGTTTGTGGTCCACTATACTTCTCCACATCCTTTTCTGCAGTACTATTCCCTAGTTAGTCACCTCCCATTTAGTATTTGTGCAACTGATTATTTCTTCTGAATTGTAACACTTTGCATTTGTCCTTCTTGAATTTCATCCTATTTAATTCTGACCATTTCTCCAATAATTCTAATCTGTAGCCCATAGGGCTAATCTGCTTGTTTGCCTACAGATGTTTATTTCCTTATAGATTTCTTATTTCCTTGTGGTTTTGATTATTTGTTTCATTACAATAATTCTATAGGTTTGTGGTCTGGTAAATGAACTACAGGCTACATCTTGTATGTTGAGATAAGGCAAAGTTATCATATCTATATCTGGAATTTTTCACCCAGATAACACAGTTGGCTCACATATGTCTGGGACCTTTCACCTAGAAAGCAAAGTCAACGTGCATATATTTGGGATCTTTCTCTTAGATGGATAATAAGATAAAGCAACCTTTAACGGCAGAGGGGCTTCCAGGTATACCCTCAAACTTAAGAGGAACACCATGGCTCAGAAAAACCTGAAATAAGCAGTTAAGACCAGACTATATAACCAGGTAGGACAGATATAACAAATGTGATACCTCACCACAAAAGGGGCTGTGGTAATGAATTGATGAATACGATAAGAAGTTGAGATCAAGGATATACTGACCTATGGGGAAAAGACACTTCACCATTAGTAAGGTGAGGAAATACAAATAAGGAGAAAAGGTAAAATATCCTACTGAATGTACATCAAACATAATGTCAGCGTAAAAAGCAGATGTAGTCCTAGGGAGCTGCCAAAATGATCGCTCCTGGTGATGATGGGGAGGGGGAAGACGATGGATAACACTTGAAGTTGTTCTAGATGGAATGGGTGACTATATGGAAATACAGATGTACATTCCTATCTTGATTAGTTGGGGTGTTCATGACTATGCTAACTGTGTTAAACTATATTCACAAATATGCACGAGTTCCTGTAGTGTGAGCGCTGCAAATATACACATCAGGGTTCCCAACTATAGAATAATTTTAATATTGGGCCTGATCCTGGGACAAGAACTTCTCAAGCAAAAGGATTACTTAGGAATGTCCAATTATCTATATCATGAATATACAATCTAAAGATCGGGCAACAAATCCTGTCTCAAAAGCGCTTGCAATCTCTTCCAGCTTCCTATTGTCCACAAATTTTGTAAATGTACTTTCTCTGATATTATTCAAATGAGTTATGAAGATATTGAACAAAACTGACCCCAGGACATATCCCTATGAGAACCCCACTCTATAGACCTGCCCTTCCAGCTTCCAGAACTGTCTCCCCACACACCCCTCACAGCTCAGAATCCCCAGACTCATGGCCCCTGTGAAACTCTTCAAGATGCTCCTTTCGGAGGCTCCCTCTAAATCCAGAAGTCCCTTAAGGTCTACTTGAGAAACGTATCTCTAAGGTACTAAGTAGCAAAACCCCATCTCCAGAACAGCACTGCTACTCTGTCCATTAGGGGAGTGTGTGTCTCATGCCGAGCTTACACAGTTTATGGCCGTACAGATCCAGCCTCCTGTGAACCTCTGAGGATATGTCTACACTGCAATTAACACCTGGAGCTGGCCCGGGCCTGCTGACCTGGGCTTGCAGGGCTATTTAACTACAGTATAGCTGTTCTGGCAGCACAAGCTCTAGGATCCTCAAAAGCCTGGGCTCCAGCCCATACCAGAATTTCTAGACCATAACTCAACAGTCCGTTGGCCTTAGCTCCGCAAGTCCCAATCAGCTGGCATGGGCCAGACACAGGTTTTTAACCTCTGTAGAGACAGTCTCAAAGGTGAGAAGGAACAGCAGCAAAAATGTTACCCTTTTGTGAAGATCCTGAACTCCACAGAGATTTGCTGCTTTCCCCTTGTGACATTTTCGGCATCCGTGTTTAATCATCTTAAGTTTCTGATGGCAGCTTTTCAGGTAGCAACCTCCGCAATTTTTAACCTATCCACTTCTGTGACACATACAGAAAGTTAATGAAATTGTGCATTCATGCAGTTTTGCAGCTTCAATATTAGAGCTTGTGAACTACAGATCTTGGGCTGGTCTACTGCAAAGCTGTAAGTCGATCTAAGTTATGCTAGCTCACTTGTGTAACTGAAGGGGATGTACTTAGGATGACTTACAGCAGTATATACACAGTACTATATCGATAGGAGACGTGCTCCCATCAACACAGCTTCTGCCCCTTGGAGAGGTGAAGTACAGATACTGACGGGAGAGTACTCTGTTATCAACTTGGCAGCCCTTCACTGGACCTGCTAAATCAACACTGCTACATCAATCGCAGCAGTGCTGATTAAGCCGATAGTATAGACATAGCCTTGCTTTCTAACTTCTGACCATATTAAAGGAATACAAAAAAATAGATGGGGTAGATTTCAATGAAGGAACTACCAAAAACCTACACCGTGCAATGAATTGCATTCACACTTTCTCGACAATACTTCTATTCGTTATCAGCAGAGCAGCGTGATTTTGATAAACAAATATTTTCTTATGAAGTCAAAGAAGTTGATCCCAGACTTAAGTGCTCTTCACAGTGCAACATTAATCATAGTTGTGATATACTTTACACTTTGATAGTTTTACATATAATAAAATTGTAGACAAGATTTTAAAAGCTTTGACGTTAAAGTTAGGTTCCTAAATCTATATTCTGGTATATTTAAAAACCAGGCTATTTACTTAATGTGCTGTGAACCCAATATCCTGCTGAAGTCAGAAGTCACCTGCAAGTGTATGCTCAGTAGAGCTGAGCAAATAACTGGGCTTTTTTTCCGGGGGGGGGGGGGGGGGGG
>JANRFK010004893.1:2189062-2216566 GCA_030068395.1 Apalone spinifera | reverse complement strand
GGGAGAGGGGGAGAGATTGTTGTTTTTTCCAATTCAGAGGCTGAACCAAAACATCCCCAGGAAAATGCAGCTCGGTTCCAAAGGAAACCAAATTGTTTTCAATTTTTGTAACTGAATCTTCGTTTTGGATTTCTCACCCTTTTTTTTTTAAATTGGCCAAATTTCAAAACAGAACACAATTTGAAACAGTCAAAGAAGACAATTCAAAACAGTCACAACAAAGGGCTAGCTTTTTTTTTTTTCCGGGTGAAACTATTCTTTGAATCCAAGCCAAATTTGTGAACAGTCTGAACCCTGAAAAATGCATTTTTTGGCATGATTTCTATTGGCTGACAGCTCTAGTTCTCAGCGGTATTGAAAGTCAGGCCATTTATTCAAACACCTATATATGGATTTAGAGGCCTAACTTTAGGCTCTTATTTTTAAAAACCTTGGCCATACTCAACACAAATGATAAAAAACACTCACAAAAGAAATCCCTTAATAATTACTGCTTTCCAACAGACTGGTCCCTTTAGCTGAACTATTACTTAATGTGCTTGAGCCAGCTTCTACTATAAAGAAATGGAGACACCCCAGGCAATGTTCACACACTGAGTATTGGAACCAGCTGCTGCAGAGCCACCTTAGGAAAAAAGGTTTCTCAATTTAATTGGGAAAACAGGAGGAAGCATAAATTTTACTGCCATTAATAACTTCAAGCAATCCTGATATGACTTTACCTCACCCTGACAGCTAGACATGTGCTTTTTGTTATGGTCTTTGCCACATCTGACCCCTATTGTTAGCTCACTTGATCAGGTAGGAAAATATATGCTTCTTTATACGATAAACGAGGCCTATTAAAATTGCAAAAACGCTGCAGTAGTCTGTAAGAAGCTCCTTTCTCAAACAGATGTGTGACGCTCCATAATAAGTTCACTACAAAAAGCCTAAGCCAACTCATAAAGAGAAAACATCTACTTTAAACATTCTGAAAAGAAACCTTTATAAAAGCAACGAAATGGTTTGGAAAACCCACAACCCATTGTTAATTAGAAACCAGGCTAGTTCTGGAGTTTTTAAACTGAAGTCCGTATATAACTCAGCCCAGTCGTGTAATGTATCATGAACTGGTCTTTCAAGACAAAATGTGAACTCTTTAGTACAGGGGTGGGGAACCTAAGGCTCGGGGGTGGCTTGCCTGGATTCAGACCCCAAGGCTTGGGGCTCACCCCCAGAATTGGGAAGCCTGCGCTAGCACTCCAACCTCCCCACCGTTCCCTCCGTGGGACTAGAGCACACAAAAATCTACTAGCCTGAGTCCCTCAATTTGTGGTGTGCAAGGGGAATATGGGGAGTGTCCTTTTGTTTCTCAGTCGGGGGCCACATCAGTGAGGGTTTGGGGGGGGGAAGGTTATTTTGTTTTTGCTTCTCACTTGTATATGGCCGCGCCTGATTTTTCTGTGGGTCAGTGGCCCCCAACCCAAAAAAGGTTCCTCACCTCTGTTGTTCTTTGTTTTGCTCATTTAAACTTACGTATTAAACAAGGAGAAAAAGTCACGTCACATTGGAAGATTTCAGAAAGAGCCTTGGACAGCAAGATACTGCCTGAACATCTGTCAAGGAAACCAGTCGTGACAGGCAAAGGAAGCAATATTTGACTTCTGAATGATCAAAGCTGGTTCAAGTTGTAGCCTGATGTGAATGGCTCTGGTCATCTCCACCACTAAGGAAAAACCAAACTGCCTCATTCAAAAAAAGGTCAAACTGTCAATGAACCCTAGCGGACTTCCTAAGACAAGGTAGGTGACCTTGTTCCTCACAGCATGTTGACATAAGGTCTCCAGAGCACAGAGAATGCCTTCTTATCTAGAGTACTGGTACGAAACCTAGATCAAGAAAGGATTGTGTTCCCTAGTAGCAAAACAACCTCAAAAACCAATTTAGCTTGATCGGATCACGGTACCCATGAAATGCAGAAATTCAGTTATTCTGGACCAAACAAATAGCCTCTCAAACAACCCACCGCAGGGACATGTGCTTAGAGATTCTGGCATAAGATTATGAAAGTCTTAATTTCCTTTCAAATAGGATCACATGAAGCTGTGCAACAGATATGTACAGACACTGGTGAGACCTTTATCCCCAAATTCCCCAATATGATCCTTACACAGAGCTGCTGACTATGCCTTATTCTCTCTTGCAAAGTCAAAATTTGAAGGAATTAACCTACATTACATCTAGCACAAAACTTATGAATGCCAGCTGCTGAGCTAGGGCTAGCAACAGCTAACTACGAAGTACGACAGTTCAGTGACTCTAGCGCTTTGCCAGCAACCCCCCAATTTTTCAGCTTATTCCAGTCACTTGTGTTCAGTCAGACCGAGATTTTAAAAAGTGACCAGAGGTTTTGAGTGTCTGAATTGAGACAATTTCATGGGACCTGATTCTCAAAAAGTGCTGGGCACAGGCTCTCTGAAAACCAGGCCCCTTTCGGGTGTTGAGCACCACAAAAGTGGGGCACGCAAAGACATGACTCGCTTTTGAAAACGCAAGCCTCAGCCCACAGCCCAAGAGAATGAACATTATGTACGCATTATGGGCCAAACCCTCTTCTCTAACCTACACCACAGTGTCTGTAGCACAGATCTCCGTACTGGAGAGCCACCCTTGAAGCAGCTGTACACTTGCTCCTGCCGTAGCTTTTCTCTCTGCAGGGGACAAACAGCAGCCAATTCATATACTGGTAACGGACACACTGCGGCCAAGAGCAGGGCTGGGGACAATACCGGGAGCAGGGCCCAAGGCTGTGGTTGGGGCCAGACTAGAGTAGGGTGACGCTCCCCCCACAAACTCCCGTGGGGGTTGGCCTGGGTCCTGAACATTCCTCTGCGCACCCCATAGTTCAGGGACCCCTGCTCTAATAGGATTAGAATGGACACCAACATCTTTGTTCCTCATCAAAAGTTGGCCATCAATCCCACTATCCGTGCAGTCTCCATTCCACACCCAGGCATACAACTCAATTCATTAGGGTCAGAAAGTCACTAGGACTCACATGAGTGCATAACTTGCTATAACCCTCTTGATAATCTTCGTCCAAAGAGATCTGACAGCGCAGACATTGGATTGCAAATGGCAAGCGAGGATTTCTTGATCAAGAGATCGACAATTGCTTTTTGAGGGAAGCTGATACCTGGCCCTTCCATAGCTCAATAGGAATGAGGCTGACCCGGGGACAAAAGAAAACATACCTAGAAGTGCAGTGAGTTTGGGAAGCAGCCCAACTTGGACCATCTTGTTTCTCAGGCCCGTGTCAAAGGACAGGTTCAGGAGAAGTCGAAGGGTGATATTCAGGAGGTCTTCATGCTCACATGGGACCATTTTCACCAGTTTTTCAACAATGTCCATTTCAACCTGCATGAGAAGCACGAGACATCACCACGCCCACCACCTACCCAAATGTTTAAATTTCTACTTATACATGAAAGCAAAAGTAAAGCCAATTGTTAAAGGTACCACCATGTCTCCATTCAAAGTGGCTGCACTTTCTAAAATTTGGAGCTAAAATGTTCTAGGTCTGGTCCCTGCCTAATTCTGATTTTATTAAACAAATATTAGGCTATCAGTTTCAGCCATCTTTGGAGTACTAGAGGAATGGGGGAGATTTTGATGAGGATTGGCATAGAGATCCACCTGCAGGATCAGGGATCTAATTCAAACAGATAACCTTGGAGCGATCTCCATTTGAAGTCAGAGAGATACCCAACTGAGAGAGACAAATTGCTATCCAAGGAGTGGAGCCCTTTCCCTGCATGTCTGAGTGAGGTCGTAGGCAGGATCTGGCATGTGCTCTCGGTAATGCTGCCATGTATTTTAATTTAACTAAAATATGAAAGTGATCTTGAAATGTGGATCACTATGATTACCAGATGTAATCCAAAGACTGAATAGCATGGTGTCATTTTCTGATATCATGTTTTTTTTCCACTGGCCCAAAAAGAGACACCTGATCAATCACTGGCAAGACTTCAGAAAGTTTTCTTCACCATTTTCTAAGCTGCATTGCTCTGCCATTAATGGCCATAACAAGTGTAAGCAAATTATTGTGAACTTATTAGGATCTTAACCCGATGCATTAGGATTAGGTCTGTAGCCAACTTTTCCTTCATAATTATGTGGAAAATGAATACAAAGCAGCAAGAAAACTGTTAATGCCACGCTTATAAATATGCTATATTCTCCAAATTAATTGCATTGTGCTAGGTATCTTGGAGCCCAAATCAACCAATCACAGTTTCTAAACTTAATTAGTAATGATGAACTCATATGCCAATCAAGGAAGAGCTCTCACATGCCAAGGGGAGAGACATGATAAAAATACCTAGGGGCTACGTCTACACTGCAGGCTTCTTGCACAAGAACGGCCGTTCTTGTGCAAAAACTTGCGGAGTGTCTACACTGCATGTGCATTCTTGCGCAAATAAATTTACAGAAAAGCATCGGAACAGAGGGCTTCTTGTGCAAGAGTTATTCCTCTCCCCACAAGGAATAAGCCCTCTTGCACAAGAAGGCAGTGTGGATGGGCAACAGGAGTTTCTTGCGCAAGAAACCCCTATGGCTAAAATGGCCATCAGAGCTTTCTTGCACAAGAGAGCATCCACACTGCCACGGACGCTCTTGAGCAAAAGCACATGGCAGCGAGGATGTGCTCTTGCACAAGAATTTTTGCGCAGAAACTCTTGCACAAAACAGTTCTTGCACAAAGAGCCTGAAGCGTAGACATAGCCAGGTAGATTAGTTAAATGATCACACCATTAGGAGTTTCGCCCAAGCAAAACGAGATAAAGCCTGAAGCAGCTAAATTTGGTTCATTATGTCTCCCAGGGTTATTTAAAACAGCTAGAAAGACAGAAAACTTGCACATTTTAGAACCCCATCTTCCTCACTGTATGAGAAAAGTAAATTAATGTTTCCTCTAAAGTATTGTGTACTATGAAAAAAATGCATGTGAAGATAGCCAAGCTAAACCGTATGGTCTTTTTAAAAAATGTTCAAGGCTATCCAAAAAGCCCAAAATAAAATAAACACTAATTCTGTTTTGTTTGTTTCCACGCTAAATCAAATGGAATGCGGAAAGTGTGCCAGCCAATCAGCTGGTTGGATAGCTAATCCTTATTGTCCTAGTAAGGTGCTTTAGGGAAGGGCATGTTTATAGATTGATCTCAAGAGCACATGACTTCACCACCTTAGAAATACATTCCTTGGGGTTCTTACTTGTTATGGAATAGACACACATACACCAACAAAGGAAACTGCCTTATATGTAATCATATAAATACCCAAAAGTGTGAGAGAGACATTAAGCACCAGCTGTCTACAATTCTCAACACCTTTCAACATAGGATCCAAAATGCATTCGAAGCAATCGTTAAGTGTCATGATCATTAGCCCCATTCAGCAGACTGGTGAACTGATGGCCACTGGTTCAGTGACTTGACAGTGTCACAGAGGGGTTCGGCAAAGGAGAGGCAGCCTGTATTTGTCTGCTCTTACAGCCAATCTGAAAAATCCTTGTGCCCCATTTTCCTAAGGACCTAACATTTCTTACCACCCTCCCAGGCTTACATTCTAGGAACCAGCAGCCTGGAGCACTCGCAGGCTGCATGCCACTTCAGTGTGGAAGGAGAGTTGCCTCTGAGGATCCTGCTGGCCTAATGGGAAGGCAATAGCCCAGTCTAGCAGCCTGCTCAAGGATATGCAGAGCTCCTTTCCCCAGGCAACAAGAGGTGGAGATGAATAGCGGCTTGTGACAAAGGGGTGTATGGTAGGCTGGTTTTGGGGTCCTCCAAATGGTTAGCTAAATACCCAGCTTATACCAATCTTTGCAGTTCCTCTCGTTACCCCCATATTTACATGAATTTTGCTATGATGAGGCTGGCTCCCTATGCGATTCTAGATCCGCAATGGGCCAAATTTGGCCCAGAGGCTGCATGCAAACCAGCAGGCCAGACTTCATGCGGCCCGTGAATTCCCACCATGCAGCAGGTACAGGGACTTTTGGCACTACTCCTCAGCCCCCAAATTCACAATTCCACCATTGTCAGCACACAGAGACAGATTGTGCAGCCACGACTGCAAGGAGACTTGGTGGAGGGGCAAGAAAGGCAACATGCTCCCCCTCCCCCCTGCCCAGACACCTGGGGGGCACATTGAGAAAGGAACTGCAGTGGCAAGAGGAGCACTCCCATGCGGGCAGCTCTCCAGCATGGCTGTACCCCCCCACTCCTGCAGGCCTTCCCAGCTGCATCTCCTGATGGCTGTACAGCCCCCTGAAGACCGGGATGGGGTAGTAGTGGAACCGCTGCGCTGGCAGAGCTGCCAGTGAGTGCCCCACATTCAGCTCCTTTTGCCTTTGTGGCTCCCCACTGCAGCCCCACCGCTCCCAGGAGCACAGCTGTGCCAGTACTCCCAGCACTGCCCCCTGCCCGGGCTGCGCGTGAGGCTCTACAGATCTCAGAAGACACAGCCACGTGGAAGGGCTGGGTGTGGGGTAGCCGTGCCGGAGGAGCTGCCGGCAGCCCCACGCTCTGTTCCTTTCACTGCTGAGGTCAGAAGTCTCCAGTGCAGCAGGAGGAGGACGACGGCGGGCACAGCAGAGTCACGTGTCTCCCTTTGTGTCCCTGCCATTAGTGGCTTAGCCTCAAAACCACCCGGGGCCACATCCATCTCAGCTATTGTACCTCTCTGCCCATGGTGGTGCCTAGTACGGCTGCCTCGGTGTCACTGCCAGCATGGCCCCTTGGTGTCACTGGTACTACCCCTGTAGAACCCACTCTCCATCTCTATAACACCTCTAGAGCCCCCCCCAGTAACATCCTTTACTGAGCCCCCGCCTATGCCGCACCCCAGGAGTCCTCCGGACCCCTCTTGGCACACCATTCAATTGCCATGCACAGATGCAGCCAGCAGGCCAAAAAGTTTGCCCTCCCCAGTTCACGATGTAGCTGTCCACAGAAGTTCCTGCTGGGGTTTGCATTGGGTTTACTGTAGCCCCTTCACAGTAAACATCAGGGCTGCATTGGGGTGGGGCTCCAAGAGGCTTCTTTCACTTGCATTGGAATCTCTGACACCCTCTGACCTCATGAGCAGCCACCATGTCATTGCTGTAGATCGCTAGAACACCTACCATGTCATTCTTGTTCTCCATAAAAATGCTAAGTTTCTTCAGGAAAGACACCACCAGAATAAGCAGCTCAAAGTTCTCTCGGTCCAGGGCTTTCACTAGCATGTGGACAATGTTCTTGTTCCTCATCTTCAGCTCCGTGCGCGTGTCCTCAGCGAGGTTCAGCAGCAGATAAAGAGCCACTAGCACCCAAATCAATCATACCATTAGGTCAAAGAGACTGGAACTATGTCAATTACATTCAATGTTTAGGATGGGATTTTCAAAAGCATAAAGCGCTTTTAAATAGGGGTTGAAAACCTTATCACCATCAGCAACATTTTGTTTAAATTCCAAGGAAAGTGTTAAAAAAACTAGAACGTTTCCCTGTGGTGACTGCAACCCAAACATTTCAGCAGAATGCTAAATGCATTTGAACTGAAACTAACTAGAAACTGCTGTATAATAGGCAGTTATGCCATTTTTTATTGTCCAAGCCAAGAAAAAGAAAAACAAAGAACAGCATTAACACCAAAAATAAAAACAGGGGCCTATTCTCCACCATTCTGCACCTTGCGTGGACACTTATCGCTAAGAACAGCAGGATTAGAAAGTTACCATTCTGATCACTTTAGACAGCTGTACATGACTGTACAAGTTGCAATAAGTAGTGGAGAATCAGGCCCTACATGTTGACAGATCATTATTAAAACTGAGATCTATGTTACTAACAAAAATCTAAGAAATTTTTGGAAACAAGTGATATTTTTAATCTGTGTGTTCTCTTCATTTAACTTTCTCCCAAGCCTTCTGCAGAGCTGCATGCCTGCCTGCCAGATCTCACCATGGTTGCTAGCTGCGACATGGAGACGCTGCCTAAGCACTCACACTGCCTGCTTTGAGAGGTCAAGCAGTTTTTCCCTGAACACTGCAGAACTTGAGATTTATAACAATGAAAGGGTAAGATTACCACCAAGATGGATTTTCACTTTTTACAAGTGAACTTAGCACTGGTGTGAAATGCAACACTGAGCATCCTGGAAAAAAGAACTATTCCATGCACAGAACAGCAATAGTACAGCAAAGACAACCGCAACGCAGGCATTTCACGCTGCTCCCTGCCAACGAGCCTCAATCCCTAACAAATTCACTCCCTGTACAGACAGAGGCTTGTCTCCCTGGCTCATTGGTGGGCTTCTGTAGGGAGAATACCAACAAAGGGGGTCATTGGTACCCCTTGTGTTGGCAAAACTGGATTAAGAATCATCTAGCACGTTCTGAAGAGAGAACTCGCAAAAGAGCAAGTAGCACTGACAAGACATGTAAGTTGCTCTACATACAAATTAAAAGGCTAGGTCCACAGCTCGTACTAACAGGCCTCTCTAGTGATTTCAGCAATACTCTGATACTTTGGTGATGATCTGGTCGTTGCACGCTTCCAGCGCTATTCAATGGCACAAGCAGTATCCCTGGCAGCATGTAGTGCTCTCACATACACGCATCAAAGTTCTCTCGGTTTAAAGCATTGCCACAGCCATAGAATGCAGACTTGGTATTTTTCTGGTTTGTTAGTAAACATCCTCCACACTAGTTAAAAGTTCCCAGGAAGTCCTGACCCTCCACGCAGGGACAAGATCCCCTTGATTGTTGCTTATGTTCGTACCTCGCAGCAGCTGCTCCTGCTTGACCACCAGCCCCTGGTACTTTTTATAGGTTTTCTCGTAGTCCTTTTTCAGGGTTTGATTCTCAGGATCTTCATCAAGTAAATAACTGGAGTTAAGGATTGTATGGTAATACAGCAAGAGACACAGGGAAATTACAGAGTGAGGACAAATATTAATCACAGATGTTATCTGATCAGCAGTGGAGGGACAACACGATCTGTGTAATAATGAATAAGAAGATGTTGCCCAGGAGACAATAATTCTATTAAGATGTGGTCCATGTTATGAATAGGTTTAGGAATCAATGGTGTTAAGGATTCTACTAGTAATAAAAATGTCCCATATAAGCCATATTACTGGTATAATTTAAAAAAGTCATAATTTTAACCTAGGAACAACAATCCCTTCTCCAGCCAAATTTTTCACTTTTGGTTTTCATCTGTTCTAGTCCTGCAACTAGATTTTGCGCTCTTACTCATTTGCTGCATTAAACACGAGTTCCTGCACATATATTTTGTGTCAACTGCTAGGACTCAGACAAGCGGAAATTGCCCAGGCACCGAGAGAGGATATCAGCTTTCTTCTTCTTGGTGAGTTCCTCCTGCCAGAGCTCATGCCTCTTCAGCTCATGATCTATGATGTTCATACATAGAGCTCCAATTTTGTAGTGTGTGATTAGTCCATGAAACTGAGAAAAACTGTTAAAAAAGATAGGTAGCGTAAGAGAGAATTAAACCCACGATTCTGTGTTCAAAACCGGGATAGTAAGATCCCAAAGTATTGCACAACATGACTGGTTTTTCATCAGAGCTAGTTGAAAAATTTTCACTGAAACCGTTTCCCCATCAGAAAATGCCGTTTTGTCAAACTAGAAGCATTTTGAGAGAACGTGTCAATTTTGATGATACCTTTGATAGGAATAAGTCAACTCGTTTCATTTTGATATAGAATTCTACTTTGTCATTTCAATTTATCTTATTGAGATTTTAATAGTTCATAATGTAATATGTCTAAAAATGACAAAGTCAAAAAATTGTACTATTTAAAATGATTTGATGGACACGAACCACATCTTTTAAAAAATGTCATTCCATAGGAAATATGGAACAAAAAATATTCTGATTTGTCAGATTTTCTCTTGGAACAAAAACTCCATTTTTCTAACCAGCTCTAGGTTGCAAGCTATAAAATTGCTTTGCCAGCCCACCCTCACAAAAAGGGGGGAGGTAACGATCCGCCTATGTGGCAACTTCTTTGTCACCGATGTGCTAGATGTACTGAAGCTGTAACATTACTAACAATTGGACATTTCAATTGACTACTTGAGCTTTTATTACTGTTTTCACTGATGAGATAGTTCTGTGGGAGGAAAGAAAGATACCAAAGAATCCAATTGAAAGGAGTTAATTAGGACTGGGACTCAAAAAAATAGGTTCTGTGTTCCTGGCTTTGCTGTGGTCTATGTCCTCATGTGTTTACTTTCTATGCCTCAGTTTCCCCGCCTACTGTGATATTTCTCAATAAACATGCAGGAAGATGCAGTTCCAACTATACTAGAGGAGAAAATGAAAATTCAAGGCAACTGATCGAGTAAGTTCCTCATCTCTGTGTATAAATTCTTGCACTTACCTTGAAAAGCAAAAGAAAATATAAATTATATTAGTAGCAAGTTCCACACTTTGTTTCCAGTCTTCTCTCAGCACTCTGGCTAACGCACCCAGTGCAGTTTCTAAGAAAACAAACAGGATTGAGATGAACATCTGTAGTGCCTCTCTCTCTGACCTGCATGACCTAAGCAATTAAACACACCTTTTACTGGACCCTGCCTGTTTTCTGCCATGAGATTTGCAGACACCTCTTATGCTAACATGCCATACTGTATGGGATTCTCCATCTGAGGACTGTGCTAACATACGAGTATGTGCTTTAATTCAGTGATCCTCCACTCACCAATCCAGAATGGGATGGAAAGCATTGAGGCGGAGAACATCATAACCCTAATGGGATATTCAAAGGGAACTATGAAAACTCCTTAAGGTCCTTTGGTAGTGTTGTGACAGCACACCCCGTTACATCAACAGCTCCCAACCAGTGTTCCCTGTAAGCTGCGTGCTTGGGGGGCTGCCCAGGAGAGATTCCAGCGCCACCCAGCTGATAAGCAGAGTGCCAATAGCTGGCAGCATTTGTTTGTACCGATGGTGCACATCTGCACATGCCTCAGAGCACAGAACAAAATTTATTCCATCTATAAATGGAAAAAAATCAGAGGGAACATTGCTCCCAACCTCTTTTGGTGTTAGACCTCCTGCTCGGGAGAGTTATATCAAACTCCTTGTCCAAGCACCCCATCCTCAGACAACACCCCAGCAAGGCTGCCACCTCACCTGTGTCAGCCACACCTCCTCCTGTTTTCTTCTCTCACCCTGATCATTAATTTTCCAGCCATTTTTCATTCTCTATCCTGTTTTCCCCTTCCCTGTCCCAATACTCTCACCCCTTCCATCTCTTCTCCCAATCCATTCCATCCTCCCTCTTCCATCCAATGCTAATTACGGCTGATGAATGACAAAGGGAAGTGATTGGCTCTGACTGAACCTGACTGCCAATCAGATTCTTTCAAGCAGTATGAATTGCCAATCAGTGCAAGGAGCACGTGAGGCCACGTAGGGCCCTGCCACCAGAGCGCCCACAGTCTTCAGGCATTTTCATTAGCAGGGTCACCATTTGAGAGCCTGATCCTTTTCTGCATCAGTCTCTCAGACTAACTCTGTTTTCTGACCTGCGGTGGGCTGTCTGGCTGGAGGACAAACTAGGGCATCAGTGATGATGCCGTTTGATGAGACATCAGGGGAGAGAAGGGATGGCTGGAGCGGGGACAAGGGAAAGCGCATCAAGCTGGCATCACCACGAACCCTTAACTCAGATTGGCTCATCTATTGTGTTTCTTTAGAGGGAAGCTTTTGAGGGCAAGGAATGCCTTCCACTATAGCTCTCTTCCTTTTCCCCTTCCCCCATTTCCCACACACACACAGCACCTCACACACAGTGGGTGCTACAGCAATGTTGTATTCAGGTCCTACTTTGTCCTAAGAGCAAACGAATACTAGAGCCCCAGCCCACCCCAAAACACAGACAGGGGAGTTTCTCCATGCAGAGAAAGAGATCCCGAGAGATGGGAAAAAACAGCATAACTTGATATGAGGGGCTGGAAGTTACCATTGAGCAGCAATTCTTCCAAATTATCAGGGTTCCTGGCGAGTTGTAGGATAAGGGCAGAGCCACGCACCTTATCAGGAATATCCTCGTACAGTAACTCAATGTACTCATCCATGTCATTGATATTGGCCACTTCATCAATCTGAAAGCAGCAAAGATAGAGCTGGGCTTTGACACAGCGAAAAAGGAACCTACTCAACAGGCAGAAAAAACGATGTTACTTCGCAGACAAAGCAGAAAAAAACAGGTAGTTAAGTTTTAAGATGTAAATGACAACTAAAACCAAACGCCATGCACAGAATCATTGCTACTGACTGCCCAGAACACACAAGGAGATTTCATTACAAAAACAACCAGCACTAAGTAGTAGCTTTGTTGCCTCTAGCCCCATGTTCCAGAACCTCTCTCATATGACCATTTAAGTATATAACCCAAAGATAAATGTGCAAGAATTTTACCAGTTACCAAAAGGACTTTTATTATTTAGGGTTTTTAAAGCAAGGTCTTTAATAAAAAAGTTATTCAATATTTCACATCTTTATATTTTTTCCATTGTATATAAAACAGTTCTGTAAAAGTAACAGTTCTCCATATTTAATTTCCTCTCAATTCTAGCTTAGATTCTTACCTCCATTCCTTCAAAAGGGGGGGGATCTTTCGGTTTACTAGATTTCTCCTTCTTTTCTGTAGTGAAAAAAAGGATAGTTCTCATTTATGTTGTGCATATTCACTGTCAACAGCACATTTAGTATTATCATAGTATTTAGGAGCCCCAAAATGGAAAATGAGAGAATCCCTGCCCCGAAGAGCTTACAATATAAGTGTATAACAAAGCTCAAGTTTTGTTTTAGCTCAGCATAAGGAGGCGTTCATGAGAAAATTCTTCCATGACCTTTTGACACTTAGAATAATGTACTGTAGGTAGAAGTTTTGAGGGTGTTTTTTTTAATAATGCAGCTTTAAAAGACCAACATTTTTAATTGCATCAGAACTGGAAAATTAAGAGTTAAGCCCCCTTTTTTAATATATGCCTTAGAATAGAGTCTCATCACATGATTATACAAGATCACTATCATGTAGGATTGGATCTTCATGATTCCATTTTCCTCTATGCAGAGGGCCACCAGAAAGCTTAGGTCACACATACAGCGATGTATATATGCCACAAGAGTAGAAAACAACAGCCTTTAGTAGGATATTTGTTTACTCGGGACACTGTAAAGCAGGCCTTGATTCAGCAAAACAGAGAAGACCTATTGATATCCATAGAACTCAAATACTGCTCAACTGCTTTGCTGAACCAGGCCCAGCACTAGTTCCTGTGACGTGTGCATGATGGTAAAGAGTGGAAACAGTTAAGAGTAAAGCATTCTAGGATTTTCATCTCTGACAAGAAGCATTTGTGCGGGACAGATAGAAAGTTTCTGACTTTCTCTGGGGAAGGCCTTGAAGCTACAGCTTCATTCTCATCAAGGCCTGCCCATAAAGCAGGGCTGGGCAAGTTGCAGCCCGGGGGCCGGATCCGGCCCACCTAACACTTTGGTCTGGCATGTGGGCTGCATCTGGCCACTTTCTATTTATATCCTGCTGTCCGGGCCACTGAATTTCCAGGTAGTGGCTCAGGCAGCAGGATCCTATTGAAATGGCTCATGGCGAGCCCTTTGTCGTGTTTTTAATTCAGAGCCTCTGGCCCCAAACAACTCTGGGGGGAGGCTAGTCCTCAACTCGGGGAGCCAGCCTGTGACCATGTACCAAAATTCATTAAGTGACCCCCCTGAAAAATTATTGCCCATCCTTGGCGTAAAGGCAGTTGCGTCCTTTTATGGAGTGACCTGCTCCCACACACTGACATATCAGACCAAAATAGACATCTCTGTGGAGCAGGAAGAGCACTTTTTAAATCCAGTATTCTGGCTCATTCTGTGGTTTGGCAGGAGACCTTTGGACAAGTCATAACTATATACATAAAAAAAGCATGCAAACATTAAAGGTAACTGACCCAGGGTAACACACTAGGCAAGGGTGAAGGGTCTGTTCTGTTTCTTTATAAAGAAGGCCTGAAAGGTTAGGGGCAGAGAGGTAGGTTGGTTGGTTTTGTTTCAAGAAAAGCTTGCTACTTTTTTTTTTTTTATCGTTACATATCCTCTCAATGTCAAGTGGCTTTTTTTTGCTGACGCTCTACAGGAGAACCCAGAGAAAAGGACTAGGCATTCCCTCAAGCCTTAGTTGAAGAGATGAAGTGTTGAAGATTTATAAAACAAACAAACAAACAAACAAACAAAAAACACTACCACACACACCATCCCACAACTTTTCTTCCTATTGTTCGCCAGGCATTTGAGTTCGGGGAAATTGAAAGAGTTGTAAACAATCTGAACAAAATCAGCTCCCCTCTCAATCTGGATTTCACTTGCTTTGCATCCATGATGTCAAAGTTATAATTCTCAGGACACCCATCTACAGAATTTTCCAGCATACTATGGGTAGACAAGATCTACATTTCTAATATATCAGAGGGGTAGCCGTGTTAGTCTGAATCTGCAAAGGCAGTGAGGAGTCCCGGGGCACCACTTCGTTAAACGAAGTGGGTCTTTGCCCATGAAAGCTTATGCTCCAATACTTCAATTAGTCTATAAGGTGCCACAGGACTCCTCACCGCCATTTCTAATATACAACAGGAAGCAAGGTAGCATTTAAAAAATAACTGAATTTCAGGTCTTCTTTAGAAAGCATAAAAGAAAAAACTATAAACTGGCATAAGCCCAGTATTTTTGCTTTTGCACTGAGAACTACACACTCCACTAAGTGGCGGCCACCAAACACGACAGCAACAGAGAGTAAAAAAGATCTAACATTGTGCCTATTTCATGAAAAAAATGGTTTTACAATCACACAGGAGATTATAGGGGGATTGGAAACTTTTATACCTTCTGTTACAGAACATGGGTTTGTAGAAGAAGATCTGCAAGCCCCTAATAATTAACTGCTTTGAAAAGAAGTCCAGGACTTGGGTGGAAACTTTTCCAGAACTTTTTGCCTTCTTTGAGCCTTACCAAGAGACAAAGCTGAGAATGCTAGAATTCTTTTAACATTATTCACTCTCCATGGGCCTCAGGACTAAAGGCTGCTGAACCAGATGGTAAAACAGAGGCTTAAATAAAACTAGGATGCATAATACAGCCCTGTCAGCAGACAGAGTGAGGACTCATGATACTATAAAGAACCTGTTGACTCTGCAATTTAATTGGCATTGAACTATAGCTTCCTAATAAAGACATTTGAAAGCAGCTCGCCTATGAAATGTTTGTAACAAAAAAGAGAATAGTTTGTGATTTGCATGAAAATAATTGCATTGTCATCTTTATAGCACTACCCAAAATAATCACTGCACCATTTAGAACAGGAGACTTCAACTGAGAAACAAAGC
The DNA here is from genome assembly GCA_030068395.1 of Apalone spinifera. Classification (NCBI taxonomy): domain Eukaryota; kingdom Metazoa; phylum Chordata; order Testudines; family Trionychidae; genus Apalone; species Apalone spinifera. The sequence continues at coordinate 2,201,112 of JANRFK010004893.1, read as the reverse complement.
GAAAGAGAAGAATCAATTTTAAGTTTCTAAGTATGTTTTGAATTTTGATTAATCAAAATGACAACTTTTTCCTACAAGTTTGTGTCAGTTCTTCCAGGGACAACATAAAACACACACTCCCCATCTCTCCTTGGGTTTCTGAGGATCAGGGAAAGTAGCATCTGAACCAGAAATCCCAAAACACAGAGCATGGCTACAGCAGCTACATTCCAGCAACCCACTGATCCAGCTCTCTCCTGCTTACCTTTCCCAGAAGATGCATCTCTGCGGTTCTGCAGGTAGTATAGCAGCTGTTCCACCTCTGCTAGCTTGGAGGGGTGAATGAGCTTGCATTCCTCCACCACCTTTCGAGCCAGGGAAGCAACGTCTGTGTTTGCATTAAGACTCTTCAGCCGAATGCTGCAAGACACAGGTCAGATAGTTTTCTTCCCAGGTGAGGTAAGAATTTTGTGTCTTCAACGCTTCGATTACAACTTACACAGTACTGAGTTTGACAAGGCTCAAGGCATCTGTAGCTCATGCTAGTTTGGAACAACTGACATCCGAAAACAGTGACACCCTGAAGTTCCAAACAGCAAGCAAATTGCCTGTCTGTCAAATTGCCTACATAGGGTAGGACTATTTTTCGCCAGCTGATGAAACAGCATCCTTAGAGATGGCTGCATTAGCAAATGCCTTATATTTAATCAAGACCCAGCAGTCTGTTCTTGGAAAGTAACATCCTAGAATACAGCATAAAAAATACTTTTCATAAATAAAATCTGCTATCAGTATTGATTGTTCAGTAGTTTCCTCACACTAGCTCAGCCAGCCATGGATAGAAGTCTAGTTAGCCATAAAGTATGAAAAAAATTCACAGATCATACCAGGGGGAGAGAGCAAGTGTGAGCAGATATCTGTAAACTCAGACCAGGAGGTGAAAAGAAAGCATTTCTGTTGAGTTCTAGGTGGAATAGATTCATTGAAAACCAGATGAACATTTTAACATCTTCAAAAACCCACATTAGTAATATTTTCTTATATGATGAAAATGTTTATTTTTTCTGGTTCATTATTCTAAAAATTAACACCACACACACACACACACTCTCTCTCTCTCTCTCTCTCTCTCTCTGCAGGATCTTTCAGAAAAACAAACATCACCCTCTGGCCAAAAACAGACTTGGAAATTTTCACCATTAAGGTGAAAGTCTAAAGAAGTTGCAGGAAACTGAAAAGGGGCTTTTCACAACAGAAATGCTTAGACAACCTTAACTACAGATAGTTTAATTAAATTGCCAACATCAATTGGGCATATGCATGCTCCAAATAAGGGAGGCACTGTATCCCAATGGTCAAAGCACCAGAATAGGCATCAGAAAATCTGGGTTTTATCCCAAGCATTGCTATTGACCACTGTGTAACCTGGAGTAAGTAACTTCCCTCCTCTGTACCTCAGCTTCCCCAAACATAAGACAGGGAGAATGATCATTATTTTTCCTTTACAAAGTACCTTGAGATATACAGATGGAAAACACTAAAGTTTATTATTACAAGGAATGTGTGTTACAACACCACTGCAAACAACTATCCATACATAGTATCCCCAGACTCACTAGTAGTTTAATAAAATATTTTGAAGATAGAAAAAGCATTGGCAGCAAAGGAAATAAGAGAATACTAATTTTAAGAACTCAGTCTAGAAATCCAGGAACTTGTAACTAAGAAATAACACCAAGAGCATGCCATGAGCTTACATTTTTTGACACTCCTTGCGCTCCCCCAGCATGGGGTCCCCCATTTCTCCAAGAATGGTTGCTTCCACTTCATAATGAACAATAAGGGCTTTTTCAGAGGGATGTACATCGATGTTACCTCCTTTCACCTTCCTGCAAGACAGAACAATAAATCCATGACTGACTAAATCCCAAGCAAATGAAATATCTGGGAAAACAGGTTAATGAGAATTGGACATTTCCGATCAAGCAGTTTGCATGACTGAGACTGGTTCTACCCATATTGCATAAACCCAGTCTTGGCCCTCTTTGCATTAGCGCATTGTCTCTCTTTCCCACATTCATCTTGCACAAGCAGGGTGCAATCTTAGCACAGTCTATCGTTTCTAGTATGTGCAAAAAATAAATACAAAGAATGGTGTCTCAGTTATAAGAGGATGTGCCTTTGAGTTTCAAAGCTCCTATCTACCTAAATAAAGCCTATACTAACCAAAACTAAGAGGGAAGAATAATTGAATCCGAACAATGTCTGACTAAATACAGCCTATACTAACCAAAACTAAGAGGGAAGAATCATTGAACCCAAACGATATGCCTCACATAAAAGTCAGAGGATAAGAAAAGGAATTTAATTTCCTAAATATGCCTGTTTTAAGTCTGCATTCCTAGCTCACAAATCTCTTCTGCTAGAGCACAAATTTCTACAGTACCTATTTTTCCAGAGCCTGAAAGAGGAAGTTACTGTGCAGTAACGACAGTTCTCCGAGATGCGTCACCCTGTGGGTGCTCCACTGTTGGTGACTTTGTAGCAGTACTTGAGAGCACCTAGAAGGCGGGTCTCGGAGTCATGCTTTAATGGCTGTTGAAAGTACTGCTGAGGCTACTGAGGAATCAGTAGTCAAATGATGGACGATTGCGTAATGCTTCATAAAAGTAGACAATCATGTGGCTGCCCAGCAGATGTCTCGAAGATGGACCCCTCATAGGAAAGCTGGGGATGTCGCTACAGCTCTAGTGGAATGAGCCCTGGGTGTTACTGGAAGTGGCTTACTCCAGACGGCATAACACTTGTTGACACACTAAACTATGAGGTTCGAGATGTGTTGAGATTAGTGGACTGCTCCAAGGGCAAATCACTCGAGAGACTAGCAAGCGTTGAGACTTGAGGAAAGCTCGAGTTCTATCTATGTAAAAGGCGAGTGCTCTATGCACGTAGAGAGTGTGCAGGGTTGCCTCCCAAGACAAGGCATGTGGCTTGGGATAAAAGGACGGGAGAACGATTGGTTCGTTGACATGGAACTTGGGACACACTTTGGGAATGAAGGCTGGGTGAGGCCGTAGAACAACGCTGTCTGTGTTAAAGGTAGTATACGGTGGTACTGCCATCAGAGCTGCAAGCTCACTGACCCTATGGGCAGATGTAATTACAAGTAGAAAAACCACCTTGACTGTGATTATTGAGAGTGGTGAAGTAGCCAATGGTTCAAAGGGTGATTGAGTAAGGGTGTCCAGAACTAGATCTAAGTTCCACGATGGTGGTGGAGGCCTGTGAGGCAGATTAAATTTGAATAACCCTTCGAGGGACCTCTTGGTTGTCAGGTGTGCGAACACAGAAGTACAGTCTATGGAATGTCGGAAGGCTGTGATTGCCGCAAGGTGTTCTTTAAGGGAGGCAATGGCTAATCCTGACTGCTTTAAGGAGAGGATGTATTCAAGATTGCATGCAGGGGCGCTGTGTATAGGTGAAGATGGTTAGTAGTGCATCAGGAGGCGAACCTATGCCACTTGCGGAGGTAAGCTGACCGCATGGTACCCTTCATGGTACGTTTCAAGATCTCTAACTTGTGTAGAACAGAGATCTTCAGATTCACAGAACCAACGAGGAACCAGGCTGTCAGATGCAGAGCGTGAGGTGAGGGTGCAGGAGGGTCCTGTGGTTCTGGGTCAACAGATCACCAAGTTTGGGTAGGGGATATGATTGGTGAAGAGACATTCGATAGAGAAAGGAGGGAGCTACGACAATCACCTTGGCTCCATCCCTGTTGATCTTTTCGAGGACGCTGAGGATGAGTGTGGCGTGTGGGGGGAAAAGGCATATGGAAGAGGGTCTCCCCAGTTGAAGGAGAAAGGCATCTTCTAGGGATCCTCGACCAATCCCCGCTCTGGAACAGTAACGTTGGCACTTTGAATTTCTGTAGGAGGCAAAGAGGTCTATTTGGGGACGCCCCAACAGCGGAAGATATGTTGGAGAATGTCGTGTCAAAGTTCACACTCATGGTCCTGTGGAAAATGTCTGCTTAAAGAATCTGCAGCATCACTGTTGATCCCAGGTAAGTAAGATGCGGTTAGCGTGGTCTTGATGCGAATGCACCAATTCTAGAGGCACACTGCTTCTGCACAAAGGAAGCGGGAGCAAACTCACCCACCTAGGCGATTTATGTAATACATCGTGGCAATGTTGTCGGTAAGTATTCTGAGAGTGGTGTCGCAAATGTGCATCTTGAAATGCTTGCAGGTGTTGAAAACTGCCCTGAGCTCCAGGATGTTTATGTGAAAATTTGTTTCTCGGGATGTCCATCGTCCCTGCGCAGACAAATCGTTCATGTGAGCATCCCAACCCAGGAGGGAGGTGTCTATAGTAATGTGAAGGGACGGTTGAGGCCCTCAAAATGGGACTCCTGCAAGAAGGTTATGTGGCTTAGTCCACCATTTGAGGGAAGTTATCACAGCGGATAGAGGCGTGACTCATTTGTGGGCGTGGCACTTTGTGGGAGTATACACAGATGCCAACCAATGCTGGAGGCAGTGGAAGTGCAGTTGCGCATGGTGGACTAAGCATATTGTGGCAGCCATATGACCCAGGAGTTGTAGGCACATACAAGAACTGGAACTGTGGGACTCATAGTAACCTCTGAGACAAGGTCTTGGATAGCTTGGAACCTCTGAATAGCTAAGTAAGCCTGTGTCATGGTGGAATTGAGGCGACCACCTATAAACTCCAAGGTTTGCGACAGCTCTAGCATGGATTTCTGTTGTTGACCAGACCCAGTGATTCGAATGTCCGCCTTGCTGTAAGGCACGTTTCCGTTGACAATGGACCCTTTATGAGGCAGTCATTGAGGTAAGGGAAGATTATAATGCCCTCTCATTGTAGATGCACTGCCACTACCGCAAGTGTTTTCAAAAACACCCTGAGTGCGGAGGAAAGGCTGAATGGTAGTACTTGACACTGGAAGTGCTCTGTGAGCTGAAGAAACTGCCTGTGAGTGGGATGGATTGTGATGTGGAAATAAGCATCTAGGAGGTCAAGGACTGTAAACCAATCTTCGTTGTCTAACACTGGGATTATAGGTGCAAGAGTTACCATTTTGAACCTCTGCTTTTGAAGGTAATGGTTGAGTTTCCGGAGATCGAGTATAGGTCTCCAACCTCCTGTTTTTTTGGGCGAGGGGAGTAGTGGGAATAGAAGCCTTTGCCTCTGAACTCGTTGGGTACCCTTTCCACTGCTCCAATGGAGAGGAGTCGACAGACTTCCTGTTTTAGTAGGTCCTCGTGAAAAGGGTCCCTGAAGAGGGATGGGGTGGGTGGGGAGGTTGGAGGTAGTGTTACGAAAAGAATTATGTAGCTGGGTGAAACAATCTCAAGAATCCAACGATCAGATGTTATGGTAGACCAACAATGGTAAAAAGATCTGAGGTCATGGAGGAAAATGGGAATAGCATGATCGTGTGGGTGTGCGCAACAGGAAGGATTTGTGAGCCCTCAATCAGGAAGTCAAATCTGCTGTTTTTGTTTGATGGTTGGTTAGAGGTGCGGTTATTTTGAGTACGCCTCCTCTGGGTTCTCTGTCTTGTCCGCGGTTGATCAAAACCACACTGTTGATATCTCAAGTATGAGAAGTTATGTCATCTCTGATAGGGTGTGTACCGCTTGCACCAGTATGGAGGTGTGTACATACCGAGGGTACGGAGAGTGGTTCTGGAGTCCTTGCTTGAGTGGAGGACCTCGTCAGTCTTTTCAGTAAATAATTTCTGTTTGTCGAACGGGGAGGTCCTCTACCTTGTTTTGAAGCTCTCGTGGGGCTCCAGCGGTTTGTAACCACGAGGCTCTTCGCAAGACTATAGCAGTAGCCGTAGAATGCGCTGCTGTGTCCACCACATCAAGTGCGATCTGGAGGCCCGTCCTAGCAGACACGTAGCCTTCTTGAGCAAAGGACTTCAAGATCGGTCTCTGAGTCTCAAATGTTCCATAAGTGAAGTAAGCTTGGTGTAACTGTCAAACTCATGGTTGGATAAGAGAGTAGAATAATTGGCAATGCGAAGTAGAAGTGTTGAAGAGGAGTATACCTTTCTGCCAAAAAGGTCCATGTGTCTGCTGTCCTTATCAACTGCAGCATTTTTCTACTGAGGAGTCTTGGATCTGTGTTGAGCCACGTCCATGACTAGGGAGTTGGGCTGAGGGTGAGAAAATAAAAATTCCGTGCTCTTGGCTGGGTCAAAGTACTTCTTATCTGTTCTCTTATTGGCTGGAGGAGCAGAGGCTGGGGTCTGCCAGATCTCCTCGGCAGCCTTCATAACGGCCTCATCTATTGGCAGCACGATCTTGGCTCATTGGAAGGATTGAAGGTTTTTAAGAAGGTGATCCTGCTTCTCCTGAACCTCAGTCAATTGGACCTCTTGGCTAGTGGCCACTCTCAAACAAGTCTTAGAATTGTCTGAGGTCGTCCATGGGTGACATGTCCCCTGGGATAACAGCTTCATCCAAAGCCAAAGAGGACTGGTCTGTAGGGGAAGTATTGGGCTGCTGCTCCTCCGGTTCCGATAATTAGCCCTCTTCCGGTTCAGAATGATGTTATGGAGGGGAAGAACTCTGAGGTAGTGATGGAGTGCGTTGTCTGGGAGCAGGTACGGCAGAAGAAGCATATCTATGTGCGGGAGAGGACCTGTAGCAGCAAGGTAACCAATGTCTAGAATATGGAGGTGGTGGTAGCCAGTCATCCAATGGGGTGGGTGGTTGTGATAATACCTATAATGATCGTAGTATGACTGCCTAGGGGAGAAGATACTCCTATGCTCCTCACAATACACTGCATGCCCTGATAATGTCGGAGAATGAGGAAGTGTTACTGAGCCCCTCGAAGAGGGGAGAGGAGAAAGAGACATATGTCTCAGCTGAGTGTAGGGATGAAATTCACGCTCTGGTGCCGGAGGTAGTGGGGACAGCAATCTCTGGTATCTTCTGTAGGAGGGGACACTGTATCCAGTTCCTGAACGCTGCAGTACCGGTGACCCCGGTGCCAGCGGCAAAGGTGCTGGTGCTGGCGAGAAAGTCAGAGACTCAGGATCAGGGCTCCGAGGCTTACTGGATTTAGTGCGAGCCTTTGGTGGTGCTGGTGGTCTGTTGGGGGCATCCAGTGCCAGGGTTGGGGGCTACAATGTCAGTTCAGGCATGATGGTTGCTGCCGGTGTCAGTGCCAGAATCTTTGTGGATGGGACTGCCAGTGCCGATGAGGACTTTGATGCTGTTTGGTGAGAGGGCATCCCCGATGGCAGCACCTATGGTGCCCTTTGTCACGCTTTCAGCTCTGTGACAACCTTAGAGCGCGAAAGGGCAGTGCTGGACGTTCTAGGGTTGTCCCCTGTACTAACTCTACTTGTCAGTACTGATGGAAGTGAGCACACTGGTGAGGCGCGTTTCTTTGTTGAAGACCCCGAACTGGGGAAGACCCCCTTCATTTTTGGGGCCTAGCAAGGTCTGAGTGAGTAGTGAATGGTGTAGAGTCCGATGGCTGGATGCCTTATCACACAAGAGCATGCGAAGATGCATCTCAGTCCCAGGATGCTTTCGCTGTTAGTTTAGAGCAGTGCAGACATTTCTGAGGCACATGTGTCTCGCCAAGGCATCTAACACAAGAAGAGTGCCCATCGGAGGCTGGCATGGCCTCGCGACAAGTGTCACATTTTTTGAAGCCCAGTGAACCCGGCATCGTGAGGGGGTACTCTCATCGGTCCTTCCTCACGTTCATTCCTCAGGATACTTAGGTTTGGTTTGGTTTTTTTCAGCTGTGGCCTGAAAGACTGCCAGTAACTATGTAGTTTAAAAGAAAAGAAAAAAACTCTCTCTCTAGTTTTTTGTTTTTTCTTTGACTAGAACAGTTGAGGAGAAGAGCTCGCTCTGCCTGTGACCGAGGGCAACAACGAAGGAACTGGAGGGAGACGGACTGTGCATGTGTGCAAAAGGGTGTGAACACTGCGAGACGCCTACCACACATGCGCGCTCCGGCTGACTACTGCTATGCAAAACTCCAATCTGCAGTGCCGGGACGACCCAACACCAACAGTGCAACACCCACGGTGGCATCACTCGAAGAACTTCTTCAGTGTCTCAGGATGATTTTGATGGTTTCTTACGGGGCTTGGCTGACTTAAAATTCATCACCATCACAACCAGCAAGAGATATAAATCAAATAAGTCCAAGCTTGTTTCAATATACACAAATATTCAGTAGGAAGCTATTTCAGGAAAGCTCTGTGAACTTGATTCTATGAGGGACTAAGCATCCTCAGCTCCTATTATAATCAACAGAAACTAAGATGATATTAGGGCTTTAGTGAAAGACTTGGGAGACTAACTATAATTTATGGGACAGCTTCACTAAGGTCTACTTTCTGGAGGGCAAAGGGAATTGTAATAAGGCCCACCTTAGGACATTTGTATATTATAGCTATATTTCCATAAAAACACATTAACAGACTGGGGCTGAATCTTCAAAGTCAAGAAATGTCAGAGTTAAGGTTACTCAGGGAGCTAAACTGTATACATGCCTAGACAGTCTTTAGCTCTACAACCACCATTTTTTGCTCAAACATGAAAATCCACCCCTGATTGTTATTTCCCATTGAAAGCTGAGGCGCTTTGGCTGCTTAACTTGCTTAGGCCCCTGAGGCAATCAGAGTCTATAATATCCAACATCTTTTCCCTACAACCCACCTATAATGTTGCATTTTTTCCCTTCAACATACACACTCCTGCCTACCAAAAACTGCCAAGAACATTCACTTAGAGCCAAATGCAGAAAGGTATTGAGTAGCTAGTGACAATGAGTAACAATCTGAATTTCATTGTCAGATGCCACTCTGCTAAGTATGTATTTTATTCATTTTCTCAGTAGCATCCATGATATTTTTCTCTTTTGCAGATGGACACATCTCTGAACAATAATTTATTATTGTAGTAGTTAGGTATGTAAACATGTAACCGTTCAAACAGTTAACCGATAAGTATCAACTTAACAGTTTCCGTCACGGTTATACGCTGGCTCCCTGGAGCCAGCTTCACTATGGGTTCTGCAGTAGAAAGCTTATATATAAGCTTTATACCAGAGAGCCCACAGCACGTGTAACTGCTAGAATTTTTAGCAATTACATGGTTACACATATAATGACTTTTTACATCCCTAGTAATAGCTGTTTCTCTCTCAAAGAAATACATGTAAAGAATAGGACTAAGTTCACTCTAAGCTGCATGGCCACAGAGCAGCCTATCAAGCGCCACGCAGGCACTGGAGGCTGAAGGGGTAGAGGTGCCTCTCCCCCAGCCCTAGACCTGCCACGGTGAGGACAGACGCCTCTCCCCGCCAGCTCCAGCCCAGCCCAAGCATGGACCTGCCATGGCCGGGAAAGAGATTCCCTCTCCCCCGTCTTCAACTCCCAACCCCAGCACGCACCTGCCATGGTCAGGAAAAAGATTCCCCGGGCCCCAAGCCAACCCAGCATGGACCTGCCATGGCTGGGGGAGAAGCACCCCTCTCCAACATGGACCTGCCGCAGCCAGGGAGAGGTGTCTATAACCGCAGCCCCAATCCCAGAGCTGGTATGGTGGGAAGAGGTACTTCTCCCCCTGAGCCCAGGTGCTGCTGTGGGGGGAAGGGAGGGGGAGCTGGAAGGAGTCCTCTCTCCCTGCTGTAGCACTGGGGCAACCTGAACCCCAAACTCCTCATTCCTGCCCCACATAAGCCCACACCCCCAGAAGAGCCCTCACTCTCCTCAGCCTTCCAACCCTCTGCTCCAGCCATGAGCCCTTCATCTTTGGGCTCCAGCTGGAGCCCACACCCAAACCCTCTGCCCTAGCACTGACCCCCCCTCACACCCCAAAACCCTCAGCCCCACCCCACCACATTCATTCAGTTATGCGCCCCACTATGGAGGTGATGAGTCACACACACGCAACTACACCCTACCCATACATTGTCACACATCACCTCCACATCGGCACATGTAACAAAATTCGTTCCACACGAGTGGGAAACACTGGTTGGACTGTGTGCATTTATGAGGTTTTCATTGAACAAAGTACCTTGTATAGAAGTAAACAAAAGTACAAGGTAACCAAGAGGGCCTGATTGCTAAAGAGCTATTTTCCCCCTCCTGACTATAACAGACAACCACACTTTGGGCAAACTCTCTAAATTTTGATTTGTTTAAAATATGCAGTTACTTTCACCATTCATAATTCTTTGGGATGGATCCTGTACCTCAGACCTGGTTCTGCAAGCTGCTTCATGTAGGTGGGCCACGTCAGGTGCAGGGGTCTGCCCAGATACAGCAGTTTGTAGGATCAACGCCTGAATAATAGGATGAGTCTCAAAGGAAGCCAGCGTTTTTATTCTCTTCCAAATCCACTTCCTCCAAGCTTACATGCAGAAAAATTAATTGTGACTGTATCTTTTTAAATATTCTATGCAGTCTAAAAAACTGTTTTTAGCTGCCAGACTAGGCAATATTTATGAACAGGTTGAAAAGCACGCCTGGACAAATTAGCTGTCCCACAATGAGTTTTAGCACTGCTTTCAAGCTTTTTTTCTCATGGAAACAGCCCCTATGTAGGGTGGAGGCATGGGCGAGCATGAGACCTATTGCTAGGGCAAGCCTCTGCTTTTCCTTCATGCCACTGGAGAGGACCACATAGTGGGTCATAAGCCATGCTTTACTTATAAGTCCAGAGTAGCTCATTTTCTTCCCCTTGTATGTGGAGAGCAATGTCCACGCAGCTATTCAGGCTCAGTCTTTGCAAGGGAAGTTGCTCTTTCAACCACGCCTCAGTTTCTTCATCTGAAAGTCTAAACTTTGAGAGGATAGCCAAAAAGCTAGCCTACAAAAGCTCCAAGTATTACTTTGCACTTAACATTTACTGTCCACTAGAACAAAAGCAGTATAGGGTTTTCTAATGCCACAAAGGATTAAAAATAAAGAAATGAAACATTTCTATTCTTATTACATTTTGTAGCCATCCATCTACTTGAAACAAATCCAAATGCTGGGTCATTGTAAAGGCTTGAAGGACAAAGATTATGCCAGGTTGTTGGTATACAGCCATGTCATGCTGTTCATTCCACCAGCCTGCTTGGTTCTTGAAATTGACAAAAATCTCTATAAGGCTTAAAAGAGGAAAGTCTTGTCTCACACAAATCTTGCACAAATTTAGCTTCAATGTCAACTGAATTAAGAAAATCCACACAGGTGCTTACTCCAGTTTAAATTCATTAAAAAACTATTTTCATTAAACTTGTACAACTTTTTTGAATATACAAGACTAAAAATTCTTGTGATCCCCATAGACTAACTCACATCAGTGAGTCAGACAGAATCATGGGAGGATGACAAGGGAAAAGAAATCAAAGGAGCACTATCCTTGCACACATGATAGCCATTCCAAACAATAGGGCGGTGGGTTTGTTTCAGAAGTTTCTCTAGAACACAATAATTTAAAGTCTGCTGCCAAGGACATTAAAAAAAATCTTCTGAATATAAAAGTGTTCTGCTTAGAATATACACGTTTATAGATAGGTATTACTTTGAGATGGCCACTGAAAATTTAGCACCAGATGATTATATATCTTCAAAGCAGAATCAATGGCCATCAGAAATCATTGGTAGATTTCAGTGCATTTTTAAAAGCAAAGATCTTCATCATTTGACATATGCAAGTAAATAAGGGAGTGACACACTCTGCATGTGAATGGGGTATTCCAACACATTCAGATAATAAGAAAATCCAGAGTTACGCAGGGTAGGGAAAAACAATAAAGGCTCACGCTTACGAGGTAAACCAGACACTAACTGACAGCGGTTAAAAAGAAATTCTCCCAATGGGCAGGTTATTCTATAACTGCTCTTGGGGCTGCTGGCATTTTCCTCTGACGCAGGGGGTAATAGACATCACTGGAAGCCAGAATACTGGACTAGAGGGACCCTAATCTCTGAGCAGGGCAACTCTACCATAAAGCTATGGTGTCAGCAATCACCCATTTATCATTTCATCCCTCCCAAAAAGCCC
>JANRFK010004893.1:2144871-2188962 GCA_030068395.1 Apalone spinifera | reverse complement strand
GGGGGGGGGGGGCATTGAAGGTGCCACCTTATATTTTGTTTGTTTGCTTTTGGATAACTAAGCCTTTGCAGTTTCACCAGAAGTCTCACAGTAGCTCACAAGAGCGGAGGTTTTGCTTAAAGCCCAGTCGCTGGAGGCCTGCGCGCAGATGAAACGCTCAGCTAGCACTTAAACGCAAAGTAAGCTTCCAGCTCTTACGGTTGCAGAGAAAAGTTTGATAATGTGATCTGAGAGCACCCTATGACTCACAAGCCCGAAGACAAAGAACTATATCGATCTATCTATCGGTATGTAAGCCGATCCCAGGGTTTGGGTTCATGATCTTTGAGTATATGTGGTTGGCAGCACCGAAACAAGTTCATTTTAAAATCTCAGAAGCGCGAGGCCATTCATGTGCAAACATATGCCTAATGCTACAAAACACATGCATGTGAACGATTTTGATTTGTAGTCATTATGAATGTCTCTCTCTTTTACAGATGGAAAGCTGCCACCCGAGAAAATTGAAGTGATTTGCCTGTGGCCATCATATATGGTAAAACTACTGAGATTAGCACTCTAGTGTTGTTGGCTTCCAGCCCCACGTTCAGTCCGGTAGGCCATTCTGGCACTCAATATAGAGAAATCCAACTGCTTTTAAATAGACAAAAGCTAGTACACATTGCATCCACCACTTGCTTTCCCCTCCTCCTGCCCAATGTTTGATCTTGTTTCTCAACCTATTTTTAACAAAACACTCCCTGCTACTTATATGCGCTATTATTTGTATTGTGGCAGCACCTAAATAACCGAGTCATGAACCAGGAACTCATTGTGGTAGGCGCTGTGCAAACACAGCGTACAAAAGGTGGGGACTATAAGCCCTAAAGAGGTAGTCTGAGTCCTTGTTTATACTCCCTGGCGTCATCAAGCTAAATCACACAACTTCAGCTGTGTGAATAATGTAGCTGATGTCGAGGTACTTAGATTTAATTACCACTGTATCTTCAGTGCAATAATTCAACAGCTGATGCTCTCCTTTCCACTTGCCTACTCTTCTCCTTTTGGTGGAGTACCAGAGTCAATGGGAAAGTGTTCGGCAATTGATTTATCGTGTCTGTACTAGACATGCTAAATTGATGGCTGCTGGATCAATCACTGCTTATCAATCCTGCAGGTAGTGAAGGCATGCCTTACCAAAGCACCATAGCCCCAATATTACATAAGAACAGCCATACTTGGTCAGACCTGTGTCCATCTGGCCTAGAATCCCGTCTTCCGACAGTGGCCAATGCCAGGTGGTTCAGGGGAAATGAACAGAACAGGGCAATTATTGAATGACATATCCCTGGTTATCCGCTCCCAGCTTCTGGTGAATACCAAGAGCATGATGGTGCAAAACATCTTGCAAAACGTGTGGGTATTTTTACATAAATTGGGACAATTTGGCAAACTCTCTAGTCCGGCACCCTCATGGATCTGACCGATGTTGAACCAGAGAATTTGCGAAACCATGGACGATCAATATCATCTAGCGGCATCACCAACACTTCCACTGCTTGCTGGGCTTTTAGAAGCCATTTAGGGGTAAATTAGAGCTAAATAACAGCACAGAACGCTGAGAGGCAGGACTGATGGCTGTAAACTTTATGGGACTGTGGGAAACTTGGCTGCACCCATAAGTGGCCATCCAGCTAACTCAAATCATGCCGGACCACGGATGTTGCCAGACCAGAGAGTCCCAGATTAGAGAGGTTCAACCCGTACAATCTTTTTTAAAATGTCAACCCTTTTAGGTTCTGTTCTGACTATGCCTGTGCCACACGAGGAAAGATGCCAACATTAATTTCACGGTGCTAATAAGAGAAGATACATTTGTTTGGGAAAGTGCCAACGTAAGGCCAGAAACCCAGCTGCCTTTTCAGCAGCCTTTTGTGGGCCAACAGCTAGTTTGAATTCACTTTCTTTTATCAAAAAGTGCATTTAGACACTAATTTAGTGTCCTAATTTAGCTTTTACACTGACAGGACCTCAATTATTGCTGGAAGGGGAACCTGGCAGTTAAAAGCTTTCATTTGTTCCTTCTTTTGCTTTCCCCCGCAAATCTCTTCATGCCCACATTATTGCTCCTTATCATCAGAGTTTCTCACGTTGCAAATTTCACCTCATGCGTGTAAGTGTTGTTGCTGGAGGGAAAGCAGGGATGAGTCCCAGCTGCATGCCTTTGAGAGTCGGTTCACAGCCGTGGCATTGTGAAAAAGCCCCAGCTCGTCAATCAGAAGGCGCCTTTGGATAACCAGGGTCCCCAGCCAGATTCTAATAAAGCAGGGTGGGTTCTGAGCTGCATAGTTCCAGGTCCGTTTTTTCCTTCCAACAAAGAAAAATTAACCCCCATTCTGTTTGAAATCTGATGCAGACTTTCCAAAATTCCCCATGAAAAGTTGGGTTTTTTTGTCATGACCCAGCAAAACAGAAACTGCTCTTAAAAATAAGTATATCACGTTTCTGATTCAGCCTCCGTCCCTTGCTGCTGGCTGCAGTATGCGGCTCTGACCTAGCAGCAATGCTACCGGAGTCTAGTGTGAGTTGTGTCCTACTCTTCCTTCCTTCCTTCCTACCTTCCTCTCACCAATAATCTTGCTACAACCACCTCTACCTTACCTGTTGCCCCATATCTTCTCCTATCTGTCTCAGATTGTAAAGCCTTTTGGCATTAGTCTAATGTATCAAAATGGAGGGGTATCTAGTTTGGGAGCCTTCTAATAGGACTTCCTGCCTTTTATTGCAGTAGTCACCAGAATCCAGCAGAGAAGCAGGATATACAGGTATTTAAACTTTGTATGGCCGTATATAATTAGAAAACTGTGATGATTTGAAACCCAATTGGGTCCCTGTAATTTCCTTGTATCCTTAATGTTCTACAGAAAAACAAAGACACAACAGGCCTTTGAAACCTTGTTTTGGGGACCAACCAACTCAGATTCTTTAGCTGGGGCAGCCTTCTAATAAACGTGGAGTAGACTTATGTACAGTGGTGCGTCCTCGTGAGGTAAATTCTAGAGGCGGGAGTGTATATGAGCTCTTGGACAGGCTGCATTGTGAAATTGATTCAAAACAGGCATAAATATCATGAATAAGTCACCAAACCTCTGCATGCTACAGTGGGCTAATGGTGGGAAGTGTGAATATACAGTCAAGGAAGAGAAATGACAGGCAGTCTTGGAGCTCTGAGGGAGGCTAAAAGGACCCCGCTGAGGAGGAGAAATCCCATAAGGCCACAAAGGGCATAGGATTGATGTATCGGATGGGATTATTGGTTCCCCCCTCCCCAATCTGAAGTCCTGCCTTCCACAGTGTTCTCAACCTGATGGGTCAGTAGAGCAGGAGTGAGCCAGCTTTTCCAAGGCTACGTCTACATTGGCGCGCTTTTGCGCCAAAGCTATGCAAATGAGGCTTAGCGTTAGAATATCGCTGAGCCTCATTTGCATAACTAATGATCCGCCATTTTCGCGGACCAGGCTCTTGCGCAAGACGGGGCTGTCTATACTGGCCCGTCTTGCGCAAGAAAAACCCTTTTGCGCAAAGCCCTTATGACGATCATTTTCGGGCATAAGGGCTTTGCGCAAAAGGGTTTTTCTTGCGCAAGACGGGCTAGTGTAGACAGCCCCGTCTTGCGCAAGAGCCTGGTCCGCGAAAATGGCGGATCATTAGTTATGCAAATGAGGCTCAGCGATATTCTAACGCTAAGCCTCATTTGCATAGCTTTGGCGCAAAACCGCACCAATGTAGACTTAGCCTAAATGTTTCCCTGCCAGCCATCCCTTCAGCAGTTCCCACGGGACTAGGGAGTGTTACCTGGTTACAATATTTGGTAGAGGAGCCAGGGGCTGGTCCTGTGTGGGAGTCGTCCCCATCGTGGCCAGCTGTGCTATCATCTTTCCACCGCTCCTGTGGGGCGAGCTCACATTGCGGGTCCCAGCCCTTGGGCAGCCTCAGCTGAAAAGGCCGTTTAAAGCCAAACCTTCTTGCTTGATTACTCGCCCTGGGGCTCAGACCTGGCACACAACTGGGCTGAACTGTGACATCACGATGACTCGCCGCCGCGGCTGCCCATCTCAGAAGAGCCGTGGGTGGGATGGGGAAGGTTGCGGTGGGCAAGCCGGTAC
Organism: Apalone spinifera; assembly: GCA_030068395.1. NCBI lineage: Eukaryota > Metazoa > Chordata > Testudines > Trionychidae > Apalone > Apalone spinifera. The sequence goes on along the minus strand of JANRFK010004893.1, from coordinate 2,184,817 downwards.
TGATGTGTCCGTCTTCTCTCCACACCTTCCCAGCCCGACCTGTAAAACATCCACCTGGCATCATTTTTGGAAAGCAAATGTGGGATCTGTTGTGTCAGGAGACAGTTTTAATGCACATAACCTCCTGGAATCTTTAATCTGCCTTCACCTGAGCTCTGAATTGTTTCTGGTCCCATTGTGGGGATCCCTGTAAGTGATTCTATCCTTTACATCCCTGAACCGTGGATCCTAAAGTAAGTATAGACAAGCCCTAAAGCAGAGCTGGCTGCAAAGCAAAGGTGCTGCATACCAGGGGTGTTTCTCAATCAGCAGATCAACAGCGCTCTCTGAATACTGTTTGTTTGTTTGGGGTTTTGTTTTGAAAGATTTCAGACCAGCTGGTTCTAAGTAAAACCTGGGCTGGGGGGCAGCTGAAAGAAAAGAATTAACAATGGGAGAAAACAGAGCAGAGGGGGAAAGAGCATGAGCCTTATTGAAAGAACGGAGGCAGGAAAAGAGGAAGAGGAAGTGAAAGGAAACATGGTGAGAGGGATGTATGGAGACGGGGAAATAAAAAGATTTGCAATGGCATGAAAGAGAGACTGGGAGAAAAGCAAGAATTGAAGAGGGATCTCAAAAGACAGAGGCTAGACAAGAATCGTGAAGCCACCTACAATTATAGATTAGAGCAGGGCTCCTGACCTCAAAATGGCACGGCCCGTTTGTTTGCGGCCCATGGTACAGTTTGGGTTTGTATGGGGCTCAACACACAACCCATAGGTGGGAGCCAGAACAAAAAAGTAGTCAATATAACTACAAAAAAGTAGTTAAATTCCTGGACTGTCATTGCTCATTAAAGGTGCTGGCATTTGGGTGGAAATCAGGTAAATATTGCATTTTACTAATATCAGCAGAACTGATTTAAATGGGGCCTGTGTGTTGTGTAGTCTTGCCTTAATCTTTGTATTCATGCCTGTCAGTGTGAAAGAAAATATTTGCATACATTTGCATACATATTTGCATGAATGTGCAACCATACTTAAGTTGCGGCCCTTGGCATGTGCTGCGAGTATCATTGTGGCCCCTAGAGCTTCCAAAGTTGAGTAGCCCTGGGTTACAGTGTAAAGTGTGCTGAATATAGCATTGAGCTGGTTTCTGTTTGTACGGCTCCCTCCTCCTAATTGCATAGGCAGCTCCTATTTTTGTTCAGACCGTGGTTGGTTGAAATGTTTTTGCTGAAACTTTTTTTTTCCTTAATGAAAAATAGCTTTTTGACCAAAATGAAATGTTTGTGTGTGTAAATATTATTATTTTAGAGTGGAAACCATCAGACTTTTATTTCTCCTTCCTCCGCTTTTTTTTCTTTGTCCCCACTTTTCCAGTGGCAGAAATAAAGGCAAGAGGAAGGATAAAAGGAAGGAGGAAAATGGAAAACCAAACATTTGTTTGGGTTTCATGTAATCAAACGTCCAAAATCTTACACCAATTTTTTAATCAAAATGAAAAATTGTCATCCCCTTTGAAATTTTTCACTGAAAACATAGAATTTCTCAGCTCAGACACAGGCTGCTGCAGGAGAGACTCACACACTGTGCTCTCTCTCAGGGAAACTTTATTTTTGTTCCTTCTTGTTTTGTTGCTCTTTGCACATAAAAGAAAGGTCATCCCGACTCACAGGATATGGATGTCCTTTGGGCATGATCAAGTCAACCGGAATCTTTCCGTGAACATCAGTGGTACTTGAGGTAAGTGGTAGGACTCTGATTTGCTTCAGAGCCTGACTGAATCTATTGGGGTTTATTCAGTTTCTTAGTGAAAAACAGACTAAACCAACCTAGCAACATTGTTTCTCTCTGGAAAACAAAACTATTACAAATTGAATAGAGTACAGGAGACCCTCGTGATCTGAGGTCTCTCCCTCTGTACCCTCTTCTTCATGGTGAATGCTGGGTCTGTCTCTCAAGAGAAAATGTGGCTGCAAGTCTGTTCTGTGGCCCTCTTGTAAATTAATAATAATGAATTTTATACTGTCTGTATAAAAATCCTCTTGGAAACTTAGTAGCTAAAATAAAAGAATGCTGCCTGATAAGGTGACTAACTAACCACAATCAGGGATCACACCCAGACAGTCCTAGGAGGAGAATTCCTGGAGGTCTCACGTGCAGTCTCATCGTTACCGATTGGGTAGTAAACACTCAGCTTAAATATTTACATTAGAAAGAAATGGTGAGAAAAGACGAAGCAAAATCTGAGACGCTAAGGGGAAGTCTGTTCTAACTTGCCGTGATGAAGTTAATTTTGGTAGGCAGATTTTTTGGTCAGCTCCTGGGGTCCTTGAGGGAAACCCATACTCAGAAGTGGAGTTTCACTCCATAAAATTCGTAGAGGCATTTCTATAGGAGCAGAACTTGAATCACATTAAGCTAGACCAGTGTTTCTTAAACTATGTTCTGCGGCACACCGGTGTGCCACGAGGCAATCGGACATGTACCGTGGAGAACAACAGAGTTCAAAATGGCTGCCCTTAAAGGGGCAGGCGACTTTTTTTTTTTTTTTTTTTTTTGCTCAATAACTCCCCCCAACCTTTTTTTGTATTGTTTGGTGTTCCTCAGTCTTAAGTTTAAGAAACACTGAGCTAGACCAATTCCAACTAGAGGTAGACCACATTTTTTTTTATTATTGGCAGTAGCTAATCCCTAGAACAACTCATCTTGGGAAGTGTTGGATTCCCCAACTGTTGTAGTCTTCAAAGCAGGACTGGATCTCTATATAGACGAGATTCTCTGGCTCATACAGGAGGTATGGCCATGATGCAGAATTACTGGGGGGAGGGCTTCGGAGCTGCATTACAGGAAGGCAGGCTAGATAGCCACAGTGGTCCATTCTGGTCTTCCAGTCTCTGACCCTGAAGAAATCTGAGAGAAGAGCGAGGAAGAGGAGGGTGCCGCAGCTCCCTGCCATTCTTTGATCTTTGCGTTGCTTTGTTCTGGACAGTCCTCTGGCGAGCCTGACGGTGGCGAGGGCACCAAAGACCAGCAGTGGTGGTGGTGAGGACGAAGGTGGGGTTGGTGACTATGCGTGCGGTGGGGGCTGGCGAGGATGAGGAAGGCGTGTAGGAGGAAGCAGAGTGTGGCAACAGTAGGAGTGAGGATCCTGGCCATGATGCAGTGACAGGACGAGGCTGGTGAGGACAATAGTGAGGCAGAGGAGCTGAAGAAATGTGGTGGTGAAGACACCAGCGGGGATGAAGCTAAAAGTGCCGCACACAGAGAAGTGCATCTCTGCACTATTCCAGGTGGGTTTTTTCCCCCCAGATTCTCCTGTTCCTTTCCCTGTTCACAAGTGAGGCCAATGCAGGTAGATACACCAGTATCTGAGAGAGAGGCATCCCTGAGCCAATCCCACCGCAGGCGAAGGCTTGGATCTGAAAGGTCAGCTCTTCCTGCGGCCATTTCTCGTGAGCTTCTGAGTTATAACAATGAAAATGATGTTGCTCTGTGGAGCTGATCATAAGAACGGCCACACTGGGTCAGACCAAACGTCCATCCACCCCAATAGCCTGTCTGTCGACAGTGGCCAATGCCAGGTGTCTCAGAGGGAGTGAATCGAACAGATAATGATCAAGCCATCTCCTGCCATCCATCTCCCACCTCTGACAAACAGAGGCTAGGGACACCATTCCTTACCCATCCTGGCTAATAGCCATTAATGGACTTAACCTCCATGAATTTATCTAGTTCTCTTTTAAACCCTGTTCTAGTCCTAGCCTTCACAACCTCCTCAGGCAAGGAGTTCCACAGATTGACTACGCACTGTGTGAAGAAGAACTTCCTTTTATTTGTTTTAAACCTGCTGCCCATTAATTTCATTTGGTGGCCCCTCATTCTTATATTATGGGAACAAGTAAATAACTTTTCCTTAAAAAGTGACGAGGAGTCCTGTGGCACCTTATAAACTAACAGATTTATTGGAACATAAGCTTTCGTGGGCAAAGACCCACTTTGTCAGATGCAACTTTTCCTTATTCTCTTTCTCCACACCACTCATGATTTTATAGACCTCTATCGTGTCCCCCCTTAGTCTCCTCTTTTCCAAGCTGAAAAGTCCCAGTCTCTTTAATCTCTCCTCATATGGGACCCGTTCCAAACCCCTCATCATTTTAGTTGCCCTCCTCTGAACCTTTTCTAATGCCAGTATATCTAATGCCTGATCCTCAGGTTTCCCCCTAATTCAGTTCCCATCTGTGAATTGTTTGGCTCATTACCCTCTTGCAGCCTTTCCTGTGTAATTTTAGCGGCTACAGGTGCCTCCTGTTTGATACACAGAGCCCTGGGCGGATACAAAATTGGTATCTGCGTCTGCAAAAATGAGCAGCGGGTATTTTCATCCACATTCACAGATCCGATACCCTCAGATGGGAAGCAGATATCCGCAAATTTGCAGGATTCTAGGTACAAAATTGGTTTCTGCATCGTTATCTGCAAAAATGAGCTGCAGGTATTCACATCCAGCTACCTGCAGATGCATAGCAAATACCTGCACATTTGCAGGGTCCTCTTGGTACATGTTCTCCTAGACATCTGTACAGGTATCGTCATATAAGTGCACAAACTAGTCTGTCTCCTGCACTGACGGGCACACCAGCCACATTAGCTATGTGCCTGTCTTCACACCCCAGTGAACATTCAGTAGCTACCTACACACATCTACCACTAAAACACACACTGAGATTGTGTGTGTGCACAATGTACTAAAGGTGGAGTTTGATTTGACCAAGGCCGCTTCATCTAGAAAGCACTTCTCATCCTTGGCTCTCGAATATTAGAGACATCGTACAAACTCTGTCCTTAGCTCAGCCTGCGAATGCAACTCCTTTGGTATAAAATTTCCCAAGGGTGTCAGGGACGTAGCAATTGTCTTACAGTGAGACGATAAGTTGGCTTTTCAGGGCCGAAGAAGGAAAGACCTGAAGGTTGCAAAGTCCAGTCCAAAAGAGCCAATTCGGAAATGCTTACGACAGCTTCCCCTCTTGAATTTTTCTCATGCATATTATGCCAGTCTCAGAGGTCTCCGAACTCAAAAGCATTGCTCATAAAAGGAGTTAACAGCATTGCTCATAAAAAGAAATTGGGGCTAGTAGTCAATGTGGAAGGGAGAAAACAGATGCAAAAACATTGGAACTGAATCAATGACGTTACCAAATGAAACAAAGTTAGGAGAGACTTTTTTTCCTGATAAAAGTGGGGGATGCCATAGCAGTTTTCTTTTGCAAAAAGCTCGTTTTTAATGTTATCATTTTGTAATAGGAAAAAACCCCTACATTTAAAGTTTGCCTCGTGCAAATGTTACTTGCTAGCTTTCTTGCTAATCCAGAGGAAATATTATCATAGGAATCCCCCAGGCCCAATGTCTAGGTGTCGGATACACGATAAACTTACATGAAGCCATTTTAGTGAGATATAGTTCTCTGGAGATAGCTGAGGATTTAATTTGTCAAGGCTTGGTACGACCTACCCCTTTAAAAATAAGATTTAAATGTTCCTTGTCAGGTCACTTACAAGTTTCTTCTTTTATTTTTGATTAGCTGCTTGCTCAGACTCCTAATCCCCAGCCTTTGCAAGAAGACTTTAGCCACCTCAAACTTTTCACGTCTTGATTATGATACAGTTCCGGGGGACTCTGCGCACATGCTACTTTTTAACAGCATGAGTCCTGGAATGGGATGGGATGCGATGCAGTTACTCAAAGCCAATGGTGTCTTCAGATTCTACTTTCAGTTTTGAACTGAAGTGGTTTTCCAGAGTCTGCATCGTTCCTGTATACGGGCCGTATTTCATAGGAGGTGGTATCTGGATTCCTTGGAATCCATGTCCCCATGTGTTCCAAGTTTTCAGACCAAGTGAGGCACAAAGCCTGAAGTAACTCGCCAAAGGTCCCACCGCAAGGCAGTGGCAGAGCCAGCAATAGAATCCAGCTCTCCTGATGGCCAGCCCCGTGTAACACCCACTTCTTTTCTTCTCTCAAACAACCAATGGTCCACATAAACGGACTGCTCTGTGGTGTGACAGATTATGGTGGGAAACTCATCCCAGATCGGCATGTGCACTCACACACTTGTCTGTTTCACTCACCCATTGGTCAGCAGTGAAATGGAAACCCTAATGTCCGGGCTGGATCCTCAGCTCATATTGACAAAGCTTCCTATTCATGCCGGTGTGTAACGGGGTAGAGATCATGGGTCCGTGTGGGCCCTGCAGCACCCCGGGTTCCCAAAGGAAGCTGGCAGAACAGATCCCTTCATTTCTGGGAATTTAAAATTCTCCCCCTTCACTTTGTGCCAGCTCCACTGGTTTGTAATTAACTGGTTTGTAATTAGCGGGTGCTGAACGGGGAGGGCTTGATTCTCTTTCCACTGATTTTACACCAATTTAACTCCAAGTGGAGTAACTCTTGATTGACACCAGTGTGGGCGAAATTAATTATGAATTATGTGATAGTGCACCTAACGGATCCAAATGAGATCAGGGCCCCCTTGAACAAAGTGCAGGACACACGCCGTATTAGAGTCACCCTTGCCGGTTAAGTAGACAGAGGGGAAACTGAGGGACAGACAGCGACTCCCTTGAGATTACATAGTAGAGCTGGGATTAGAATGCCTGGTTCCTAAACGCTCACCCAGGACTCTATCCACTAGACCGCACTGCCTCTTTAGACTCAGCTGCACTCTACCCGCTTCATGCCTTGCCACAAAGACCTGGCTCTTCAGGGGAATAAATAGCAAGCGTGCCTTGGCAGCGCCCTGCCGCCTGACGAGCAAAACTCACCCTCCGACATGTCGAAGGGGGAGAGGGAGCCAGAATGCCCTGGCCTCGATCCTTTGAAGTAGACGCTAAAAGAGCTAATTGAATTAGAGCGGGCCCTCTGAGAGTGCATATTCTTTTACCCTGCCTAAGCAAGATCCCAGTTTGGGGTTTTCGCACGTTCCAGCAGCTGCTCGTGGAGGAGGAGAGCGAGACTGCAGAGATGATTCTGAGCAAGTGCCAAGAGCCAGCATTTCTCCCCCAGCCATTCCCAGACACTCCCCCCACTCCCGGGATAGAATGACAGAGGACGGGCCTGGTTTAAATGACACCCCGCACGGCTTGGGAAGGACAAGTCCTGCTCAGAGCACCTTCCAGGCAATTCCCTCCTCCCCCGTAAGCCGTCTTCCCCATGGAAGGCCAGGGCGCCCACTTAGCCTTCAAGTCCCGCTGGTGCAAGACGGACGAGGAGCTCTGCCGACACAGCACGTCGTTTGTCCTGCACAAGGCCATTCGGAACGATTTCTTCCAGAGTTACCTCTACCTGCTGGAGTGCTTCCCCCTCGGTGAGTGATCTGCGTGGGTCTGTCCGGGGCGAGCGCGGCGGGCGAGCGGCAGACTACAAAGAAAGGGATCATCACGATAAATTGCTCCGGGAAGCCCTCGCAGAGGCTACGCCGGCTACTCTGTCCCAGTCTTTGCCCACCCCCGATCTGGCATGCCGGTGTGTTGTACCTCGGCACCACAAAAGCAGACGCCGCTGAAATCGATATTTGGCAAAGGACGCCTCCCCTGCTGCCGGGGACGGTTCATGCGATCTTCCCCTCCTCCTCCCCCCCAGCCCAGTGCAAGCCGCGTTGTGTGTGCGTGTGAAAGAGAGAGCTCAGGCCGGCTTTGTGTTCTGGCTGTCAAACGTCCTTGTTTGTTATCTCCCAGATGGCCAGATCTAAGGCTCAGCTCTTGCAGGAGGGGAGGGGCTTGCGAAATAATGTGGGAGGGGTTCTTATCTCAAGCCTCCATCATCCCAAATCCCTACCGCACCCAGTATTCCCAGAGGGCCTCCCATCCAAGCACGAACCAGGCCCGGCTTTGCTTCTGGGCTCGGGCATGCTCAGAAACATTTTCTCTCCTCCCAGACTCCTGCTGGCTGCCTGGGGCATTGTCTCTTGCCCCAGCCCCCACCAGCTGCCTGGGGACTTTTTTCTCCCCCTGCTTCCCGGGCAATGGGGCCACGGGCCAGAAGAGGGAAACGGTTCGGGTGGGGGGCTTCTTCCCGGGTGTGCTGGCAGGCAAGATAGCGGAGCCTCATCCCTGCTGGCTACTCCTTAGGAGGTACAGCTGCCTCCTGTGCACACGCTGCAGGATAGCTCTCTCGTGCCAGCTTGCTGCCCCTAGTGGCCATTCTTAGCATTGCATCCCTCCAAACAGCAGCCCCTCCCTTTGCAAGATATGGAAAACAGTCCCATTCCCAGGGCTTCCCGTTATCCTGCAATAACCAAACCTTGACCTTGCTTTAAATTAGGAGAAGAGGAAGCATCATACCCAATTTCGTGGCCCTAGCTCTTATCGTTAAGGAGGAGTTCTTGAACAAATGGACTCACAGACAGACACACAGCTGGACAGACACACTCTAAAACAGACCGACAGATAGATTAGATTAGATTAGATGAGATGATGGGATTAAATTAGACCCCAATCTAGCAATGCACTTAAGTGAGTGTATAATGCTAAGCTTATGAGCAGACTCATGGGCTTCAATAGAACTACCCAGATCCTTACAGCTATAAACATACTTAAGTGTTTTGCTGGATTGGTGCCTTTGTGGTGATGGTGAAGAGCTGAGAGCCACTGCAAATGAAATGAAATGCTGTCAGTTTGTAGGGCTACATATTCTGAACCGGTAGTCCCAGGTCGGTAAGTATGAACTTCATTATTGGGCAAAACAAGGCTCAAGTGGAATTTAAGTGATTGCTTGGTCTTGTGCTGGCCTACTCTGCGTGAGGGTGAATTTTACCCTGGACTCCTGAATGTGTATGTAAAACTTACGCACCCGGCATAAGCCACATGGTGCATGTTCCAGTGGGGCTCGGCTGAAGGGACACAGTGGAACTGGTTCAGTGTCTTACAAGAAATCAGTTGGCGCCACAAAGGCCGGCTCACGAATGCAAACTTCTGTTCCCATCAGGCAACTGTAGCTGTGTGAATCCCACAGCTGCGAAATACGAGATGATGTGTCTGAGAGCAGGAATGCTTCCAACACCCTTTCAAGGTGCTACCATTTCTTGGATTGGAGGAAGGGCACTTCAGACGCCTGGGAAAGAAAATCCTAAATTGATGCCTAAGAAAAGAACCGGGATGACATTTTGGACTTCGCAGAGGCAAAGGGTTTAAGTCAACATTCATGCATCTACCTCACGGGCTTGGAATTCTCACCGCTCTGCATCCAGACCATGTTAGTAGTAACTAAAAATCACTAACATCTGATGACTGTTTGGTGACCTTTACAAAATGAATTTCTGGTCTCGGTCTGTTTTCTAGTGGGCACCTCATAACCATCGCTGCTTGGAACCCTTGCCAGCGGCTTCAGCTAAGAGACCAAGAATATAGAGAAAAATGCTCCTTCACTAAAAACATTTCTTGTGTAGTTACATGAGTGGGAAAGCTATTTTCCCCCTGAAAACTCTAGGCATGAAAAACAGCTACAACCCTCCACATCTCTGAGGCGATGGGGCCTGAGATCCTGGCTTGGATGCTGGGTCTCATTTCACGGCTACACTATGATGAAACGTTTGATCAAAATGCTCCCTCATTCACTTCTAGTCGGTTGTTCCATAGCAAGCAGCCTGGTCAAAAACGGTAGGCTATGTCCTTCCCTATGTGTACAGTAGTGGAGGACGTACATGAAAGGACCTATGGTTGGTTTGATTATCCTCATTGTAGCTTGTTGCTCCAAAACTGCACCCAAGACTGGTATTGTCCCTTTACCGGACGTGTTCTTTGGGCGTATGGGATATCGACAGGGGACATCACATCAGGGGGTGGTCACTTGTTTGCTTGGGGTTGGCACATTCACTTTTGGGGTCGTTCTTCACTTCCGCTTGGTCATGTTGTCTCCGCTCTTCCTTGATGTAACAAACACCAGTGTGTTTATTCTAGGTCGCTGCTTGAGTTCCGAAGAAAGCAGGTTCTCCAACGTTTTCGGCATTTCCGGACATTTTGTTACTCTGCAGCCTCCCACGGTGGCATTTTGGGGGTAAGGGATTTTCGTCCTTGAGTGGGGGAATGTGTCCACACAATGGGTGTCTTGCATCATGCATCGTGGTTTTGTCTCTCCTTTTTACTGAAGGCATCTCATCGCACTGATGGTGGTGCAATCCCAGTGAGGCAGTATAGAGAGGGTGTGGGAATCCGTTTCAAGGCCACTGTGACGATCCTACAAGACTGAGTTCCATGGCAGTTCCGTGTGCATGGCTCGAGCGTGACCATCCTGGGCACGGGATGCCACCGCTGAGTAGCACAGGGCAAGACTAATTGCTAAGAGCGTTCTGGGCTCCAGTTTGTGTGGGCCAGTTTCTAGAGTCCGCCAGTCCTGGAGCTTGCTTTCTTTTTCAGCTTCTTCAGGTGCTTCTTCGGTCCAGAGATGTGTAGCGCTCAAGGATTGCATCACTGCAGTGATGTCGGGAGTTTTGCTTGGCCTGAAGGTGTGTCAGGTGGAAGGTATACAGACTTGGCATTCAGGAACCAAGCGTAATAGTATTTTCCAGATACGCTCAGGGAGCCAGTTAAAATGAGCTCAGTGCCCTCAAATCTTTCTACCTGCAAAGATCATCTGCCTACATGAATCTTTGCACGTCATGGTATTCCGGTTGGTGGACGTTAAACAGCACGGGTGATAGTACTGAACCTTGGGGCAAAGCAGTCACATGGGCTGCCGTTTGCACACAATCCCCGGCCCTGAAGCCCAAGGTGTGTATTTATTCCTCTCCTTTCCATCCAGCAGGAGAATGTGAGATTCGGTCTCTTGACAAGCCCAGGAAAATGCCTCTAGAAATCAACCGTGGAATTTCTTGAGATCTTGGGAAGTCAGCACGCCAGGGCTCGCTTCTACTAGCCTCGGAGACAGTGGCAGTCGAGTTCAGAGAAAGAGGAGACGAGGAAGAGGCAACAGCCCCCGGAGGGGAGGATAACAGCCAGTGGATCCTTCTTGACTCACCATGGTCCAGATCTGCCACTCCCTTGTTTTTCTTCCTGTGGAGTATGGAAAATAACCAGTGGAATGTGTCAAACCTGGGTTTGACCCTGGCTGGGCTCAACGCTCACTTGTGCTATACATTTCTCAGGCATAACACAAATGTGTAATGGATTAAAGCTTTAATAGTATCCGCTCGGCAGTCAGCTTAAGCAGGTGATGACAAGAGGGGCTGGTAATGCTGCTTTTGTTGGATAAAAGATATCCCTGGCATGCCGCTTCTAGGTAACCCAATAGCACTGTTTTGCTCCGAGTGGTCTTTGGTGGTAATTATTCCCGATTTGACTTTCTTTGCCCCTCCCTCATTGGCCTCCGGGGTGTCATTCTGGTGTGCAGAATGGGCAAACACCCGCTTATTCCTCTCTGGGCTCCCTGCCTTCAGTAAATACATAGCACGCTCCTTAATGGATCGTGGCCCACTCCGGCCCTCCACAGTAACCTGTTCAGATCTGGGCAGTAGTTACAATCAGAGACTCGTTAGGAATGCAAAGGTGCAGTACCAAGATGACAAAGTCAGAACAGTTACAAGCTACATAAACCGCATTCCTTTCCCATTGTTTTAATTGTTTAGTCTGCACAGAGGTCTGCGTTTACGTTATGGCTGAAGATACGTAACCTTTGAACATTTGCCACTTGCTCGCTTCCAATGTATTAGAGACTTACGACCTACAGGAGGATCGGACACGTATTACGAAACTGCTCACAAGTGCTTGTTCCAAATCCACACCAGCATTGGATTCGTCCCCACCTCCCTTGTTACTGGCTGTTCACCGGCATCATCCGATTGGGTCTTCCTTCACAGAAATGTTCAAGAACAGTTGCTTTTTCACACCAGAAAGAGCTCCATTATCTGCCTTCAAAGCCCTCCTTTGCATCGATGCCTACAAAAAATCTTGACAATGCTTAGGAAGAGAAAACAGCCTCGTATGCTGGCCAGGGTTGTGTCACTGTTTCCTTACACTCCCTGTCTGTCTGTTTCTATCTGTTGTCGCTTGCCTTTTACTTCGATTGGAAGCACCTGCACATACTTAGGGTTAGTCCAGAAAACCCAGGACATATGTCAGTTAATGAAAGAAAAAGGGAAAAGTAGCAAATACAAAGATGAGAATCGCATGTCTTCGATGGCTGCGAATCTACTGTCACTTGATTGTCACCTGTTCTGTTCCCTCCCTCTGGGGCACCTGGCATCGGCAGACAGGTCTCTGGGCTGGATGGACCTTTGGTGCGACCTGGTGTGACTGTTCTTATGTACTATTCCGGGTCCCCGGCAGCCCATATTTAGAGCCCAAACATTTTAAAAATTAACTAATGAAAACAGAAACACCAAACTCTGGAATGTATTGTGTCCCCCTCACAATTACGCATCCCTTATCCTTTTGGATCTGTGGCAGATGAAAGGTTCGGGACTGCTGTGTTACCAGCTTGCACCATATATATTCATTTAGAGATGGACTTTGCCATCAACCGTCACACCTGCGCCACGCAGGAAGCAAGCATTACCAAAAGTCCCAGAAAGCTCCTCTTTGACTCCTGGTGGACACACACTTTGCACACTCATCCACCAGTACGCGAGCTGCCGGGCCCTGCATTCTTCACGCTGGTTAGCCTGCTCTCCAGGCGCCCGGACACTGCAGTCAGAGGCATCACTGCGGCACGTGTAGGCGAAGCAACTCAGATCTTAACCGAAGTGGAGCTGCAGCAGCAAAGGCCACTTAGCCCCTGCTGGGGGCCACGGATTCGTCCTCAAGCAGCTGGATTGTGCTGGTGGCATTTCTCCGCTGCGGCGAGCCCAGCTTAAAGCCAGCTCCGCCGTGTGCCTGTGTGTGCAGTCGTCCCGCTGCCTGCAGTGTAGACAAGCCTGTGGTCTAGAAGAGTATTGCCCAACAGCTAATGTGACTCGTGGTGTCAAACAGCCTCCGGGCGTGAATTTGCAGGCACGTTTGCTGCCAACGCTGGATCCCGAGGCCACATGGGGAAGGCGGGGATGTGTTTACACAAATGGGACGTCATTGACGCCATTGACGTCAGTGCGAGCTGATTCTCAGCGCCTGGCCCGAGCTAGTCCAGAATCAATCCTTTTTTTAATTAGGAAGAGAATTTCGCAGTCTTCGTTTATTCCCACCTTCAAAGCTCTTACACACATGCGCACCCACCGGGCTACACCGTGCCATGGGCTGGAAGCTGGGAGCCAGCAGCCCCAATGGTTAACTGTGTAACCGATCTCATTTTGATCGGTTACACGGTTACTCCATTTTTACACGTCTTCCATCCCTAACTCCAATAAGACACCCACCCAGGCCACACAGAGGAGCCCGTGATAAATAAATAACAACACACTTTCTGTTTGCAGTGAAACTTTATACTTTCACGAGCGAAGTGATCAACGGGGAGATGCAGTTCTATGCCAGGGCCAGACATTTCTACCGGGAGGTGCCGGCGACGGAAGAGGGCATGATGGGAGATTACGTCGAGCTGTCCAGTGTGGACATTAAATCCTCCAGGGGATTCCTTAGGAAGTTTGTTGGGGTGAGTCATCTGCTCCCACCTTCTGCAGGAAGCAGGGCTCACAGGTCGTATTTCACATGCGTCATGCCTAGCGGATCCTGCAAAGTGCATCCCGCAGAGCCAAAAACTTGCCCAGAGTTCCATGGAGATTGAGGGGTGATTCTAGTTGTAGGATCAGGGAGTTGTAGGGTTCAGTGGGTGTTTCAACCGTGTAAAAACGACCAGGCCAGACCTAGTCTGTTCTGCGAAGTAGGACAGGCTATCCCAGATCAGACTAATACTCCAGCTGGCCCACCACCTTGCCGGTCTCAGGGCCTTCTCCTAAATGTTTCTGATGAAGTTGTGAAACCCGCAGCTGGGCCTTTTTAGGACCAGGATTTTTTCAGAGACCTTTCCCTCTTAAAAGTCTTTCCAATGACAGGGGTGCTGGCTGCCCACGTCTTCCAGAAAAGTCTCTCGCACGGGACTCCTGCAGCTCTGAACTAGTGTTAGTGATGGATCCTCTGTAACTCGACGTCCTTAAGCCCTGCTTTGTGGACTTCAGTAACACACTCAGAGATTAGGGGCCTGATGGGCGAGTGGGTGGCTGAGGGTTTGCGGCCTGTGATATTCAGGGTCAGACCAGTTGGTTATGACCCTGAGTCTATGGAGATCGGGCTTGTCTATGAAGGTAAGTGCAGACAGACCCTTGGTGAGGTTGTATGTCCCACCCTTCCCTGTTGCTGTACTTGGTTTGGAGGGCCCTTGCGTGCAGCAGAAGGAACACAGGAGGGGCACTGGCCCCGTGACCGCAAGCCGTCTTCCTCCCCTTGCTGCCTCTAAGACACAGCAGCCTTCCTCTAGCTCCAACTCCTTCCTGCAACTGACTCTCTGTTTGAAGCTCATTTTCCCCGCAGGACACAGGCTCTGCAGGTGCACCTATTTAGTACCGGCTGAGCCCAGAGGAGCTCGTTAGTGTTTTCCTGATTGGGTAGGGGTCTGCAGCATCCCACTCCTTGTTAGGCAAACACAGAATAAGCGGCCCATAGAGAAATTTTTTCCTAACCTCCGTCATTTAGGGACAGAGTTTTAAAGATCCGGAGGTGCCTAAAGATGCAGGTGGGAATCAAGGGGGATTTTCAAAAGGGCCTGGCTGGGTATGTTTTCATACAAATGTCTTAAACATTTGTGCAGCCTGCGAAGCTTTTGGCCTCACTGCTGTCTGGGAGCAATGAAGTCCGTGAGTTCATGAGGCTTTCTAGAAAGAAGTATGTTCCTTTATCAGCTTTAAATAGGTTGGGGTGGAAAGTGGAGCTTGTTTAACAACACTACATAACAGCATAGGGCAAGGGAGAATATTGTATCCAATAGAAATTACTGGGGGAATACTGATAGAGATGCAACCGTGTTAGTCTGGTCTAGCTGAAACGAAAGACAGAACTATGTAGCACTTTAACATCTGTGCAATAGAATTGCTTGAACTGGTAAATCTGTATTAGTACTAATAATATTAATTATCAATTATTAGTAGTACAGTTTGAACCTCTCTGATCTGGCACTCTCTGGCCAGGACATCCATGGTCCAGCATGATTTTAGTCCACTCTTGGCCAAGTTTCCCGTGGCCCCATAAAGTTTGTTTTCAGCCATCAGCCCTGGCTCTCAGCGTTCTGTGCTGTTATTTAGCTTTAACTTACCCCTGAATGTCTCCTAAGAGCCGAGTAAGCAGTGGAAGTGTCGGTAATGCTGCTAGATAATATTGTCCGGCAAATTCTCTGGTTCGGCACCAGGCAGGTCCCAAGGGTGCGGGACTAGAAAGATTCACTCTGTAGTACACTAGCATCTAGAAGTCCAAAATAAGATCTAGACACCAGGTGTGTTAGATGCTGTACAAACACATATCAGGAAACACTCCATGCCCTAAAGAGGCAAGGGAGAGAAAGGGTGGGAGCAGAAACAAAGGAAGGAAGTGACCAACCCAAGGTTCCAGAGGAGATTAGTACTAGAACCAAACCCAAGTCACCTGATTCTCAGTGCACTAGACCATGCTGCACGTAGGTAGCTAGACGTGCACATGTTAAATAAGTTTCTGACCAATGGTCGGAAAACTGCGATTGAGAGCCACAAAGTCACTTTTCACTACATTCTGCTCGTGCTGGGTGGTGTTTCAGTGGGCTTGCTCCCTCTCCGATCTGCATAAACTCTGGTGACGACCAG
Source organism: Apalone spinifera (assembly GCA_030068395.1). Taxonomy (NCBI): domain Eukaryota; kingdom Metazoa; phylum Chordata; order Testudines; family Trionychidae; genus Apalone; species Apalone spinifera. The sequence continues at coordinate 2,169,090 of JANRFK010004893.1, read as the reverse complement.
TTCTTTTCTCCCTCGTTCTTTAAAATTCTCTGCTGCTTTGCACTGAAGGTAGCAACATACTTTGGCTGAGAGGCCGTGTGCTCCAGGTCGCCGCTCACAGACCTGGGAGCCAAGGTCTCCTTCCCTTGAACTCCAACGCTGCCAGTGACTTGTTGGATGACCTCACTGGGCCAAAATCTGCCCTTTGCTACACCCTAAGCCAGTAGATTTCAATCCATGGTCCATAGACCCTTGGGGCTCTGCAGACTATGTCTAAGATTTCCAAAGGGGTCCGCAGCTCCATTCAACATTTTGGAGGGGTGTGCAAATGAAAAGAGGTTGCAAATCACTGCTCTAGGGAACTCTCTTGCAGTCCTCCCATGTCTGTAGCATGAACCTGACACCATTTGCTTCCCTGCCTCTCAGGAGTGTGGTGGCAATAAATTAGTCAAAGTCCGTGCAATACTTAGAGAAAGGAAAGTGCTGACCCAGCTTCTTTTGCCTTTGAAGGGGCGAAAGGCTCTGACAGAACACGTCTGCCCCGAATGACATTGACCCACGGGCCCCAGGCTTAGGTAATGCTTCAAGATAGGACTTGAGGGAGACTTGGGCGGCTCATGAACCTGCCCGAGCCCTTACACACTGGGGGGGGGGGGGATTTCACCCTTCCTAGACACCCTTCCTGTGGCTTCACCAGTCTCCATGCAGTGAATTTGTATCGGGCTCTTACTCCTGTTGCTGGTCTGATGAAAATACCTGGAGCATCAACAATCTGCGGAATTTCTCGTGGGTCTGGACTCCGTCACATTGTTGCTGCCTTCTGAAAGCAAGCCGCTTATTCAGAATCTTACCCTCCCGGGTGCTTGAGGGCTGGAGCACCCCCAGAAAAAAAATGAATGGATGCTTAGCACCCACCGGCAGCCAGCTCCCTCCCTCCCCGCTGCCCCGTAGCACTTTCTGCCCACCGTGAGCAGCGGTTCCACAGTGGGCAGGGAGGTGCTAGGGGGAAAGAGCAGAGATGGGGCGCAACTGGTGGATGGGGCAGAACTGTGTGGGAAGGGGTGGGGTGGAAAGAGGTGGGGCCTTGGGGAAAGGGTTGAGTGGGGGTGGGACTGCTGGCAAAGCGGGGGGAGAAAAGGTAGGGGAACAGGGTGGACTGGGGGGGGGACTGCCAGAGGAGCAGGAGTGGGAAGAAGTAGGGGGCAGTTCAGGGAAAAGGGTGAAGTGGGGTGGGGCTGCTGGCGGAGCAGGGGTGGGAAGAGGTGGGGGGTGGTTCGGGGAAAGGGGTGGCGTAGGGGTGGGTGGATGCCAGCAGAGCAGAGGCAGGAACTTTTCTTTACAAAAAGCATCTGCTCTCTGTGGAAAATGTTGATATTTCCTTAAAGTACAGGGCACCCCAAATTCAGACCATTTCAGCGGAAAAGCAAAATGTTTCAATAGTTTGCTTAAAAATGGCGCTGCAAGGCCTCATGGGAGCTGTAGTTCCACAGCCTCATGCTCACATTCTCCCCAAGAGGCAGGCCTTTCTGGTCAGACTACATCTCCCATGATACACCACTTTCTCCCCTTTACCTGAGAGAAGCAAGCGGGTCCTGGGTATGCTGTATCATGGGTGATGAAGTCTGGCCAGGCTGCCCTGCCTAACAAACAGTGGGAGTATAAGTTACCCAAACTACATTTCCCAAGAGGCATTGGGGTGCCATTTTCAATCAGAATGTTTTTGATTTTGATATTGTGCTGAAAAGCCAAAAATGAAAAATAATGGCTAGTGCTTTTTGGCTAGTCAACAGTTTGTGGGGCAGGCAATCTTCATAGGCCGAGGCGGTTCTTAATTAGCCGATGGACATTTGTCATATTCGTTTACATGCTGTACACAATGTGCATGGATATATGCTAATAGTGTGTAGATTAGTAGGTGTGTTTACGGAGGATGGGACCGCGCCCTTACAAGAAACCCCAAGGATGGAGCTGTGACCGTAACTTCTCCGATGGGAATTTCCACATGGCCTTTTAGCAGTTCCTTAAAGGGAAAGATTAGATCTGGTCTGATGAGCGCATCAGGAAAAAGCTATGATAGAGCTAGCTGCAAAACAGGGGGTGGGAAATCTTGTCTTTACTCTGTGCAGGACCAGGCTGCACTTTTGCAAGCAAGGTCATATTAATCTTCAGAAATGGACAACGTGGGACCAGCAGAGTGAGTGGCGGTGGGGGAGATCTTTCCTGGCCTCTGTGTTTATTCTGCAGCTACCTCATGGAACGAGAGGCACGGCCGGTATATTTATAGCAGTGATGTCGTCCTTGGGACTGTCCTTTGACCTTAATAATCTGCTGAATTAATCACTGAAAGGGGGCCCAGGAAGCGATGATATACAGGCCTCTGACATGATTTATTCTCAGCCCCATTGGCGGTCGTTTAGTAAGCTGATCGAGCCAAATCCTTCCTCGCGGCATCTGTTTGGAAAGGCGTGGAGTTAGAGCAGGGGCGACTTTGGCCCTTGGCTTTCATTTCAACACTGAGTGACACAGGAGAGAGGAGAAGGTGTTTACATTGTCTCCAACGTGTTTTCTTTCACAGCCCAGTTGGCAGGGGGGAGGGGAGTTTCCATCGCACAGTCGGTGCCTGCACACTGGCAAAGTGCAGTTTAGCCTGCGAACGCCTCGGCCCGAATAAATCTGTTGGTCTTTAAGGTGCCACGGGACTCCTCGTGTTTGTGGACACCGACTAACACGGATGCCCCTCTGAGACGTGTCAGCAAAATCAACGTGTCCATATTTGAGTCCTGTTACGGTGGGCAGAGGAGAAAACGTTTTTCCCCTCTATGACTCAACCCTTTTGGTGGTCAGAAGCCAACCACGCCTTGTGTACACACAGCTTGTTTTGCAGAGATCAAATGTGTGCTTACATGTCCTGGGAGGGTTCTTCAGAGGGCCATAGGGCAGGATCCTAGTTCTGGAAGAGGTTGGTTTTGGCAAATGGCAGCAGAGAGCTGAACTTCCAAGGACTTACAAAATAGGTCAACCTTTTAGGAAGACAAAGGACTCGTGAAAACATTACGCTCACCATTGTGCCAGGCACAGGGCTGGGATTGAAGAGGGCCCAAGTTCTAGTCTATTGTCAGGGACTTCCCACTTAAACATTCCTTAATTAGGCCTCCCAGCATTCCTAGACTGTAGGCAAACGTGGTTAGTTACAGATGGGTGAACTGAGCACAGACAGATTGGTGGTTTTCTCAGGGCAGGAGCCATGTTCCCCTCAAACATTTCACTACTCTGTTGATGGACAAGGCGGGTGAGGTAATATATTTTGTTGGACCATCTTTCGAGCAACACGGGACTCAAAACCGCATCTCTTTCACCGGCAGAGGTTGGGCCAATAAAAGATGTTACCTTATCCGCCTTGTTTCTCCAGTACCTTGGGGCTAACACGGCTCCAGCAACCCTACACACATCCTGCTGATAGTCATTTGTGGCCAGGGTTGTCAGCTAACGTGTTTCTTCCCGATCAATCTGTACGTGATAAACGGCTATAGGGGAAACAAGCTGCCACAGGGGAACCAGATAGAGCCGTTCAAAGTTAAGAGAGTAGTTAGTACAAGACCCTGTCTCCCTGACCAACACCAAAAAGGCATGCCATGGAGTTAATGACCAGTAAATCCAGGCCACCTGTGAAACTCACTGCCACAGGGGATCCTGGAGTTAATCATCTGGATAATTTTCTGTCTGGCAGTAACATTTTTGGGTTTGCAAGGTAAGGTGAGTCACCGCTCATGCAGTAGACTAGAAGTTGATTGCAGCAGGAGATGGGGGAGAATTTCCATCTGGGCGGACCCGCCCACCGAATTCTGTAGCGCACTGCAAAGCCGACTATGCAGCGTTTCCTTTTCACTGCTTGAGCATACAGTAGTGATGGAGGCCAGACCCTGGACTTGATGGACATGACCCAGTGATCCTTCAGGGGGTGCCCTTCCTGGCTCTGAAACGGTTTTCTCGTCCTCTGCAGGGTCCCGGGAAAGCTGGCACCGACTGCGCCCTCGACTGCGGTTCGGGGATCGGACGGGTCACCAAGCATGTCCTCTTGCCCGTTTTCAAGAGCGTGGAACTGGTGGACATGATGGAGAGTTTCCTGGCTGCGGCCCAGAACTATTTACAGGGCAAGGAGGAGAGAGTAAAGATGTACTATTGCTCCAGCCTCCAGGAATTCACGCCAGCCCCCCAGAAATATGATGTCATCTGGATACAGTGGGTTTCAGGTTAGCGCACTATTAATTTATGTATATAACGAACCAGATGTATACGTAATGCGTACCATATGCATTAAAATACATATCCACAGAACGTTGAGGTGGCAAAGTCAGGGACTCAAGAGTTAGGAAATGCCAGATTCAGGTTGACCAGCATGGGCGCTGGCAGAGGCAGCACACTGAGAGCAGAGGAGATGCGGTTTCCTTGTTTTCCGTTCTAGTGCACCGTAGCAGCCCCCAGCCGCCAGGGGGAGCCACTGTGGGAAAATGCTGCTGCACCCCTGAAAGGAGCATCCTCGGCCATGGTGGGTGTGGCACATGCGCAGTCTGGGCATCATATTCAGGGGTGAACTGCTGGGGAGGGACACGGGGGGGGGGGGAACACGACTGCCCTCTTGTGTCTCCTCTATGCGTCTCCCTTATCCTGGGAGAGAGCCCCGCCTCTTCCTGCCTCTGCCCCGCCCCCACGCCACTCCAGAGACTGCCTCTTCCTGTCCCTGATCTCCCAACTTCCCTCTACTCAGCCCTACTGCCGACACCAACCCCTCCCCTAATCCCCTGGGCCACATCGCTCAGGAGGAGGGGCTGGGGGAAAGGGGTAGAACAGATGCCGGGAAGTGGAGCAATGCAGCTGGAGTGGACTGGAGCTGGGTCACTTTGGTTCCCACTGCTGCTGGTCCCACTGCGGGAGGACCCCTATTGCTAATGCCAGCACCCCACTAATTCTGAGGCCCTCCAGGACTCCAAAGGACCCCCCAAAGCGCAGAGCCCTGGGTGGCTGGACAAACCATCCTCTGGACGGGCTGGCTCTGCCCACCGGCTGCTGGCCTCTTGCTCCTCCCACACACTGCATTTGGGGGGCATTACGTGGCCCTTGGTGCCCCCAGGCATCACCCCCCGATCATGGTAGTTCCCTGCCCCTTATAATGGCCACAGAAGCACTTCCTGGGGTGCTGGAGTTTGCACCACCCAGGACTCCCTCCTTCCTGGCTCTCAAGCTTTCTGGGCCGTCTTCTGCCCCCAGGATCCTGCCCTCTAATCAGGCCTCACCAGGGCCCACCTGCTCCCTCACAGGAGGACTGAGGTCCTCCCCCTTAGTGTGGCTCCTGCCAGGGTGCAAACCCCATTAAAGGGGCCACATCAGTGGCTGGTACCCAGAGCAGAGCTGCCTTCCAGCCAGCTGTCCTGCGGTAGCAGGGTGGCTTTGCCCCGGGTCGTGCTGGACCTGCAATGCCTGACCGTTTCTACGTCCATCGGGCGTTTTTCTAATGGACCTGCTGCGGGAGCCATTTGGGGGAAGGTCTCTGGCTTGTGTTATACAGAAGGCCACACGCCCACCATGGTCCCCTTGCGGCCTTGGAATCTCTGTGAATGGATGGGGAAACCCGGCGACGCCGATTCACAGCATGGGGCCACTAGAGCTTTGCAACTAAACATGTGCAAGGATTTTTAAACCTCAGTGTCCCCCCCCCAAAAAAAACTTGGGTTTGGGGAACAGCTGAAGCATTTTTGCAGAAACTTTACCAAAAAAATTCACTCTGCGGCAGACACATGACCCGGACGATTTGAACCCCAAAATTTAAGTTTGGCAAAGTTAGAAGCAACTGAAAACAGGGTCTTATAATGGAATCTCTTAGGCTAGCTTCAGTATAGCTAGCACGATCCGCTGCAGCTATATAAGACCAGGGACAGTCCTATGGTCTGATCTGCCAATGGTTGCAGTGAACCGTGCTTACTAGGAAAAGAGGCCGTGGTGTCCAGCTTCTCAGATGTCTGCGGCGTATGCAACTAAGAGGCAGTAGCTAGCTACCATGTCCCAGCCCAAATCGGAGCAAAGTTAAGACATTAAAGCTGTAGGGAGAGCAAGGGGGCTCATGGGGCAGGAAATCTAGGTCCGTTTCATTCTGAATAGGAACATGAGCCTTTGAATGAGAAGTTGTGCTCAATGAAACAAGCTTCATTACATGGATTCGTGATTATGGGATGGGACGCGACCCGTTTCAGATCATCTCCTAGACCTGGCGCCTGGGTAATTTCAGTGTGTTAGGGCCACCCCTTCTCTGACCCTGGCGTGTGCAAACAACTAACTCGTTAATGACTCCTGCAGTGTTGACCCAGAAGCCTGCCCACAAAATCTGAGAGGCTAAGGCAGGGACAGGCAAAATGCAGCCTGCAGGCCGGATCTGGCTTGCCAAAAAGCTGGATCTGACCCGCTGCCATTGTCCCGCAGCCCAGTGGGAGCCTTGGGTAGGTGGCGGGGGCCATGTGCTTCTCTGGCGGGGGAGGGCTTCCCACAATGCCTCTGCCCCAGCACAATCTCACAGCTCCCACTGGTGCACAGAGAAGAGCGTGGCCCCCACAGCTGGCCGCTTTGAGCGGGGTGCAGGGGCATGGCAGGCAGGGAACCTGCCCGAGGTCCAATTGGCCCACTGTCTGGGAGCCACCTCCATAAGCACCTGCCAGCCAGAGCCTGCACCTGGCACCCTCCCTCCCTGTTCCTGCATCCCTGCCCCAGGTCACGACTCAACTCTGCTGCATCCCCACTCCTGCACCCATATCCCCTCCCAAACCCTGCACCCCAATGCCCTGCCCCAGTTCACAAGCCAAACCCTTGCACCCCTGCCCTAGGTCATAAGCCCCTCCCAAACCCTGCACCTTCTTCTACATCCCTCCTGCAGGTCAGAATCCTCTCCTGCACCCATACCCATACTCCCTCGCGGACCCTTCCCCCTCTCCTGCACCCCAATGCTCTTCACCAGGTCACAACCACCTCCTTCACCCAAACTGCCTCCCAGACTCCACACCTCCTCCTGCCCCCCAATTCCTTACCCCAAGCTCACCCAACCTCCATTCCACATTCCAGACCCCGCATCTCCTCTATTAATATCATGGAAGAGTGCGGCCCTTGACCACTTACCAAATCCTGCGAGTGGCCCCCACCAAAAATTATTGCCCATCCCTGGGCTAAGGTCAAGTCTGCGCTAGACAAGATCTGGTGGTGGATGCAGTTTATACTAGCAAAAAAGTGCTGATATAAGGAATAAACCCCAGTATCCTGTGAGTCCCAAGACGTCTCTGCTTCCCAGGAGATCGATGCTGCGGAGATCAACCGCCTGGAGTTTGATTTAGCGGGTCTAGTAAGGACCAGCTAAATCAATCGCTGATGGCATCCCCATCAACTCCGATGCTCTACTGGGTCATGAGGAGTAAGGGCAGTTGACAAGACAGCTTCTCCTGTCGATCTCCCACACTGGGGACACTGCGGAAATTCGACCTAAGGTACGTCGACTCCGGCGACACTGTTCTCATAGCTGGAGTTGAGTATCCTAGGTTGACTGTCTCTCCGAGTGTAGATGCTGTTGGGATGTTGAACCACAACTTATTTCTGCCTCTTCCCCTTTAGGAAACCTGACGGACAAAGATCTCCTGGAGTTTCTGATCCGGTGTCAGAATGGCTTGAAGGACAACGGCGTTGTCATCCTGAAGGACAACGTGGCCCGGGAAGGCTGCATCCTGGACCCCTTGGACAGCAGCGTGATCCGAGACCTGAGCATCCTCCGGCGCCTCGTTGAGAAAAGCGGACTCACCATCCTGGAGCAGGAGAGGCAGGAGGACTTTCCCGAGCAGTGTGTCCCCGTCTGGATGCTGGCCCTGAAGAAGGCCTTTCCTGAAAGGGAGGGTGTGTGGGTGCGAAGCCCCTAGGCAAGATGGATGCTCGGGGCTTGCAAGAAGAGGAAGCAGAGAAAATGGCAGCTAAAATCCAACGAGTCCTGCACCCCTGCTCTCATAACGACAGGCCTCTGAGTCATCGCCCTGCTCCCTGAACCAAGCTGCCTCGTCTTCGTGTCCTTCGCTCATAGGCCTCGCTGCGAGATTTCTAGTTTGGTAACGGGCTAAGACTCATCTCTGAGGAAGTAATTAGGCTACAGCTTTCCAAAGTGACCGGCGAGTCTCCGCTATTGGGGGCCCAATTCGAGATGCAATAACAACGCCTTTTTTCCCCCCTTCAGAAATCGGATGCTCCGCATTTCCTGGAAAATCAGGACGATTCAAGCTGGCGATCCAGATTGCTTCTCTTCTGAAAATCTTGGCTTAATTCCATATCTGTGTGGTTCATAACACTGTGGGCTCTTGGCATGGAAAATGTCAGGCGTGTCTAATGTACTTGCTGTCAGTTATACTGTCTGTTTGTTTATTTATTTTTGCATTTCACTCCCTTTGGACAGTGAAATGAATCGGGTTGATTTCATATATTTAAGTTAATTTCACTTATTTCTTCTCCTGCCCTAGAAGGGTGCTGTTAGGGTTCATTTACAATGCGCAGTTATTTTGGAATAAGCTGTTCCGGAAGAGTTATTCCAAAATAGCTCATTTCAAAATAGCACATCTACACTGCAGGGGAGCCTCAAAATTAGTCTGAGGCGGGCTTCCCTAGTGTAGACAGTGAGCGGCTATTTTGAAATAGCAAAAATGGAGTGTCTATACATGACTTATTTTGAAATAGCTATTTCAGAACAGGCGTTATTCTTCACAGAACGAGGTTTGCAGAAGGAATAAGCAGTCCGGTTGTGGCCCACCATTTTTCAGTGCCCCCAAACTTCACCCACATGGACTGGGAGTGGTGTGTAGGGGGACCCGGACCACCATCTCCAGCAGGTCCCCAGCCCAGGGAACCTGGGGGAGAGCTGTGGAACATCTTGGCTACCTCCTTCTCGTGGACTTCCTACCTTCCGGCTCTCTCTCTGCTTTGGCATGTGGGCACAGACCACTCTCTCCTCAGCTGGAGTTACCAGGCAGTGAAATAAGCATTTCTCAGCTCTCTTGGTAATGTCCAGTTATTCTCCCTAGCGGAGGAACCCTCTGCTCCCCTGTTTGGGTCTGACCCATGATCCAGACCCTTTCCTGTGGATCACTTTGTCCCAGAAGCTGCAAATTTACCTCCTCCCTTCGGACAGCCTCTCCTTCACCCTTTCCGCTCAACTGTCAGAGTCCCCTTCCGGGGACCTCTTGGTCTAGTAATGCTCTATCAATCCCCATATTTAAATCAAATCAGATACAATACGCAGGGCTAGTGGCATTTCAAGGGATGTTAAAAGTGAGGCTAAGAGATTATCCGAATACAGTATTGAATTAATTAACAGCACTCTGCTACAGAAGATGTTACTTTAACCCAAAGGCATCTATGATTTATGTTTAAACAGAGTGGCTTTGACATTACTAGTAACCATAGATTTCCCTCTCCTCTGCTCCACCCAGAGATTACACACAGAACAGCTTCCTGCCTCACTCACCAGGAGAGTGGTGTGGAGGACAGGAAGGATTTTGACATTTCAAAATCTGGCTTCGTTACGAATCAGAACGAACATGGAAAATTTCAAAATTCCCCGCGAAAGAAAAGTCCTGGGGGGAAAATATTGTGTTCGGGTTGATCAAACCATTTCCGTTTTACAAATTCTTCTGCTTTGGTCTTGACTTGTGACACTGACTATAAAAAATTCAAAGTGAAAAGTCATTTCAAAATTAAAAATCAAAACTACACATTGGCTGGTTTCCTGACAAAATGAAATTCCAGCAAAATCAGCAAGATTTGTGGAAACACTTCAATTCTGAGCGAACGGCCTGGTCTGACAGACTGTGCGGTCTGTCAAATACGACCAGACGAGATTACCTCCCGCTAGCACTTTGAGGCCATTGGTGTTCGCAAGATTCTGTTGGGGGGCGTGTCCATTCAATTGCACTTTTAAGGAAAAGCACCTCATGTTATTTTCCCATCATACACCTCTCCCCACCACCACCGATCTTGTTTAATCGCATAACTCAGCAGTTCTGGAAATGCGATCACCTGTGTGTGCAAACTCATCTGTCTGAGCAAGATGGCCACTTTTGTCAGTCCTTATACTATAGATGTGCTCACTGGCTATTTCTGACATTAAGGGATATAGCCCTGGTGGTTCGGTGAACACGCTAGAAGATCATGTGGCACAGACGCTTGTGAACTGCGTGGCACTTCTAGCCCACAGTGGCACCTGACACCGTTGTGTTGCACACATGTGGGCAGATTTTCCCATTGTAGCAATGTGGTGGCTGAAGATTAAATGAAACCAGTAAAGAATGTTCCAGAAAAACAATGCTGAATAATCAAGTCTGGAGGTTTTGCTCTGAGAGTTAAAAAACGTATTTAAGTCTCTGACTTTTTCATTCTCACTTTTTCATTTGTTAACAAATGCACCAGCTGTGGCTGTGGTTGGTAGACATAGAGATATAGGTAGAGTCCCTCACCGTTCTCCTTAGGCAGAATGAAAAGTCGGGATTTCGAAATTCATTGTGAAAAAAAACCCATTCTGAAATATTTTGTTTTGGAAACCTTGAGACTATCATAGCAAAATGTTTCATTTAGACTTTATCATTTCAACTTTGATATGAATATAACATAGATCAATAGTTTTGTATTATGCTATAAATAGTTCACTTGGTATTATAATTGTTCTAATAATATACAACAGTTGACTTATATTATATAGTTGGAAGGACCAAATCAGAATTTCCTGCTGTAAATTTTGACAGAATGTTGCAGTTTACTCAAATCGACGTTCCCCCAACAAAAAACTGGTCTGCTGGAAAATTATCGACCAACTCTATTTAGAACCATTTTAGCGGTGTTAGCTGTGAATCCCACCCAGAAATACTACACAAACTAAGAGTGTCAAAGCCATCTAAGAGATTTGGATACCAAATTCTCATTAGAAACATACCTCTTGGTCCTTGCACATTACATGAATAGGGCTAATATAGTATAATGAATACGACTCCCGTTAGGGAAAAGTTTAGTAGCTTAGTCTGCAACATATCCCGAATGCTTTTGTGTCACCATCTCCACTTTTCCACTCCCTTAATCCCGTTTTTTTAGAGCATTTAATATGGCAGGTCGGACAGTAGGCCTGTCCCGATGAAGTTGACTGTAATGTGTGATTAAAACCAGTTACTTTACTTCCCATTTCTGCTCTCTCCCTTTGAGGCTTCTGCAACCACGCCAAGAAAATACCTCCTCTGTTCGCCAACATTGATTTGCTCGTCACTGGAATGCAGCAATGTTCAAGAAGGAAAACAGATCACCTTTGATTTGCAGAGGCTATAATTTTGTTTATCTGAGAGCAATAACAACGTACTATATTTCAACTTGCAGGGTAATACCTGTCTCTTTAAATTGATGTCAAGTGGATGTGCGAAGACCCTTAAACCAAAAAGTTCATACTACCCCTAATCATAATAAATAACAACCCTCAGCACTTGTATAGAATGTGTCAGGCATGGATCTTGAAGCGTTGTACAAAAGTGGTGATTATTGCCACTTTGGGAAACTGAGGCACATACGTTCGTGCCAACCCTTTCAAACTTGGGTTACATTACATTTAGATGTCATTAGGAAGAGCAGCTGCTCAACAAATCAGACTACTTATTTAGGAGAATTGGTGGAAGAAATATGAGCAGAGGTATACATAAAAATGTAGGAAATTTTTCCTCCCCACCCCCAATTTTGCAATTTTGAGACTGGAAACATTTTGGCCAGCTCTGGTGATTTGGAAGCTAGATTTATAATCTGGAAGGGCCAGATTTATAAAGGCACATTAGTGCTGTCACCAGGCATTGGCCCATTATGGGGATTCGGGACCAGTCTTCCTGTGACAGGTTCACATGACAGGCTTTTGATAGACCAACCTTGATGGAATTAACTCCATAAGAGGCTGATTAGTAGCTAATTAGCTAATCAAGAAGAGTCATCTGGACTCAGCTGAGGGTTTCCTTGAGACAGGAAGCTCCTGAGGAGACGTGCTCCCTAGACAGCTCACCAGAGCAAGGGGCCAGGGTGTGGTCCTCAGAGGATGGCCTTGCCCCAACAGGGGAAGCCCAATCTGTTAGAGACAACATATTGCCCCAGAGAAGAACTGCTGTTGACCGATTTCCATGGTCTTTGGGTAAGGACCCAAAATGCCTGGCTCCAGAGAAGGGGCTCAAGTTGAAAGAACCCTGCTGGTAAAGGGCCTGACTAGAGGGGGACAGTGGACTCAGGTGAGAAGAGAGAAATTAAGACTGGCTCCCTCTCCCAGCGAAAATGCTGGGGGGAAGGTTTGCATGTATTCTCCGTGGGCAGCGGCTTTGCACAGACGTGTGTATTCTGTTGTGTCGATGTGCAGCCGAGGCAGAGGGAGAATTTCTGCTCAGTGCATCTGCAGCCTGCCCTCAGCAACACAGTGGCTGTGTCGGGGCGAGGCTGGAGCATGGATTCTGAACAGCTCCAGGGTGAAGCGTTGCCATTAAGCCACCCAGGCAGGGTTAGCGTAACCCCAGACTGCCTAAGTTACTGTGGCAGCCATTTTGTCCCCCTCATCGGCCCAGAATCCTGGGGGCAGAAAGGTGGCTTGCAGACAGCTGCCCCGTTCCCTCTGGGCTGCAGCTAAGGCTTCAGATTCCCACCTCCCGTCTCAGCGCCCCACTCTTCGTCTGATCCACCGAAGCAGTGCGGCTGTGACAGACGTCCGGTGACCCCTTGGGAGCCAGCGCCGACCCTCCCCTGGACAAACCTCTGAAAAACACAGCTCGTAAAATGGACGCCAGCAATGGCCTGCCCCTCGCTCCGGTCCAGCAACCCCGCCAGGGTTTTAAATCTCCCCAACAAAATGGCTCCCCCAGGCCGTGCTGCTGAGGTACCCAGGGCCGGGCGAGCTGTCAATCAGCGATGTAGCAGAACATGAACATTCCCGGAGGAGTCGTATTTGGGCTGTGTGGGCCGCCCTGATCCCCTTCCCTGACTCCGGTTACCGGGGGAAAACAGACGGTGGAAGACGCCTCCATTTTGACAGTGGCTGTAGACTGACCCTCTGCTATTTCCTTGCTACCTGCCCAGGGATTAGAGCCCCTCTTCCCACAGAAATCTCCGAGGTGAGGGGGGGATGCTGGAGGGGGAAAAAATCCCTGAGGATTCCCAAGATCCCCATTGCTTCCCCTCAGGCAGTGCAGGCTGCGGTTGGAGCCCCGGACCCATAGCACGCAGGCAATCAGTAGGAGGCCAGGCTTATCATCCATATGGTGCCCTTACTCCTCGGCAGTGATCCCCGGCCTTCTCCCCTCTGCCCTGCAAGAGGCAAGGTGACCCTATGGGGCTAGGATGCTATGGCAGGTTCCGGCCACACGCCGGGCTGCGTTTCCAAGTGCCTAGGTGCGCCAGCGTCCGAGGGGCACCTATACATGCAAAGTTTGCTGCTCCCAGGTCCCGGCAGGGGTGGGGCCAGCCGAGGGGGAGATGGCCCCAGGCGCTGTGGGGCAGGGAAGAGCTGGACAGTCCAACGGAGGAGGCCACGCCGGGCCAGCGGTTCCTGACGGAGTCCGGCCTGGGCAGGCCCTTCCTCTCCCCCCCCCACTTCTGAGGAAAAAGAAATGTTGGCCCTAACGCTACTTGAGCGTCTCTTAATAATGAAGCTGGCACGCCCAGTCTAGCACACACCCCTCCACGCATTCAAAGGGCTGGAGACGACTCCCTAAAATAACGAGTTGACTTTAAAAGCCAGCGCAATATTTCTGGCTAGGAATGGGCTCCTTTCCCCCTTGCCGAGAAAGCAGGGATTCTCACAGAATCACCCCCCTACAGGGACCGGGGCTTGAAAATGAAACACCAAACACTGGCAGGCTGGCAGCTGAGGGTGGGACTGGTCCTCATGTGGCGGTGCAGAGAGCACGGGGCAGGAGAAAGGGGCAAACTGGGGAGCCGCATTCCCAGATGCTCCTTTGGGAAGGGAGGCAGAACAGCCTTGCCACAGCACCGCGAACAGGCTGAGAGGGGCATGGGCTCTTCCTGGGAAGGTGTTGGTAAGGGACAAGGTCGTGTCTGTCTCAAGGCGGTGCCTGTTATAGGTGGGGAAACTGAGGCACGGGCACTTGCACAGCGTCCCAGGGCAAGTCAAGAGCAGGGGGGTAGCGAGAACTCTGGTCTGCGGAGTCTCTCCGGGGCCTGACACGTTGGACCAGGTGGCTTTCCAGCTCAAAAGCTTCTCTCTCTCTTAGACACACAGATTGCTTCTGGGCAGCGGCAGAGCTTAGCGGCCATCCTGGAAGGACCCATAGCAGGAGTACAGTGAGAACTCCTCTGGAGTCCACTCCGACTCTCACTGGAGGCTTGGCAGGGCCTTGCGCTGGGAAGATCTTGGTTCGGTGGGCCTGGCTTTCCAGCCAGGACTGCAGAGGTGAAAATCCATCATAAATCCATACGAGACACCCATGCGACCCGAGACAGCCATCAGCTAATCCTTCCTTTGGCCAGCGCTCCTAGCTCCCCATCAAGGGAGCTTGGGTTACAGCAGCCAGTCACCGAATGAGAGCGTCTCCCAAGGAGACTTGCTTCTCTGGCATGAAAATAGAGCGGCAAGTAGAATACTTGGCTCAGGACTGATCCTCTGGGGTCTTTGGGACCGTCTGCACGGGAGCCAGAAGGTGGAATTTTCCGCTCAGGTAGACAGATGGGCACTCGCTGTGACTTTGCTAGGATGCGAAAAATAGCAGTGTTGATAGGACAGCCGGAAGGATTCGCTGCCCCACGCGGTACCTTGGATCTGGGATAGGATCGTGTCTGCTTGCTCTGTTCTTTTCAGCATGGTAGCTCCATCAAAGCTAGTGCACGTATATTTGCACCGGCTGGAAATTCCCTCCCCAGCTACAGCTGACATACCTGGAGGAGCTCCGAGCACTTAACATGCACTGAGCCATGGAGAACACTGCGAGATAGGCAAGTGCTAATCCTGCTTCCCAGATGGGGAAAGGGAGGATTAGAGAGGTGAGCTGTTTTGCCCAATTTGAGATAGCGAGTCAATGGCAGAATGGGGAATAGAACCTCCCTCTGCTGGCTCGCTGCCTCCGGGCTGGGCTGCAAAACCAGGGTCTTGATGGTTTGTAGTCATTCAAGATCTCGTGCGGCACTCTGGCAGAGTAAAGGTGTGAACTTTGGTTCCTTGGCCAAATATCAGTTTGGCTGATTCTAGTCTTGCCTTTCTAAATTTCTCCTGCAGTTTCAACTACATGCTCCATGCATTGCTTCCTGTAATAAACTCTGCCGTGTTTCATAAATTCATAGCTTCCCGAGCCAGATGGGACCAGCTAGTCTGACCTCTTGAAGAATACCAGAGAACTTGGCCAAAATAACTCCTAGCTCAGATCTTTGCAAAAAATTCAATCTCGATTTAAAGATTGTCACTGATGGGGACCTTTGGGAACCCTTCTCCGCCCTTACTAGACCCACTAAATTGAACTCTGGAAGATGGATCTCCGGAGTGTCAATTTCCAGGTCATTATAGACAAGGCCTCTAAGTACCTGCAGTTTCATGCTGGGTAAGTGATTCAGGCCCATATGTGTGTGTGTGCGTGTGCGCGAATGCATCCCCTCATGGTCCTCCAAGTAAGCGTGAGTCTGGGGTGGGGCTGATTCCCCTCTCCCCGTTCCTCAGGAGTGAGGAGGAGGCGGGGCTGGGCCAAAGGGGCGGGGCAGCCACCAGCCCCTCCCACTGCTCACACCCCTCCACAGAAATTCCTGCATACGGGCCTGTGATGCCTATACAGCCAGTCTGTAAAATGCCTTGGGATCCTTCTTGACGGAAGGTGTTTTCAAAATGTACATTTATGATGGCTGCCTTTAGATTAGACACAGGCTGTTCCTCGCGGAGGGAATTCCTAAATACACACAGTCCAATTCCCCCCCTCCAAAGCAGCAGGCAACGTATTAATTTTCAGACAAAAAATCCATTTTTTTTCTTCTCTCTCCCCATGCAGCTTCTTTGGTAACACGTTAAAATGGGCGCCGCGAATGGGAGATAACGGAGTTCGCCTTTCATCTCTTGCTGCGGGGGATCAAATGACCTTTTAGAAATGACTGACTCTGGCCAAGCAAATGAATTGGAATGGATGCTCTTAATTGTTTTCTAAATTGCTAGCCCGCCCTCCCTCCCCCCCCCCCCCAGCACAGCTGTTTTGTATCAGAGCGTAGTCAAATGGGCACCATCAACCACACAAGGGTGCGAAGTCACGTGGTCATAAAGGAGAAGCGGTTGGAGGAAGGGTCAGAAATACCACCCAGGGTATTGACCAGTCATAAAACACGCACATTGAACAGAAATCCTCCCTTCCAACAATACACGCAATTCTGTCCTGGGCTAGCAAACACGGAGATTTTTGCCTTTCTCCAGTTATTTAAGCAAGGAGGAAGGTTAAAGGTCTGGACTGGGATGCAGGAGACTGGTGTTAACTTGCTAACTCTGCCACAGACTTCTCTTTATGACCTTGGGCAAGCTCTTTATTCCAAAGGCAGTTAGGACTCTAAACCCCTTTGAAGAGCTGGGCCTTAGCCACTCTGTACCTCAGTTTCCCATCTGTCACATGGCGATAAGAACTCTCTCACTTTGTCGTGTCTACTTAGACTGTAAAAAACTGTGGAGCAGAATCTGTGTTTTTAAATGAGGGGCCTCTGATGTCATTCGAGGTGAAGGAGGGTGCTCTGAAACTACTGCAAGGAGAGAGGACACCCCCAAATCTCTCTCCTCACAGCAGCACCTAGGTTATGGGGGCTGGGCCGTGGTGGGGGAGGGAGGGTTCCAGGCTGTGGCGGGGAGGGTCTGGCTTCAGCCAGCCATGCCGTAGCAGGGTTGCTCTGGGGCTGGGCCTCAGAAACGGGGCTTTGGGGACACATCCCAACTTAGCGGGACTGGCGCGTCGAAGTCCAATGCGCATTCCTGAAAACCCACCCCTGACGACTTAGTTTTTAAACGTATGAAAACAGGCTACACTGGGGTCAGAACAATAGCTAAGCAGGCTTTCTGACTCAGTCTCCTTCTTTACAAATCAAAGGATGATTTTTCTACCTGCTACCGCTATACACTTAACTCCCGTTCTTTTCGCCTTTTACGCTGGCCCCAGTAGGATTCTGCACCCCACATTCTGCTGAGAAAGTGCCAGGAAGAGTAGACTCCCAACTTGTTTCCTGATTCTGAAGGCAGCTTCCAGGGCTAACAGCTGTAAAAAGGTATCTGTGTCGGGTGAAGCAAACAGATGCGATGCTCCGACACCTGGGCCAGATTTGACCACATTGGCTCGCGTGGAATTGTTTCTCACTACCTGAATAGTCTCATTCTCCTCAACAGGAACTGATCTGGGCAGAGGGGCCGGCACAGAGGGGGTGCGTCTACACCGCAGAGTTATTTCGAAATAACATCCGTTATTTCGAAATAACAATGTGAGCGTCTAGACGGCAATTCCGTTATTTCGAAAGAATTTCAAAATAACGGAGGGCTTATTCCGCATCTGTAAACCTCATTCCACAAGGAATAACGCCAATTCCGAAATAGCTATTTCGGAATAGCGGTCGTGTGGACGCTCCACTGCTGCTATTTTGAAATAGCGCCTCCCCAGGGCCTTTCAAAGTAATTACTCCCCAGTGCCTCCTGGGGCTCTCAATCGAGGTAGCATGTTCCCATTAGGGGAGCCTGCCTCGGACTAATTTGGAGGCTTCCCTGTCGAGTAGATGTGCTATTTCAAAATAAGCGAAATACGCTATTTCGGACATAACCTGGGAGTAAAGATATCAGAGTCTGGCCTGGAGGAATTAATACGGGGAGTAAGAAAAGGCCCTTTTATATCATCTCTTGCTTTTGAGTCCTACATTTGCAGTCAGCTCCAATATTGGGCCAAACTAACCCCCCAAATACAGACACGTTTAGCCTTTGGGGAGTTCACTTCCAGATCCAAACTTCAGTCTGGACCACGCTTTGATGGTTTGGACCCACCTCCATGCCGCACAATAATCCATCTCCCAGCCATGCCACTGGAGTTTCTTGGCTCCTTCCTGTCGAACGTTGTTGCTTTTCTTTTAAAAGAAAAGGTTGGCCTGGCGGAGGCAGAAACTCTCTCCTTTTCCAGTGGATGATTGAGTGTCGAGCTCCTCCGCTGAGATTTCTCCGTGGAGACATTGGGTTTTCCTGGCAGGCCAGTCAGAAACGGCTCAGCGGAATGTCTATAGCTTTGCCGTTCGAGACGAGCCAGGAGGCCGGGCATCTCAGCCAAGGGAAACACTGCCTTCGTCCCAAGAATGCACTCACGGAGTCTGAGGTGCAGGCTGGATTAGGCGGCGACTGACTGGGTTGTTGGTTATTTTCCTTGTTCTCCCCCCTCCCCACCCGCTACAATTCACAGTGCAGAGAAGACAACTCCACAGACGAGAAACCTGGGAATCCTCATGGACATGGGGGACTGTGCTTGGACGGCGGAGTCTTTGATTCTTGCTGCGTTGGGTTTGTGCAGGATGTGTCAAAACACACGCACCGATTCAGAGCTGAACTTGGCAAGCGAGTGTTTTCGCGGCAGGAAATGGGAGTTCCCTCCTTCGACTGGGAGGAGACAGGAAACGAAGCAAAGATGGGACGCGGACCCAGCCGGTCTCTGTGGAACCAGGGCCTGGGCAGTAACTACACAAATAATCTCCAGGAGCTCGTGCTTATGGGTGACACGGACCGCGCGGTAGAAAAACAGACTGAAATCGCTGCTTGTTCGAGGCCTCTGTAGTGTAAAAATGGGCTCAGTCCAAACCATTGTGGTTGGAATATCCTGACACCTCATAAATTATCCTCAAGGCGCAACCGAGCAAAGGATGAAACACGATGCTGAGGTCAGCGGGATAATTTTTGCTTCTCCTCCAGGGGAGGAGACTTTTCATTCCGAGGAAAATCACCTCAGAGAGGAAGCAGAAAGAAGAGGGAATGTTCCTTAGACTTAGAACCTGTCATCAGGGGGACAAAGGTTTTTCTGGCTTCCTCTGGCCACCGCTCTGCTCACGCCTTGTTAGAGCAGAGTGGCTGGGAGAAGACACCGTAGCCTCAACGGCTCCTTGTGCATGTTCTTTTAAGCCGGTGGCTCTTGAAGAGTGGTCTGTGGACCGCTAGTGGTCTGCAACCATCTTGAGGTGGGCTATGGACTCAGGGCTGCTCCCCAGCTGCAGTGGGTAGCCCACATGGGCGCTCCAGCCCCGCACCCCTCTCCCCCAAGGTTGGCGCGCCTGTGCCAGCTTCCTGCGGCAGGAATGGGCAAGGCTTGTGGGTCAGATTTGGCTCGCAAAGGCAGGAAGTGGCTCCATGCGCTACCACTCCCCCTGGCTGGGGAAATGGCAGTGCAGGAAACAGCTCACCTAGCGGCACTCCCCACCGCTCCCATTGGTGGGAGTCATGGCCAACGGGAGCAGCGGGGGCGGAGCCTGGGGGCGTCAAGAGGGATGGAGCCACGTAAGTGCCCCCCATCCCTCTCATGCCCAGATCCCACACGTCCGTCACCTTCATTCACTCCTCTCCCACCCCCACTCTGCACTTGAACCCTCCCTCCTCGGCCCTCTCCACCCTCCACTCCCATCATGGACCCAATCTCTCACCCAGACCCGTCAGCCTCAGCCCGCTCCTGCACCTTACCTCCCACCCGGATCCCGCATCCCCACCCCCTCCTACACCCATTCTGTCATCATGAGTAGGTGGCTGGCGGTCTGCGGAGAGGCTGCGTTGAGCGGGGTAGGCTGCGGATCAAAAAATTTGAGAGCCACCATTCTGAGTCCTTTCTGAGCAGTTCCCTGTCCTAAGTCTCGGGCCCTGCGTGGTTTTGAGGAGCATCCTCAGCTCTCACGGACGTACGTGGGAGCCGGGTGTGCTGAGCACTTTGGAGGAGCGATGCTTTGCAGTCACAACAGGACAGAGGATGGTAGATCCCATACAGAGAGTGATGCTACGGCAGTTCCTATGTCGTGGGCCATGGGGAAGCGGGATAAGTAGGCAGGGCTAGTGTAGTGCAATGGCAAATTCCCAGGCCGGGGGCCCAACAAAGCTGAGTTCGATTTCCGGTGCTTCTCCAATATCACCATGGAAAACTTCCCAGCCTGCTCTTTAACCACTGTGGGTTTTTCACTGAGGACGAGTGGGGACCGATGCCATTTTCATCTGGGGCATAGGAGGGTGGCCTTTGCTTACTCTCTTCTTGGGCCTAGGGGGATGACTCAGGACAAGGACGCGGCTGGGCAGAGAGGACCTGTGGGAGGATATAGGAGGGACTTAGAGCCTTCTCTACACTAGGGAAATTTTGCCACACTGTTCCGTCTCCAGGGATGGTGAGAAAAAGGGACACCAGCTAGCAGTCGACCTAGAATGGGGCTCCAAACGCTACAGAAGCTTAGCAACGGGAGGCAACTTACGCAAAATGGTCTAGAAATGGCCGGACATAGTGAGGAGCAAGGACTTGAATCAGTTCATTCCCTTCCCAGCGCCGCCATGGGATGAAAAGCTATAACCATGTGCCCGGAGAGCGCAGCGGGTAAAGCCTCGCACGTGTGCATCCGAAGCAGATGAAACACAGCAAGCATCTGCCCGATGTTGCACTCCCGTGTTAATTTGTCACCGCGGGTTTTCTTAGGAGACCGTCACAGTGTCGGGATGCGAATTGCTGGGCTGGGTGACTGCAGGAAAACTCTCTCTCTAGCGCGAGCAGCTTACTTTTAATCTGTCATATTCTCCGCCACGTCGCTGTATCTGATTGTGTCTAACACTGTGAGAGGTTAAGTAGGGAAACTGCCTTCCCCTAATGATGATGGACAGGACTTTCACATTTAAAATGTCTCCCCACATCCTGCTCCCTATAAGTCCCTGGCAAGACCCATTCCAGTTAGTAAATCAGTCATTTCTTATGAATGCGGAACTGGTTTTATGGCAGCAAGATGCTTTTCACTAGATTTATGGTATTAAACCAGAGAGAGGATTTGCCCTTTATTTGGGACAGACCTTGAGTTTTACAGGCTTGTTTTAGTAAGTAATTATTTTGGTAATGCTGGGGCCTCTTTTATTGAATCGTAAATGCATCTTGGACAGCCCTGGGAATAACAAGCAGACCTTTCTGTTAAAGGCTGTGGATTGTGCTGATTAGCAGATCTGAACATTGCTGGCGTACTCGAAGATTCCTATTATTACATAGACTCGGGTCCTGCAAATTCTTGCGCATACATTGACATTCATGCACATGCGTAGCCCTGTTGGTTTCAGTGAGACTGCTCGTGCATTAGGTTCAGTGTTTGCAGGATGGAGGCTGTAGAGGGGGGAAAAAATCCCTTTTTCTGGAAACATCCTCTCTGACCATGTTAGGTGAAAGGATCAGATAATTGGGATCTTTATTATACTTGTTATAAAAAATGTTCTGGAACCAATTCAAGTACCAATCAGAAACCACATTGTTCAGTTAATCACTTTCAGATGCCATTTGCAATGCAGACTATAATGTTACTCCCAGTTTAAAAATATAATGTACCCTTTATATAAAAACACACACACACACACACACACACACACACACACACACACACACAACTCTGTTTTAATTTATTTTTCTCTGTCTTGCCTGGCATTCTTGCCTCTCACCGATGATCTCCTGGCAGGCTTTGAAAAACTCCCTTCAGGCTCCAAGTTTGCAGAACCCACCAAACTATGCTGGAAAGTTCCATAGGACGGATGCGGCGACTGTATGCTTTGCACACAGCTGAGATCCTGCCGCGTTTGCTGCTAAGTCCTGGGTGTGTGCGTCTGCAAAAGAATGAAACCAAGATGGTGCCCAAATGTATTTCAATCTCATCTGTCAAAGAAGTGTCTTTTCTTTCTTCTGTTTCCCTACTTGGAAACAGGAGACCTGCGTGTCATCCTTGTCGGTAGAAAGGCAAATAGCGGAAGACATTGTCTGATCTACCATACCAGGAGTTTTCTCGGCAATAAATACGCCGATGCGGGACTCATTTGCATGAGTCGTGATCTCATTTGCATGTTTTCTGCCGATCCGTTTTTGCGCTGGGGGTTTTTGCGCAAAAACAAGCCGTGGGGACGTTTTCTTTTTGCACAAAAACCCGCAAGATGGGTAAACCTCCTTTTTGGGGGCATAAGGATCTTGCGGGAAAAGGGGTTTTTTTGCGCAAAAAAAAAATGGCCACACGACTTGTTTTTGCACAAAAACGGATCGACAGAAAATATGCAAATGAGATTGCGACTCACGCAAATGAGTCCCTCGTTAGCATCTTTTTTGCCAAGAAACCTCTTCGTGGAGACGTAGCCCTGGAGTTTCCTGCTAGTGACGTGAAATCCTTGCCGCAAACAACATTCCTAGGCAGGACGATCAAAGACAGCTCTGCCTCCACGTCCGGTGTAGCTGGTGGTGAACAATGAGAGACAGACTCACAAAGCTATTTCTGAAGGACGAGTGCCTGGGCTCCCAGGGGAGTTGAAAAGGTGTTTTTTGAGCCATCAGGAAAGTATCATGAGGGTGGGCTTTTTCAAATGCGCTTCCAGTGGCTCTAATCTGCTCTCATCAGTGACCTCCGTGGGAGCAGAGTTAGCCCCCCCCCAACCCCCCGCCATGTAATACTTAATATTGTGAAATACCCCTTGTTGTAATGCTTTGCGAAACCATAGACGTTGGTGTTAATTATTGGTGCCTACCGACCCCAGCCATTTGCAGGGATCCCATTGTGCTAGGCAGAGCCCATGCCTCGCTGGCGAGGAAGGAGTTAAGGAACAGCGATGGGCTAAGGGGCGGGGCCTTGCTGCCCATGTTCCGACTGGAGGCGGGGTTTAAAAGCCAGCCAGTTCAGTCTGGGGCTGACCAGCCTGGGAGGAGGATGTACCCAGGGAGCCTGCCTCACAGTGGTGAGCAGGAGAGAGTCAGTAACTGGAAGCTGGGATGAGGGTTGACGCCTGAAGGCAACATTCTCCCGAGCTGGATGGCAGCCAGATGGGACTCGGACGGGAGTAGGAAGTGACCCAGGGAAGCTGACAAGAGGCTGGAAGCCCTGAAGACCCGATGAGTAGTCAAGTCAGCTTCCCAGGGCTCAGGGTCAGAAGGGTAGGCCCAGCTTCCCTATTCCCACTGACATCTCACCATTGGGTGGGACCGCCACCGGTGGAACTCTCACCATTGGGCAGGACCACTACTGTCAGAACTCTTGCCATTGGGCGGTACTGCCATCAACAGAATTCTAACTACAGTAGTGGGCAGTGGACCCCTACACCAATACCCCCAATCACAACCTGCCCGAAGACTTCCAGTCTAAGTGGAGCTGTGTGAATAATGTATTTTTCAGTTGCAGACAATTTAAAAAACCCCAAAATTTTGTTTCTGCCCAAATCAAAATATTTACTCCTCCCTCCCTTAAATGTTAGGCCTGTTGATAAGTGGGTAGAAAAGTCATTTTGAATCAAACAAAATGTTTCCATTTAACATAATCTAAATGTTTCCCCTATGTTGGCCATTTTAAAATGTTTTTGATTGTGTTTCAAAATTTCTTTCCGCTTTATTAAAAAATACAAATTCATTTCAAATTGAAAAAACCCCCAGACTGTTTCCTTTAGAAGATGTTTAAATGAAATGTTTCAATTTTTTTAAAACTTTTTTTTAAACCAAAAATAATTTTGTGAAATCAACCCACGTTGGCGAAACATTTTGGTGTCCTTGCAGCTGCATTTTTAAGAGACAAGTTTCAGCTGGACATGTCCTTCTCAGCTCCTAATCTAAGTAACTACGCAGTGTAAGTAGGTTGGAAAAGTTTTACTACCTCTTCTGCTGATATTTGGTTTCCCAGTGTTCGAAATGACCTTGCGTTTGAGAAAGATGGTTGCCTCCAGCATTAGACTCAAACATACTAACCAAAATGAAACACTTAAAAAAATCATATTCTGTTCATGCCAAGAAATATTTTGTACCTTGTGAACTATAATTCTTTTGAATAGTCTGGATGCAAAGATTTCAGCAAAGAGCTCCCAGTGTTGTCAGCTCTCATGGCATTTGATGTGTTTCTGAAAGTCCTATTCCTTGGAGGCCCATGATTAGGTGAAATTGTTTTCATTTTTCAAAAAGGAAGTTTCTAGCCCTCAGGGTTGAAGAGAAAAGCTTGGGGGGGGGGGGGGGG
>JANRFK010004893.1:2124783-2138359 GCA_030068395.1 Apalone spinifera | reverse complement strand
CCCCCCCCCAAATAGTGCCAGGGCCCTGGCTCTCCCGCTCCCCACAACCAGCTGGGACTCTCTGATCCTGGAACATCCATTGCGGGACCTGAAAGTTCCAGTGTATGAAGGTGCAACCTGTGAATCGAACCCCGGACGATCGACCGAGGCAGAGTCGGTCTTCTGCATAGTGAAGACGTGGTCTCAGATGGTGTAAATCAGCACGCAACTGCTGACGTTATCGGACATAGTCCCATGTGAAAGGGGACTAGATCAAAGTGCACCCTACGTGTGCGACAGCAGGGGCCGCATGGCCAGTTAGTGCTTGGCACATTCCTTCCCCAACGGGGGGGCAGTTTAAACTGGGCTGAAAAATTCCCCCGCAATGTTGGTGGTTTTGGACAGTTCATTTGCGAGCCGTATCTCAATTGAAGTAAAAGGACAATTAGAAATGGCGTTCCGGGTTAAGGATTTGCCCGATTTCAGGTTTTTCTAAATGAAGGTAATGTTGGAGTTAGGGACTAGGCCAAGTCTCTGGAAAACTGTAATAGTCTAATTCCAGTTGTCGACTTGGTATATGGGTGGAGTTGAAGGCCTGTGATCTATAGAACAGCTGGCTAGATCAGCTGGTGGTCCTTTCTGGACTTAAACTTTTTATCTGTACGTTCACACCACACACAAAACTCTGCCCTGAAAAAGGAGCAAGCTACTTGCTGTGCGTTGCCATGTGTATTTTAGGTTTATTGGAGGTTTGGAAATGATTGTTACCCTCTTACACATATCCCTCCGGCGTCAGATTTGAGTCAGATTCGGCTCCCAGTTGCCCCAGTGTAGACCTTAGTGGAGTTCCTTCAGATCTATATTTGCCTCAACAGCACCCAGTGCCAGGGCGGGGTCTCTGTGCAAGCACAAAAGTCTTTCCAAAGTTCAGGTAGAACCGGGGAGTAAGAGCAGAATTTTATCCCAAATGTGGTTAATTAGTGAGATCTTGTTGAGTGTGGCCCTTCATTCATTCAAGCCAACGGTGAAACGCCCATCGACGTCAGTGCGGCAGGATGAAGCCGGTAAAGAGCGTATTATTTTTCAGACAACTCTACAATAGCTGCAGTCTTCACCCTGAGACGCATTGGAACAATTTGGGACTTGATGGGAGTTTTGCAACTCTTGATTCTTCCCACGTGGATTGCTCTGTGTCAGGTCCAGGCTGGACTGTTGGCATTCTCGGCGCGAACGCAAAGCTTCAACTCAAAGGGAAGGAAGATGTTTGTGTAAAGTTTTCAAAGGCAACTCAGTTTGGAGCTTGCTGCTCCGTGCAGCTCAGCCCAAAGTCACGCTGGGCTCCGATGGTAGAGCACACCCTCTTTCCAGGAGCTAAGCCAACCCTCACATCCTCACCCTCCAGTACCTTAAGCACTTTGTGGTCAGAAGACAGACTCCCCTGTAGTCATTAGCGAGAGCCGCATTAGAAAGTCCAAAGCCGCTGCAGAAAGAGAAGAAAGGGCTTAGAAAGCTGCCCGGACCCATTTGATCTCTTGTTTCTTTTGTTGTTGTGTTTCTTGGACATCGTCGGTGGCGAGATGGCTCCGCGCGAGCAGTGCCTGATTTGGTTCACGACTTCCATAAAGTTTTCCATCTCTGACTGAGCTATTTCAGATTGGGGTAAAAATGTGAGTCAATCACAGTTGGCACTCATCCCAGACGTATTCATTCCCCTAATTCCCTTTTCCTCTGGCATCGGGACAACCCAAATAAGGGATGTTTCCAGGCCCTACCTTTACGAAAGTACACATCTGACTGATACACGCCAAGTGCACGGCGGCGGTTCCGTACCGCGGCCGTTACCAGTGGCACAGCTTTCTCCAGCGCTGGCCTGACCCGGCGCCCTTCAGCAAAGACTGTACGATTGCGGGGAGCAAAACGCTTGGTGGGGCGGTTCACGGAGCGAAGAGAAACAAGGAGGAAGCAATCGGCCCCGGGCTGCCAACCCTACCAAAGCTCTGCAGTCGCAAATCCGAAGGCCGTGTGAGGTGCCGAGATGTCTGCCTGCGTTTTCGGAAAGTGGGGCCACGTGGCGGCCGTGGCGGCAACGTCACAGAGAGGTCCATTAGGCTGCTTCAAAACACATTTCCCTCTTTCGCAGAAAAGACACACACACACACGCACGCACGCACACACACACCCCGTCCCCAGATGCTCACCGAGGTTTTGCCCAGCTACCTCCACAGAGGATGTGGACTCCAGGAGACCACTGAAATGCGCGGGGGCCATCACGGCCTAAGCACGTCTGCATCCAGGGTCACCTCGTGGTGTCAGGGAATTGCAGGATCTGTGCAAAACGTCCCTATCAGGGTATCGCCAGGGATCAGCCATGGGACGTGCAGGTAGCTGGTCACCGTAACGTGCGCCCCGATGCACCGTGGGACAGCAGTCCCCAAAGACAGGGACATCGAAGTGAGACACACACGTCCATCAGAACATGCAATAACCAGTTATGTCAGCCACAGTCTAAACAAAACATCACAACTGTGCAAACAGCCAGGATGTAGCCACAAACCTAACACTAGGCAACTGATTCCAGGTCTTAACTTACTTTCAGCCTTCACAGCACCCCTTGTAACAAGTGCCACAGGCTGACTAGGTGTTGTGTGAAGTACATGCTGCCTATTAATGTCACTAATTAATTGGTGTGTTACATGAAGGGCTAGCAAACATCTCCTGATACACAATATGCATGATTTTATGGATCTCAAGCATAGGTAAGAACCAGGGGCAGGGTCTAGAACCCAGGCCTACAAAGTAGCTAGGTAGCAGATACCTCTATGCTACCACCTAGTAGAAGGTCTAGGCCAGGCTCGTGATGAGCTAGTGTGGACCTAGAGTAGACCATGGGAAATCCCGCCTTAAGCAGTCTGACAGGCAGCAGCCTCATGGCTCCTGATTGGTTCCCCAGCTTCTATAAACCCAGTGCATTATTCAGGCTTCCTGTAGCTGGCCTAGCTATTCTAATTCTTGAACTCCTGGCTTCACCCTCAGCTTGATTTTTGTCTTCACCTCCAGACCTTGAATCCTTGACTCTGGCCTGGAACCCGATTACAAACTCCTCTGCTATTCCCAGCCTCGGGTTTGACCCGGCTCGTGGCCCGCCTCTGTACTTTTCCTCAATTCTAAGGTATCTTTTGTTGAGACTCAACCTGTGTGCAGAATCCAAGGGATGCACCCAATGCACCATGGGTGTGTAGTGCGGTGTTCTAATAGCTTCTGCCTTATGAGCTAACCCTTTCCTAGTGCTTCCTAGCACTGGTAGCATCGTTTTGCTGTCACCTCACATTGAGCCGACGTTTTCAGAGAACTGTCTACAATGACTCCACAGTCTCTTTCTCGAATGGTAACGGCGAATGTAGACCCCAACGTTTTATACGGATATTATGTTTTCCAATGTGCGTGATTTTGCATTTATGAACGTTACTAGAAGATTTATTTGGCCTTGCTCGGGGCCTTATGCCCAATTGGTTAACTTTCGGGTTTTGGAAAATAGAAATGAAAATGTCCTTGCTTCATTGAAATCATTGCTCTGGGGTGGGGCTGGGAAGGAGCGGGTCAGTCTGCAGGCTGCCCTGGGGAGAGAGGACAAAACCAGGCCTCTCTCCCCACAGCTGCTTGGGACCAGGTGAGAAGCGCCTCTCCATGGCCGCTGCAGCTCCAGGGGGCACCGCTGGGGGAGAGGGGCATATCTCCTGGCTGGGGCAGGTCCAGGTTCATCTGTCCCCTGTGATCCCTAGCCAGAGTGAGGAATGCAGCAAACTATGCACTTTCCCCTTGCTCCCTGACGAAGGGGAGCAGCCGGCAATATTCCCGTATGAATGGGGGGGAGGAAGAGGAATATTCCCAGCCAGCCCCTTTTACCTGCCTGATGATTGCTGCTCAGAAAACCATACAGAACAGAGACAATCCGATTCCAGACACATCCCCTTGTCCTGGCACAACCAACCCCTGACCTTGCATAAAGTTACGATAAGAGGAGGCGGCCTACCGAATTTGGTGGCCCTAGCTCTTAGCGTTTAGGAGTTCTTGAATAGACCGCCAAACACAAATACATAGTCAATATTTCCCCTTCCGTTTTGTTACCCCGTCACTCCATTTTGTGAGAGCCCTTTGTTAACCCTTCACAGTAAGCTTTGGACTTAAAGTTCATGAGTCATTTTGTAGCGTCTGCAAATTTTGCCACCTCGCTGTTTACTCCTTTTTCCTGATCTCTTATAAACACGTTGAGCAGCACTGGTCCCAGCACAGATCCTAGGAGGACCCCCAGTTACTGGTCCAGGAGGGGGCTGTCCCTCTTATCCCATGACCATTGTGTTTGAACAAGAACCTTTGGTGAAGACCTTGTGAAAGACTTTCTAGAAGTCTGAATACACTAGATCCATTGGCTCACCCTCGGACACATTTTCGTTGTTGCCTTCGCAGGATTCTAATAGATTGGTGAGTCACGGTTTCCCTTTACAAAACCTGTGTTGACTCGTCCCTGACACATCATGTTTGTCTGTGTCTGATCATTCTGTTTCAGCTAATGTGCCCGGTTCTAAAGTTAGGCTTACTTGCCAGGATCACCTCTGGAGTTTATTTTTTTAAAAATCAGTATTACATTAGCTAGCCTTTAGTCACGTGGCACAGTGGCTAATTAAGTGGTAGGTTACATACTACCCGTCGTGGTGTTGAAATTTCATATTTGAGTGCCTTCAGAATTCTTGGGTGAATAACATTTGATCCTGGTGACTTATTGCTGTTCCAAAATCTCCTCTGCAGACACCCCGAGGTGTTCCGCAGATTTGGCATCTAAAAAAAATGGTTCAGGTGTGGGGGGGGGTCTAAGAATTATTTGGGGGAAATTCCGTGGCCTGTGTGAGACGGGATGTTAGACTAAATGATGAAAAAGGTCCCTTTTTGGATAGGAATCAATGAATTTTTACGATGGGACATCACATGAGTTTCTGGCCACTAAAAAAAATCACGACACCTTTTGCGGGTGTCTTGGCCAAATTACAATTAAAATCCTCCCCAAACTATTTCATTTCTTCGTTGTCTCTGTCTCCAGCTGTTGTGGTGTTGCCAGCCATTGTTAAACTTCCTTGTCCTACCCAGATGTTGCTCCATCTCTGTGGTAAATGAAACTATTCTCCAATGTGCCTTACATTTTCCTAGGGGTGTTGTGAGGTTTATGTAAATGGGCAAAGCCCATTGAGGTCTTGGCTAGAAGGGGCTATAGGAGAGCAAAATGCCATTATTAATACAGCTGACACCGAAGAGCAAAAGGTCAGACACTGGTTAGGTTTTGTCTTTTGTACATTAAGGGAATGTGGGTGCAGAATTAAGAAGATCTGAACCTTTCTCCTGGTCACGTACTAAACCAGAAATCCCATGGGTCCTAGCAGCACATGGAATGGGATGGGCTAGGACTCAAGAGCTGACAAGGGTTACTCTCGTGAGAAAATGGTAGAGGCAAGTGAGTGCTAGGATACGCAGGAGACTACGGGTGGGTGCCTGCTCCAAACCAGCTGGGCCCACCACACGACGGGTGGGAGGCACTCCAGCAGCACCCCACCCGTGGCACGGTGAGGCAGGACCTGCCCGAAGTAGCCCCCAGCTCATGGCGCCCTCTCCCTGCTAAAATTTAAAGTGAAAACTAAAAAAATATCCTAGTCTACATGCGAGGGGTTTGCGCAAGGCTGCTGCATTTCAGGCTGTCCGGTCTGGGCTGAAGTGGGGCAAATTGTCAGTGTAGACAAGGCCTCGGAGGAAGGGAGAAGGAATGAGGGAAGTTGAGGAAAAGGGAAGTGAAGAAACAGCTCCGAAGAGGAGAGAGGTGGCTTGCCAGTGAAGGGGCCGAGCAGGAAAGGGATCTCTGCTTTTATTGTTTAGCATTTTACAGGTTTCGCCCTCGTTTGTTCTGACTTTTACAGTTCAGGGGATTTTAGATGTCTACGTGGGTCGATGAATCACCGCAAATTCTAACTTCAGGCCCCTCTTGTTGCCAACAGCCTCGCCTCTGAGTGGCAGCTCAGCATTAAAGCGGAGGAATAGACAGACACCCCCGCACCCCCCGGGGCCAGGGCTGTGGGATCAGTCCTCCGCCGACAGGAAAGCACATTCCGCTCCGCCAGCGGAATGAGTCAGCCCGTTGGGGGGGGAAGAGCTGAGGAAAGAGTCACCGTCAACAGCGCTGAGTCAGATGCTCTGCGGGGTGCTGAGGAACGGGCCTGGGAAGGCGCCCGGAAATGGGGCAGCGAGGGGGACGTGTGGCATCCGTGGCAGGAGAAGAGGTCACTTACTCCGCAAACGGCCTTGCATAAAACACTTCTAGGAAGCCGAGACGCTGAGTTAGAGCCCGTGCAACAACCCTAGGCCTGCGCTAGCCAAATAAATGAAATTATATTGCGGTGGAGTAACCCCTTAATTACTGGAGCCTTGTTTCCCCAGCTGGAACACCATTCTTGAGGGACACCAGCATTTCGAAGAAGGACACCAGGGGAGGACGGCGGATCGGGAGCTGGGGTGCCGATGACCCTAATCGGTCATGCGAAGCAGCTGCCGAGGTGTAGAACCGGTTCCCAGCCTGTGCCCGTCACTGGGGGCTACCAACTCACGTCTTGCAAAGAGATGCCACCTGCTTCCTCCCCTGTCACCGTCTCTCCCGTCTGCCTGGGTCACACCCACTGCCCTTTCGCTATTGATTTTCGTTGCTCTTGGTCGCAGTGGGCCCGAGCCCTGAAGCCCAGACCAGACGTTCCAGCAGCCCGTTAGAGAGAGGACGGCGTTGTGGCCTTCGGATCGGGAGGTTGCTTCCCCCAAAGGGGTGGGGCCTCTGATAGAAGGGGCGGGGCTGGAGGGCTAGCCTCCCCGACCCAGACCCTCAGTGCTGCCTGCCTCACACGGCCTGCGGCTCTCACGGTGATTTCGAGGGCTCGGACCTCCATCCACTGCTGCAGTAGCTGGGAGCCATAGGGCCTTTTAAATTGCCATTCCCTGGGGCAGCTGCCCCTCTTCCTCCCCCCTCCTCAATCGGCAGCCCTGGTCTTTGAGAAGTAGTAGGAAAAGGGGGTCCTCTCCTGCGCCCCGCTGCTGGAGGCCGGGCAAGTTTTGTTTGGTGAGGGCGCCGTCGTTTGAGTGTATTGCCCTTGTTTGAGAGGCAGCCCTGAGGAAAAGGGCTTTGTACCGACCAGTCAAAAATCAAAGTTTGCCCCGTGGTCCTGGTGTTTACAGGTGTAGTGTAGAGCACGGCTGCCTCTAACGCTCGGCTTTATTGGCATGAGGTGGGGCTGTCAGGGAGGGCTGAGATTTTCTTAATCCTGCTACCGTGCAGAGGGCTGGACTCGATCATCTCTTGAGAGCCCTTCCAGCCCTGCGTGTGGACACGAGTCCGAAACCGATACAGGTCGATTTATTCCCGTTTATTCTAGCGCATGCCGCCTCCATGCGTTTGCGGCTGGCTTGCCTGCCCCCTACAGGCAGCCGGGGCCATCAGGACACGTTCCCCCCGCTCACTGGCCTGGCCCAGAGGAGGAGAGCCGATCTCTGGAGCTGGTTTCGGGCAGCTTCTTGGGAAAGGCTTCCTGGCATCACACAACCTTTGCCCAGCTTGCTGGCACGTTTGTTGTCGTGGAAGATCCACTTGTGACGGACCGGGCCGGGTGCGGGCACCGCTGAGGGCGTCCGCTCAGGGCGAATTGCTCAAATTCGGGGCTCGCTATAGCCCCTAGACTAGAGACCTTCCCAAATAGGCCACATACCAGTCCCACAGAGCGCTCCAGCTGCCTGCCTGGCCAGCCGGAAGCCTCACGAGCAAAACCCCTTCAACACCCCAGCAATATCTGTGCCCCAGATGGCCCCGGGCCTCATACACAGCTGAGGGGTTTTTAGAACCCAATCTCACCTTCCCTGAACAAGTTCTGTCCGGTTCCAGGAAACCAGCCGCCGATCCCAGATCAATTTACACTCTGGATCTTACCCACAAATCATGCTGGGCCAATCCTTTAGAATCTAAACGCTAAAGGTTTATTACTACAAGAAAGGAAAGCCTGAGAGTAAGGTTGTTAAAGTATCCGACATTACATGCATCGAATCTCCCAGTTCTCGGTGCAGGCTTGCAGCAGAGATGTGATAGCTGCTGGCTTAAAAGACTTTGGTGAACATCCTAGGTCAGGATGGGTCCACAGTTCTTTCCGGCTCCTCGATCCCTGCACTCTTGCCTCTGGGATGAAGGGCTGAGCTGAGCACCCAGATGGAGTCGGCCACATGGCATATTTATACCCCCTCCTGGCTTCTTCCAAGCTGGAGGGAGTCATATGGCCAGTGGCCAGGTGTGTCTTTGGCCTCCAGAGGCCCACTGTTCCCTGGAGCTTTGCTCATTAGTATGTCCATTGGGCAAACATTCCCGGCCCATTGCTCTGCCTCAGACAGAGAATTTTTCAGCATCAACAACACAGAGTACATATTCATAACTCCACACACAGACATTATACAATTTCATTAATAGCATATAGAGAATCAGAAGAAAGTAAGCTTTCATTTGACACCTCACATGGCCCCCTTTGTGCCAACTTTTGGGGCAAACACCCCCCCCCCATGGGTGCAGCAGTTATCTGGCTGCTCCCCTCAAAATCCAGTAACGTCACACCCCCCATCTGAGTGGCCGGTGGCCACGTGTGTTACCGAATGGAGGCCTTTTGGACTCAGACCTCCGAGCCATTTGGGCTTGCTTGGGGTCCTCCATTTGCAAGGGGCCCCCAGACCCTGCGGGCCCCCCAATGGTCCTTTCTGCAGCAAGTGCACGGTGCACCAGCTGTGCTGTGTTTCCAGGCAACCAGGTATGCCTTTGCCTTCGATTGGCTTCTGCCGGGGGGAGGCGGGCTGGAATTGTATCCAAACCGTGCTCCGAAGAGCAGCAAGATGCCGAAGTTCCAGGCCGGGGCTGTCGAAACGAATCAGCCGGCCGCCAGCTTCCCTCTGCATCCGCTCCGCCCCGTCTCTCCCCAAGCAGGCGGCCGGCGCAGCGGGAAAGGGTTAAGCAGTGTTGTTCCTTGTCACGTGAGGCTGGGAATGCGAGTGGAGACCGGACCTCGGGAGCCGGAGAGGCACATCTTGACTGCACATGTGGCCCATACCACAAACACTTCAAAGTGCTTCTCTCAGACTGACAGAACAGTCTGACGCCAACTGTAAATGCCCTTGACACGCAGAGTGGAAAATATCAAAAGCTTCAACAGTCGCCTAAAACGCAGGCTGTTTTCGCTGGGGAAAGGCCTTAATGAACCTGCACTGTGGAGGAGGAGGAGGAGGTGTGACGGGTGGTTGTGATTTAGCCCTTGTCCTGGGACACACCAGCATGGGCAACTGGACTTAATTGGATGCAAATCGGCATGCTCTAGGGTATTTGGAGTGGGGCTGGGCCATCAATTCCAGACCCTGCTAAAGACCCTGCTGTCTGCTCCCTCGCGAACGGCAATTTGGGACAAAAGAATTCCCAGGCTAGGATTCCCCCTCCCCCCAGTTTGACCCCTTCCTCCCCACTTCCCCCATTTACCCCAGTCTCTCATCCAGTCCACCTGCATCCCACTCGCTTCTGAAATGGGTCAAAGTTGGACACCCTTTCAAGCCAGAGACCTTCTCTATGGCTCCCCAAGACGGCAATCAGCACTATTTCCACTCTCCCTGGGTCCTCTCCCTGGGTCTTCATCACACCATGAAAGCCAATATGAGAAGCACTGCGGCTAATTGGCTGGTGGGTGTCCTAGGACAGGGGTGGGGAATAATTTTGGATGGGGGTAGGCTGTTCCAAGAGTTTGGTAAATGGTCATGGGCTGTACTTTTCTATGGAGGGGGTGCAGGATCTAGGAGGGAAGTTGGGTGCAGAAGGGAGCTGGGGGTAGGGGGTTGGGAAACTGGAAAAAGTGTGGAGTCTGAGAGGGAGTTTGGTTGAGCTGGGGCAGGGAATTGGGGGGCAGAGTCCGGGAAGGGGTGTGAGTGCAGGAGAGCATTAAAAGAATTGGCCGAGGAGATGTATGAAGTGTTTATGTTGATTTTTTTTTTGAACCTCTTGGAACACTGTGGGCGTTCTAAGTGAATGCAGAAAAGTTAATGTTGCACTGACATTTTTAGAAAAGGAATAAACAGGATGACCTGAAACATGATAAGCTGGTTAATCTTGCATCAATCATGGGAAAAATCATGGAAGGGCTGTTCCAAAATGAGTATATCTTAAAATCAGCGTGGCTTTTGGGAAAAAAGAACTTGTTAAACAAACTTTTTATCTTTTATGGTGGAATTACAAACATGGTGGGTAAGGTCACTGTAGACATTCTGATTTTTTTTAAAGTGTTATGCTATAAAATCAATGCAGTCCCACTAAATGCATTGGAGACAGGTTAACTGATCCCAAATAGTCCCTGAAAATGGTGAATTGTTGTTTGCTGAGGGCATTTCTTCCGGGATTCCGAAGGGATGTGTTTGAATGCTATTCAATATTTTTATCAATGATCCAGAAGAAACTACAAAAGCATTGCTGGTAAACTTTGTAGGCAGCAAAAATTGGGGAAGCGGTACATAACCACGGAGACCACAGTTATATACACCCTTATGGATCGCTCAGTATATTGGGCGCATCTGAGCAACAGACGTTTTCCTTCAGCCAGATGCAAAGTCAGGCATGTAGGAACAAAAAGTGGTGTGTTCTCTGTGGCCCTTATCCTGAAAGATGCTGGATGTACCTAACAGCCATGAGGATCATGTCCTGAGGCATCGGGAGGTGATGACGACAGAGATGAAGGCTGTCATTGGAATTCCTGAAAACGAGACGGATAATTAGCACAGCTGCCAAGGGCAGTGAGAAATATGTTGTTAACCTTTTAGCGCCTTCCTCACATTTCCCTCCATCCTGACTTTTTGGATGCCTGAATTTTAGCTCCCTCAGCTGAAGGAAGGTGTCTTAGGCTAAACATCCCAAAAACTGAACCCCCAGCCCCCAAATCCATGACCACTTTTGAAGATCTGGCCACTCATTTTTCTGTGTCTCCATATCTCCTCTGTAACAAAGGAATGCGATCGTCTCCCGGGGTTGTCAGTGGCCTCCCTTGCAGATTTCTGCAGAACGCTTTGAAAGCCTTGGAGGAAGAACAGCAAAGTGTTCTTACGTAACAGAGTTGGGCGAAAAGACAGCTGAACATCTGGTGAAGTTTGGGTGAGCACCTCTGCTGCCCGAGGCTCCTCAAGACCAAACTATTACACCCGCTGGGGTGTGTTTCTGAATATCTGGCATGGCATGGAGGGCAGCCTGGGAGGTATGGCACTGCAGGTGACCCGCTGCCTCAGTTTCCCCTGACTGGGGGGATGGACAAGTCCCGGCTGGCCTTTCCAATATTAGAGAGCACCCTCCACACATAGTCTCACTTATCTTGGGGGGGAAAGAAAACTCAACAAGTAAATTAAAGCTTTAGTGGGCTATCCCACTGGGCACTCTCCACCCCTGGGTCTTATGTCTCCGGCGCACTCTCTGGCTGAATCCCCTGTCACTTCCTAGGGTGTCCCGTCACCCATCTGTTCTGGGCCGCTCCAATCTGGCTCCTCTCTCCGGGAGCCTCTACTTTGCAGGGAGACCGCACTGGGAATAGCTTCCTAACCAGCTCCCGGCCGGACTGCCGGAGCCCCTGATTGGATCTTGGTGCTTCTTGCCCAATACGCTGCTGCCAGATTGCTTGGGCAATGGGTGAGCCGTACGCAGCCCCTGGGGGCTGCCCCTATGCCGTGGCCTCGCGACACAAGCCACCGCGCTGGATCCACAGGCTGGCGTGGAACTGTGAGCCTACGAGCCCCGGCCCCCTTGCTTCGACAGGGACCCTCGCTCCAAAATCCATCCGGCCTTCCCCCACCGGGCTTCTCCTGACAGGGACACGAACAGGCCTGCGACCGGCTTCACGGCTCCCCTGCGGCGTGCAGCTGGCAATCCGCTCGGGCCGAGTGACTCGGTGGCCTCAGGAATGCCACGCGTCTGAGCCGTTTCCCCTCGCACCTGGGGAGGATCCTCCGTCCGCACCCGAGGGGTCCCGCGCTTGTCATGTCCAGGCCGGGAGGCAACGCGGCGCCATGGAGACGCTCTGACAAGGCTGGTACCCAGGCTTGCCGACATTCCCTCTCCTCGTGCTTCTTTTCTGCTCCTCTGCCTGGCCATGGCTCCTGGGGGCAGGGGCTGTCTCCGAGTCAATACGGTGGGTAGCACGTCGGGGTGCTGATTTGGGTTCTTCATCCACCTGCTACGATAGCACACGATTCGTTAGGGCTGCATCACGTTTCCCCGGGATAAGATTTTTCTCTCTTTCTGGTCCATGCCAGTTTTGGGGGGTCAGCCACAATATGACCCGTTCATAGGAGATGGGGGACTCGTGAGAATGGGGACAATTGCACCATGTGCTAGTCTAGTTCCAGATAATTTCTACATCTTTCACTGGCCAGTAGCGGACGGAATCAAGTGCTTGGGAGTCTTTCTATGCTACTCAGGGGCCACAATGCTACTCACATCACATGCCAAGGGCCGCAACTTAAGTGTGGTTGCATACACATGCAAATATATATGCAAATAGCTTCATTCCCACAATGCCCCGGCACTCCCGGCACCTCCTCCGTGGGGGCTAGAAATGCCGACACCTTGTACCTGTCTGTTCCAGCCAGTCTGTCCGCTTGCATCTGTCAACGCTCACCCCGCCCGGGAAACGTCTTGCTGTTGTGGAGTGTGTTCCCAGTGGCCGTGTGTTGAGCCCCCCGTAAACCCAATCCGCACCACAGGCCGCGAGCAAACAGGCTGCAGGCCGTGTGCGGCCCACAGGCTGTGTGTTGAGTAGCCCTGTTCATGCCCTGCGGAGAGGAAAACTTGCCCCAGAAGAGCCCGTCGACCAGGCAAGAAACAGGTGAAGGGAATAGACCATGTGATCAAACGCTGAACATCTCAATGGGGAAGCAGCTGCCCAGCTGCCTATGAATGAAGATGCTGGAACCGCGGGTCTTCTCCAGCCACAAGAATGGAGAAAGCGGAGGGGAAGGGGACCCGGTGCCTGTGGGGGTAACGGGAAGGAAGGCTTACGCAGCACGTGCTGGGGAAGGATCGCAACCAATTCAGGCAAACGGCCAAGCGTTCGGCGCAAAACTTGAGGCTCCCTCCTTTGTCAATCTTGATTTCAAAGGCGGCGTTCCCGGTTGGACGATCGAGGGGACCCAAATTCAGGTGATGTCGGCATCCCCTCGGACCAATACCGCCAGGGTTTCGCCGTCTGTCTGCCAAGTGTCCGAGTGCCTGGAGGATTTAATCGTTATGTTGTTAATCATGTTGATTCTGGTAGCGCACGAAACTCTGAGTAAAGCCCCCACCCCCCTTGGCAAGCAACTCCCCTCAGACCGGGCCACCTCACCTCCTCATACATATGTCTTCCAGGCTATCTATACATCAAGTATAGATGTAGATGTGGTTCATAATCACTATGGCTACGTCTAGACTGGCGCGCTATTGCGCCAGAGCTATGCAAATGAGGCTCAGCGTTAGAATATTGCCGAGCCTCAT
>JANRFK010004893.1:2084541-2099551 GCA_030068395.1 Apalone spinifera | reverse complement strand
GCTGTGGGGAGAAGCCCTGAGTCTTGGTGCCCCCCTCCATGGGGCAGGAGCGCATGCAATGTCTCAGCACCTCAAGTTGAGTATTAATGAGGCGATTGCCTCTTTTTTCCTTCTCGCTTGGGGGCCAAGTGGCCACCGACCAAAATCAAGTTACTCCCCCCTGGTCTAGGTGCTGGTCTTCCCTCTTCCCCCTACCTCCACGCCAAGGTGAGCAATGTTAGCAGGGAGAAATTTTTGCTGCCCCCCCACGTCCCATCCTGTGCCAGGTCTTTTCTGCGTCTTCCCTCTCGAGGGCTACTTTCACCAATGCTAATAGGAACAGAAAACTCAATCAAAATACAGGAAGAAGCCATTTCTTCCCGTTATGGACAAGCGTAGGGGCTGTGTTCTGCTAGATTTGTACAAACAGACATCCCAAGGGACAGTCCCGACCCCAAAGAGCTTACATTCGACATACACAAGAGAAAAGGTGTGCCAAACAGAGGCAAAGTGATGTGCCCCGGGTCACACAGCCACTAAGTAGCAGAGAGGAGACCCATTTCCAGAGCCCAGTCTCTTTTCCACTACACTGCCCTGCCTCCCCTAAATTTTGCTAACTCTGCAATCTCATTCAGCTAGCAGTAGAGCCAGGAACCTTTGCTAAGGCAACATTTCAAGCTGCCGCCCGATCTATGCAGACAGCATGCAGGAAGCACAGCACTGTAAGGCCCCTACAGGAGATTCAACACATCCCATGCGTCACACCGTGCCAAAGCCAATTAGGCAAGTCGATTGCTAATCCCCGGAGTGCGACCCCCGGGCTTTGAGGCTTGACACTCGGACCAGGGCTTGCGGGGAGGCGTACGCTGCGTTCGGTCTGCACTTTTCCTGTCCGCGTTAGCTCAAAGCTTCCGCCGCCTTCTGCATCTGGATCCCATGTAGAGCAAGTGGCAGGATTTATGTCCTGCTGAAGCATTCCACAGGTTTGAAGCACAGAAACGACTGAATGCCAGATGGGAACAAGATGCAGGGACCCCTTTTGATTATTAAAAACGTGATCTCTTGTTTTGTTCCTGATGAAACCCATCAGATTAGCTTATTAGGCGCAGAGGCCTTGGGTGGGAGCCGAGTCGGCAACGCTGTCAGGGGAGCGCGTCAGAGCTTTCGCAAGGAACAGACCCCACCCGCGACACAGTCGCACCCAGGGCCGTCCTTCCCCCTACGCAGCCGCGTAGGGCCTCCGAAAATCTGGGGCACGGCTGAGTCTTAATGCCCGCCCACCCGCCTCCTCCCACCCCTGGTCTGAGGCTCTGCTCCCTCTGGAGAGGATCTAGTGACTTTAAAAGTGACGGTAGCTCTCTAAGCCAGCAATGTTTCCTATAAATGGTCAGTAGCAACGTCTGCTGCAGGAGCCTCTTGTCAAAAGGCCTCATTGGGCAAAATCCCTCCAGCACAGCCAGGGATGCTGATGGCAGGAGGGGGACAATGCGGGGAGTTGCTCCAGGCTGTGGCTTTCCGAAAGGGTCCGGGACTCACGCCAAGGCTCGGAGACTTGCTGTGGGCTGGATCAAATTAGGCCGGGGGGCATAGGTTCCCCAGCCCTGCCTTAGACCCATTTCGTCCTGACGTCTCTGCTGCGGCTGCCAGATAAGATGGTAACACTAAGGTGAGCCAGAATCCGTAGGCGATATTTCAGTCACGTCACGCAGAGCAGCATATCAGCAGCATTGTGGTGGGCAATGGACAGCCAAGGGCAGATGGGAATTGGTGACTTATCCCAATCTGTATTAATGGCCCAGTGCTTCATGGGGGTAGGCCCAATAGACAGCCTCTGCACCAAGCAAAAAGTCCCCCTCGGTCACACTGCTGCATGTTCTGCGTCCTACAATTAAAGTAGTCCAGGATGTGCCTCAGCCTTTTTCTTGAGCGGTTATAGTTAATGTAGGGTCCACCCATGGCCATCTGCTGTTCGGCTAATTCCTTCCAATGTATGTTGCCTTGCATTCAACACCAAATTTGACCTCCCATGATACGGCTCCCTCACATTGTCCTTCTGAAGTTCCTCCTCATCTCTGCTCTTGACGAACTTAAAGACTTGCATGTCATTTGCACGTTTTCTCACCTCGTTTTTCACGGCCCTTTCCAGGTTGTTGAAAAAATATAGTATACAATCCGCCTAGCAAAGAACCTGGGGACCTCCAGCTGCTAAGCTGATGTTATGTTGAAAATTAATAATTTATCTCTGTTCCTCTTAGCCAGTTCCTAATCCATACCATTTCTCCCCCTCTCACACTATAACTACTTAATTTCCTTCAAAGTCTCTTGTGAAGGACTCTTTCAAGGGGGTTTGAAAGTCCCCCCCAAAAAAAGTCATGAAAAGCTTCAATGAAAACAATCAGAAAACTTGTTTCATTGGCTTTTTTTTTTCCAACTTGTCATTGAAACAACAAACTTTTTGTTTGTTTTTTAAAACTGACAGTTGTCAGGTTTTGTGTATTTTGACAAATGCCTGAAAAAATATTTGTTTAAAACTGCCTTTTTTTTTCCTAAAAAGTTTTCATTTGCTATTGAAAAACACATTTTGGTGAAAAAGTTTTCCACTGGCACGACTCAATGCTTTGATAGAAGCAACTCACTAATAACTTGGGAGCTAATGCGGGGAAATTTCATATTAGGAACCTTAGAGAATATTTATTACTTGTGTTTTTATTTTAATTTTATTTTATTTATTACTGGTAGTTCATGACTTTTCCATTGCAGTCTTTACTTTGGTGCATGGTGGCAAATGCATGATGCTTTTTAAGTATGGTACCCCCTTAGTTAGTTAATGTGAACATGCAAAAGAACATGGCATAATGATGCTCTGCTAT
Organism: Apalone spinifera; assembly: GCA_030068395.1. Taxonomy (NCBI): domain Eukaryota; kingdom Metazoa; phylum Chordata; order Testudines; family Trionychidae; genus Apalone; species Apalone spinifera. The sequence goes on along the minus strand of JANRFK010004893.1, from coordinate 2,096,702 downwards.
TGTTAGCCATGGATATATATTATAATTTTTATTTTTTTCAGTTGTCTATTTTGGGCCCTGTAAAATGAAAATGAACTGCAATACAGTGATTTCCAGATTCCCATTGACCCTTACAAGAGGGGAAAATGCACCGCAGAGTAGTGAGAGCCTTAATTAACATATGATGGGCACATCTACACAGCAGGGCTAAAGCTGAAATAAGCGATGCAACTTGAGCTATGTCCATTGTGTAGCTGAAGTTGAACTAGCTTATTTCGGCTTTGGGCGCTGTCTACTCAGCAGGAAGTTCATGTGAGAGCACTCCTCCTCCGACTCCCTTACTCCTCGTAAAATGAGGGATACAGGAGTCGGAGTAAGAGGTCCTCTAGCTCGAAATTATTTCAACATTATGTCGAAATACCTGCTTGTAGAGTAGACGCAGACTATATTATTTCAGAATAACATCAGTTATTCTGAATTAACACTACTGTGTAGACGTACCCAATGATTTAGTACATAAGAACAGCCAGACTGGGTCAGGCCAAAGGTCCATCTAGCCCAGTATCCTCTCTTCTAACAGTTGCCAATGTCAGATGTCCCAGAGGGAGTGAACAGAACAGGAACTCTTCAAGCAATCTCTTTCCTGTCACCCATTCACAGCCTCTGACAAGCTAGGGACAACATTCCTGGCTAATAGCCATTGATGGACCTCTCCATGAATTGATCTAGTTCTTTCTTGAACCCCGTTGAAGTCCTGGTCTTCACAACCTCCTCTGGCAAGGAGTTCCACAGGTTGACTGTGTGCTGTGTGAAGAAAAACTTCATTTTGTTTGTATTAAAATCAAGTAGTAGCAGTTTTATGGGCTCCATCCTGCTAGGACGTTTATCTATCTGAACCCAACGAGACTGGCAAAGTGTCCCATCCCAGCACGCACTGCTTCGTGTGTAACACTTGGGAGTGACTTTTTTTTCAGGAGCTGTTTCATATCCGAGGCATGCACAAATGTGCACCCCCAGGGGAAACAAAAACCAGCGGTGGGCGCCCTGCTAATGAGCCGGGTGGCATTTTAATCTCTCCTGAGTGGACGCACAAGTGCCCAGCTTAGAGGGAACACTGTTCGTGGCCTCAGTCGGTCCTGCTGACACTGACATCTGAGGGAGACAAGAGCCGGGTTCCTTCAAAACAGAGCTCTCAACGGAGCCGGGAGCACGGCAACGGCGACCAAACAATGCAGCAATTCTTGCTGCCCAACAGCAATGATGTCATCTCTCGGTAACTAACTAGCCCTGCCTTTTAAACTCCGACTTTATTTCCCTCCTGTGGCTGCCAGGTGGAAGCAGGCAGTAAAGCACCATGGAAAGACTTAGTTGTCTAATTATCGGCACGAAGCTGTAATTCCTGGGCGTTTCCTCCGTCGTTCCAGCCTGGAGTTTGCTGTTGTAACTGAGGCATGAACCCTCAAAGATATGGGCACTTCTCTCATCCATCACAAGCTCATGTGGTAGAGGCTCATGCATGAAGCTCCAGAGGTCCCAGGTTTGATTCTGCCCGCAGATGACCAGGGTCGGTTGGCATTACATAGTGGCCATTAGACAGTGACTGTGGGACAGATCTTCTGCCCCACTAAATCTGCTTTGATGCCACCATCACTGTGGCAAGCAAACTTAAATGACCTATCTGACCAGCAAAGGGTCCTGGTGCATACGGGAAACCTGCAACAGCGTAGTCTGCTGCTGTCCTCTAGCAATTCCCAGTTACCAGAGAGGCTTGTGGGTGGGTGAAACTTTCACCAGCCCAGAGGTGACGCTAAGAGACCAGCGAATCTCAGGATTAGAGAGGTAAAGGCAGAGAACAGCTATCCTGGTGCCTACTTCACCCTCTTTCTCTGCATCTTAGGTCCTGAAACAGGCACTGCTCTACTAGACCTGGAGATTGGGGCCGGCAAAGGTAATTTGGAAGAAATAGCACCAGAATCTCGCCTTGCTGAAAAAAAACGTTATTTAAACATCGGCACAACTCAAAACCTTGGATGTGAGCAAACCAGTCTTAGGAGGCCGGGGAAGGGTGAGGGTCAAAATGCAAACCAAGATCCAGTCTCCATTTTGCAAATGGCCCTTCGCTTTATAAGGAGCCAAACCAAAAATCTGGTTCCGAAGAGCCTGAGGAATTTCGGGCTTGGATCCAACTCAAATGCTATTGTTTTAGGTAAAGGTCTAAGCTCAGGGGCGGCCCGTGCATATAGGCCAACTCGGCCGTCGCTTAGGGTGCCACGTTAAATGGGACACCCAATGATGACGTCACGCCATTGAGGGCTGTGGAGGCGGGGGCACCGATCGCACATTCTGCCTGGGGCGTCAGCTGTCGGCAGCCTGCCCCTGTCCAAGCTGATCTTCACGCAATGCCAACAGGATATGTTATTCTTCTACAAAGTAATTTCAGGAACCAACTACAGAGAGAAACTACAGAACTGGCCGTCACACGCACATTTGACAATCTCAGGGATTGAACCAAGACATGAATTGGATGGTCCGTTTTATTCAACACCCAAATCAGATCAAAAGCGAAGTATGGGACACTTACAGCCCACTCTAATAGCCTCATTTAACAAAGGCACTATAATTGATGGGGAGGGTTCTCTCCCCCCTCCCTTCTTTTTTGACTTTAAATTTGGGAGGGTTCTCCTTTTTGCTCCACACATCTGAAGAAGTGGGTTGTGCCCACTAGGGCTTTATTTCGAAATAACCCCTCCTTAGGTTGAATGAATAAGCGGAACGTCCACATGACCAAGCCCGTTATTTCGAAATAACGGGCTGCTTATTTTGAAATGTGTACTCCTGCTTTCCTCGGACAGTAACGGTCATTTTGAAATAGCAATAATGTGGACGCTCCGGTGCTGCTATTTTGCGATAACTACCCCCAAAGTAATTCAAGCTAATTACTTCCCAGTGCTTCCTGGGGCTCTAACTCGAGGAAGCGTGCCCACATTAACGGAGCCTGCTTCGGACTAATTTCAAGGCTTCTCCGTAGCGTGGACACACTAGTTCAATGTTGTTATTTCGAGAATTATTAAGTTGATCTTAGTTATTTTGAAATAGTTTCCTAGTGTAGACATGCTCTAAGGGGCTACAGGCCTACCCGTTGGTTTTTTAAGTTACATACTCACATGGCTACTCCCCTGGGTACTTCTGCAACGCTATTTCGAAATAACTGAGTCCGTGTCTACACAGCAGGCAGTTATTTCGAACTAGTGTTAAAATACTGTCAAGATGGAGGACTTCTTACTCCGACTCCTGTAACCCTCATTGCACGAGTAGTAACAGTGAATTCGAGGGAAGGGTTTGGGATCGGATTACCGCATCTACACGCGACAAGTAAAATCGGGCGACCGGCATTTTAAAATGGCGACCGGCTGTGACTATGCTAATCAAGCGCGGGATATTTAAATCCCACGCTTCATTAGCAACTTCGGTATGCTTCATTTGCCTCCCTAGTTTGAACTAGGGGGCAAGTGTAGACAGACCCATTGAGACAACTTTTTAAAAAAAGATACTTATTTGTACCTTCCCCCAAGCTTTTTTTGCAAGTAAATTGATGTCGTGTTCCTCCCCAGCAGTTCATTAAGAGATCTATTACATTCTGCCAAGAACTTGATCACATTATATATACAGCAGTAGGCACTCTGCGAAGGTAGTAAAACAGTTTCCATTAAACCCCCTGTTTTCACAAGCTCACAGCTTTCTGAAACATTCCCTTTTTTCGGTTGAAATGTTGTGCTGCTTGGCATAGGTCCAAAGGAGATTTTTGTGGACAGTGCGGGCACAAGCTTTCAGGCACTTTCGAGTTATGGGAGAGACCTGGAAAAGCCTCCACTTTTTGCATTGTGTTTAAAAAAATAATCGAACGAGCTTTTGTCTCCTAAATAGTTGTAGCAAAATGATCTGATCTCAGCAGCTTGAAAGCAGACGGAGATGCACTCCTTACAGTAGTCCTTAAACGCTGACTTATAAAACACTTAAGTGAACAATGTGATAGAGACAGAAAATTCGGGGATGTATTAAGGTTGATTATGCCTCTGTTACCCGTAAGAATTCATTGAAGGGCTCACTTCTGTCAGACAGGTTGATATTCTATAATTGACCTTTTGAGATGCTTTTCACTGAATTATTCTGGAAAAGGCTATTAAAGAACTGAGTAACATGCTTGAGAGGTAAAACTGTGTGGTGGATTAGAAATAAAGCTGGATAGGGAATGGATTTCCTATCCTGAATCAGGACAAAAAGTTTACATTTTAAATTTTCACAAGCCAAAAAGCAGGAAGAAAACCAAAATTGGTTCAGGTCAGTCCAAATATTTCAGTTTGATTTTAACCATTTTTTTTTACTATAAATACTTCAATTTTGAGACCGTTCTTGTGAGCCAGGAAACCAGAATTATTCATTTTGAAAATGTCCAAAGGAAATATTTTGGCAACCTAAGAATTCTCAATTGTTCGGAGTGAAACAAAAAAACCATTTGTCAAAATGGACCCTTCCCTTATGAAACTTCAGTTTTGACAAATTGGAATTGTCTGGTGAAAAACCATTTGGCTGAAATGTTTTCCCAACCAATTAAAACCTGGTTAAAAGACAGGGGTTAACAAATGCATGGTAAAATATTCTGGATGGAACAATCTAAGCTACCCATAAACACGGCTGAGTGCTAAACTAATTATAAACCTGCCATGGAAAGATCTTGCGTAAAAGAGTCTAAAATGTGCGACTTAGGTGTATGTGTCACATTTCCAAAAGTGACGTTAGTTATGAGTAAAACCAACAAGGAATCTGGTGGCACCCTAAAAAATAACAATTTTATTAGGGCATAAACTTTCATGAGTTACAGGTCACCTCAGTCGCATTGAATGCCAATAATGAGTAAGCTCCTCAGAAGCGCCAGATTTTCAAAGATATTTAGGCGGCAAGAGATGCAGATAGAAGCCTGGTGCCGTTGTTCACTTGGCAAGGTTGGGTGCTTAACTTCCTTCGGCACTTTAGAAAATTGCACTAGGTGCAGTGTTTTCTTTTGTAGGCCATTTGAGCTGCCTAACGACCTTCGAGCAATTGGTCAAAAAAGGTGGGAGGGAAAGGGAGGCACAAATGACCAAAACTGTCATTAGCGCTTTCTGTAAATCAAAACGTTGACCAACAAAAATGATGGACATGTCCCCCAGGTCTAGTGCTAGTGGTGGAAGGGGAGGAGGGAGAGAATTTGACGTTACACTTCCTCCCCCTTGTTTTGTGTGTGCCATTTTCAAAATTCCCCTGCAAATGGAATTCAAATGCAATACGTTTCCACCAGCTGCGCCTTTGGGATGGGATTTTGGACATGGTCAGCATTGGCCTAAGTCAACTCCTCATGGCAGAACTTCTGTGGGAGTAAAGTCAGTGCTGAGGGCTTTTGAATAGGCTTGCGGTGCCTCAGTTTCTCTGTCAGAAATGGGGGAGGGGGTAACTCTGCCCCCGAAGGGCCTGGAAAGACTCTGTTGGCAAGGACTGTTGTTTTGGCGCAGTGCTGGCATGGCCCCCGAATCGAAGTCGTTTGGGCAGTAAGAAGCAGACAGGGGCAGGCACAAGGGTGCTTGTCTGTGCTTAAGACCAGTGCTGGGATTCCTTGGGCGGGAACGCTTTTTAGCCGATTGGAAAAGCGTGAACGTGGGGCGTGCGTTCGGCTGGCTCCACAAGACAGCATTTTCGCTTTTCCTTTGCAGCGTTCTTCCCCCCGCCGTGCATTCCTGCACAGACCCCTTTGGTCCGCTGCCCTGAGCCAATCTCCCGGCAGCCCAGATGTTCCCTATCAAAGGGGAAGCCATGCCAGCAAACTTTGGCACACATGAAAGTGCGCTGAGTAATGGGTCTCCACAAATACCATTGCTCCCCTCTGATTTCTGCAAGTATTTGTACACGCTAATGGGTTCCACGCCAGCCCGAGGGAGGCCACAGAGCCAGGCTGGGTGAGTGTCCGGCAAATTAGCAGCTAGGAATACCAGGCGCCGCGATGCTGTCCGGCTTGCAGGGCCTTGTCTGGGCTCCTCCAAATTTGCCTGCGACTATCTCGCCCGTGAGGGAGCCGGATGGGTGTTGCCTTTCCAGATGAAGATGGTCTGAGGCGGCAGAACAAAATGCCTGTGGTATTCCGCCTCCCTCCCCAAAGTGCAGGTGATACTTGTGTGTGTTTACAGCAAATCCAGTTCCCTCGAGACCATCCTGCATCTTACCATCAGAGCCGGTCTTAGGGGCGGGCCGCGACCGCATTCGGCCCGACCTCCCGTCTCGTCCCCCCAGGTTTCCCTTGGTTACGCGCCATTTTTTTTTTATTTTGCTTGACACATTTTTGTCCAGTATATTTTTTTTTAAAACCATCTGGCCACCCTACGGGCAAGTGGGGTGGTCGCCTGGGGCCGCCAATTGGTTAGGACCAGCCTTGCTTACTGTCGCATATAAACCCCGGAGGTTTGGCGTGTGTAAAGCTCATTCATTTGGCCCCGCCGACGTGGGATGTTTCAGCCTCTTCTTTCACATTTCCTCCCTTACAGCAGCGGTTCCCTTCTCTCCTGGTGTGGCTACTCTTTAGCCAGTGGCTAAACCTCCCCTAACCTTGAAGCCAAAGATCCCAGGTCTCACAGCATTATGCAGAGTTGTGCCTTTCCCAACAAACAATTAAAGAAGGCATGTGCATTCAGGGGGCAGAGTCTAGTCCTAAATGATCACGTGAGACAGACTGCTGCGTGTATTTATTCTACATGAGGTCGGGTATTAACACACCTGTCTATCTAAGGTACTTCAATGCCCTCCATTACCGTGACATCAGCACACCTCACAATATTTAACGGATTTAAGGCAGTGCTATCATCCCATTGTACGACAAGAGCATTGTGGCACAGAGAGTCTAAGGGAGTTGCCCAAGGTTACACAAAGTCTGTGGCAGGGCAGGGCCTTCATCCCAGGTTTCAGGCTAGCATACTAACCATCCTTCCTTTCATATCCTTGCTGGAGGAAAGTTACCAGAATGTAACAATCTGCGTCTGTCCAATGCTGGTAGAATTATTTTGCTGCCTCCCAGAGGAGGTTGTGAGCTGAGTAGACGTCACTGTCTTTGTGGTATTGGACAAAAAGGTTCATCTATTAAGCATGATTAATAGAAAATAACTGGTTTCAGCTGTGCCGTGGCTGCAAAGGTGGAAGAAAGGAAAGATTTTAGCGATCAGCAAAACAGAGCAGCGTCGGGTTTTGTGCAACCCGAACTAACCCCTTGGGTGCGTTGCTCATCGGTCATTGCAGAATCCCATTCTGTTTCTCAAATCGTCTCAGAAAATCAGGCGACTATGACCTGAGAGGTACAATGCACCAACTTTGCATGGACACCCTGCCAATTTTTAGACCCTCATATCTGAATCTCCTCCAGACCAGTGTTCATGGGACCCATCAAAGGCTCTTCCTCTAATAACCCACTCCCGTTTGGAGCTACTCAGTGGGCTCTGTGCAATTGTTTGTTTTATAATGGGAACGGTGTATTTATTTCACCCCCCTCCCACCTCACAATGACGGAACCATTTTGACTCAAACATTAAAAAAAGAAATCCTTGGACAGAAACCAGACCTAGAAAATTCCCCAAGGAATCTGGCATGTTGGAGGTGGCCTTTCCATAGAGGACAGCAACGTCCCCACCTCTCGGTGGCACATTTTGAGGTTATCTGTGCACGGAATTCTTCATGAATATTTCCCCCTAAAAAAGGCCCCTCTGGTGGCTTTTCATGCGAGAGGAGACAACCTGGACCATCGTACAGTGAATTAATTAGAGCATCCAGTCCTAAAGCTAATCCCACGATGAAGAGAAAAGCAGCAACACAGGGAAGGGAGGACCAATAGAGTGCCTGCCCAGATTTGCAATGAGCTGAAGAAGGAGTGAGGAGCATTTCAGGAAGACTATGCAAGATGGCAAGAGAAGTCTCTTGCGCCTAGAGTGACCAGATGAGGAGAAGGAACGGAGAGGAAGTTCTTTCACACAATCTGAGCAGAGAGCATGACTCTAGGGTCAGGGCTTTTAAAAAGAAGCATGATTTTGGGGGGGTGAATGATGAAATTCATAGACTCATAGAATACTAGGACTGGAAGGGACCTCGAGAGGTCATCGAGTCCAGTCCCCTGCCCTCATGGGAGGACCAAATTAAGGCGGAAGAGAGCAGAGGTGTGAGAGAATGAGGTAGAGATCTAGGCTGGAAGGAAAATGGGAATATGGTCACAGTTTTCAAGATTTGCAGGAGCTAATAAATGCTTATAAAAAGCAATGGAAGTTTACCAGCATTCCACACTCCCTTCATTAAGGGAGAAAAGGCACCATTTTAAGAGTTCTGTCATTAAAAAACAAAACAAAACAAAAATGAGCCCCTAAATTATCCTGTTAAAAAAATTAAGAGGCAGCTGCCATTTCACACGTGGTTTGGTTTAACTAGTCGGTGCAATCTGGGGTCTAATGGCCCCATACCTGTCGGAGGAGAGTCCAGCTGTGTTCAAAGAAGCACTCGATTCTCGCTAGCATTCCCGCTCGTCTTGGCCTGGGCTGCTGAGCCAGTGGGCTGTTTGGAGTCCTGAGAGAGCTCTCTGTTCTAAATCAGCTGGTGGGGGGGAGGAACTTGGGGAATGCAAGAAAGGCCTTGCAATGAGGCCGTCACTTCTGATGTTTCCTCAGATTGTCTTCTTCTGGAGCTAACGCCGAAGTCAACGATCCGAGAAACCCAGTTGAAGATAGAAAGCACCAACATCATAAATTATGAGATCGATGCGTTTTCCAGTTCCCTGGCAATTCCAAACCAATTGAGGGAAATATCACTTCGGGTTGACACAAAACCAAAATCCTTTGAAATTGTGGGTGAATCAAAAAGTTGAAAAAATTAAGTGCATAAGAACGGCCAGACTGGGTCAGGCGAAAGGTCCATCTAGCTCAGGGTCCTGTGGCCAATGCCAGGTGCCCCAGAGGGAGTGAACCAAACAGGTAATGATCAAGTATCCTCCCCCGTCACCCATTTCCAGCTTCTGACAAACAGACGCTAGGGACACCATTCCTGCCCATACTGGCTAATAGCCAGTGATGGACTAACCTCCATGAATTTATCTAGCTCTTTTTTGAACCCTGTTAAAGTCCCGCTCATCACATTTCAGTTCAGTTCCAACACCCTGTTTTGTGTCAGTTGGAAGCGTCGTTCGGAACTGACAAGTTGACGTGTTTTGTATAAAAAAAGCCGAAACTAAATGTTTGACTTTTTAAAGGGTTTTTTTTAAGTGAAAACAACTTTGCACATTTGCAAAATGTTTGAGTCACCAAATCTGCTTTTCCCACTAAAATAAATCTCTCCCCGCTCTCCCAAAACTCCCTCCAGTCTGCAATCACAGCAGCAATCGGATGACTAACACTGTATAGCTGATCCCAACATGTGATCTCACCCAAATGTTCCAGAACTCGATGAAAAATCCCTGCATCAATATCTGTGAAGCACATGGGTGTTATGTATGCAGTGTTTCTCAACCAGTGGTATGAGTACCCTTAGGAGTACACAAGAGAAGTCTGGTGGGTACTTCAACACAACTGAAATTCGGAAAAAAACCTGATTTTTTTGTTTTAAGTTTTACAGTGCTGTATTAGTTTTGTACTTTTTACACCCCAAAATGTCATCGCCTGCCCAGCTATGATTAAGTTGTTTAAACAAATGTGTTGCAATAGTAGAACATTTTTGTGTGTGTCTGAAAACTGTAGGTATTGGGGGTACTTCTAATTTATTTACTTATTTATTTGAAAAGGGGGTACTTTATAAAAAACGGTTGAGAAACACTGATCTACAGTATTCTTCTGAACGTCGTGTACATCTCTGTCTGCTTGGGGGTTAGTGTGTTACTGTACAAAACACAGAATTAATTCCTGCTGGAGTCTGGCATATGAACAAGAAGCAGAGACTGACTAATTTAATGTGGATATTTAATGGACAATACCTCAGCCTATTGGTGGAAGAGCACTAGAAAAATGCCTACACCTATTTGGCCAAGTTCAGAGATCCTGCTCCGCCTCTTGGAAGGCTTTCAAGTAGAAAGTCTGAAACAAAGACACCCTGAACGGGGCACAGATCTGTCTGGGAACTGAGTGGGACATCGATGCTGAGGGGGTGAATAAAATTTGAAGCAAGAGGCAGCGATGTTGCCTCTGTGATCCTACCTAGAAGTGGCAGGGAAGGCCGAGGTGGAGGTCAGATAACATGTGGTTAGCCTTTTCTTGCGTTGACCTTTTCACTGCTTGAGAAATTCCCAGGGACAAATGTATTGTACGTGGGTCTATTTTATCAGCTGATCACAGCTCCCCAAGAGATGTGTATCGCAGGGACTGATCCCAGCGGGGCCTGCTGGAGGAAGTAGGGCAGCTGCGCTAACGGGCTTACAGCAGTCGAAAAGTGGGGTGAACTGTGGGGTTTCATCCTACGAGAAGCACAGGCGTGTAGCCTGTAAAGCATTCCTGCTGGAGAGCTCACTGGCGCAGCTCAGCTCTGCACCGTGACCGCATCCATGAGCGTTGGGAAAACAGTCATCTGGTTCCTGATACACCTGGGCAATACGGAATGAGGAGGGCAGCTGAACTCCTCCTGCATGAGACACAGCATCATTCCTACACAACTACTCCTTGTCCCTTCTCCCCAGGCCCTCGGGTTTTGGTTTTGCATGTGATTGCATCACTGCCCAGCGCACATTTGCCAAATGACCGTTGTTCTTCTGGAGCTGCTTCTCCTGCCAGACCATGGATCTGGAAACTATTAATAACCGTTAAGGTTGAACCGTTGGAGCAAACCTTAAATGCCTCGCTTAATCTCTTGCAGGGTTTAAGCTGGAATCTGAACCTTTATGGTTTGTAGGGTAACAGACTGTCGGGAAACTGTACAGTTCCACTTTACTACGAGAGGGAGTCTGTCGACCCAGGATGGGACGCTCACGGCCAGCAGCTGGGTAGACCTACCCATTGGGTTCCAGCTATCCATTGCCTTGAAGCTGCCGTATTCTTGTTCTGGGTTGTTGACCTACAGTGCCGGGTCCTGGTTGTCACCACCCCGGGCAACCCACACACGCTGGACTAATGAGCAGTTCTGTGCAGGGTTTCTTCCACGTCGTTCCATTGGGGAATGAGCTGCTGGCTGGACCACATGCTTCTAGTCTCACTTGGGTGTCCTAGGGTCCCTCTCGTCTTCCCCTGGTTCCACTGATGCAACATTACCAGAGACGCCCCCAGGTTATGGCTGGCCGGAGAGTCTGCGTAAAAGGCCAGGACTCCCCATGCTAAAGGAGATCCATGGAAAAGTAACATATCTACATGTCTTCTCCTGGTGCTGCTGCTGCTGGTGTGTTACATGGGTGAAATTGTGGCCCAGTGACTTCAAAGATTGCTCTTTTCCTACCCCTGCCTCACCCAACATGGAGCCATTCTCATTCTCTGGTCCAGTCCTGCAAAGTGGATCCCAATTCCCCACGGTACTCCCATAGGGTTCTGGAAAGAGTAAGGCAGAGACACAGAGAAATGCAGATTTCCTACTGCATGGGGGCGTGGGGGGGTGTCCCCACATACAGGGACCTGACAAGCCTTAAAATGAACTCCCCTAGCTTCTATGAGATTAAAAAACAGGGTGTTTCTAGAATCATTTGCAGATGTTAGCTCTTCGGACAAAGAGATTTTTGTCCCCACTAAGAAGTCCCTACAGCAGACAACACCGTATTGGCCTAATCTTTGGTGGCAAGTTCAGATTCTCAAGTACTGAAAGGCAGGGCCCATGATAATGCACTTTATATTTTTTAATTCTCCATCTCTCCCCGCTCCCCAATGCCTGAAGGCTACTCTGCATTAAGAGGAGGGCTTAGATTTATATTAGAGCAGCTACATTTTCCTTCTGATTTGCCAGTAAACCCAATAATGCGTTGAGAGAGAGACATGGTTCCTTCTTTGCCATGCCTATCATGAAAAGGCCCTGTTTAATTTCACAAAGAAAATTGATTAAAAACGGTAAGGAAACATCTGCATTTGATACAGCAGACGAGGAAGAGCAAAGCCACTCTGTCATCAAGAACAATGGGGCTACGTCTAGACTGGCATGATTTTCCGCAAATGCTTTTAACGGAAAAG
>JANRFK010004893.1:2042061-2080071 GCA_030068395.1 Apalone spinifera | reverse complement strand
CGGCCCCACCCCCGGGACCTACAGGATAGTCAAGTAACCGGTCAGAATTCATGTTGTTACGCGACCGTCCAGATCCCTACCTCAAACGAGCGAGGTGACTGCGTAGGGGACTTGAGGTGCCCGCCCCACGTAGGGCTGGCAGGCTGAGCCACCCCAGCCTCGCTCCCCCTGCTCTGTATCCAGCCCGGCCCCCTTGCCAAAGAAAGGGCACCAGAGTAGAAGTTGGCCCAGGGCGCCATTTTCCAGAAGGCTGGTCCTGGGACAGAGGCAAAATTAGAGGGCTCGGGTCATTGTTCAGCAGCGGAACAGCTGCATTAAACTGTAAACCAATCAGAACACTGAGATCAGCAAAAAAAGTAATTTATAATTTACCAGACACAGAGTGGTGCTAGTGGGGTTTCTTGTGGGGGCTATAGCCAACTTCAAAGTTTACCTTAGCACCCCCCCCCATTATGCCTTCCAGCGCAAAGGTTAAGTTTACTCAGAGGTCAGGGTGGCATAATACGGCACTATCACCCGTTTGCAGCAATGGTGCTGCTTTCAGTGCTGGATGCCCGGCCAGCAGCTGCTGCTGCCTAGCCACCCAGCTCTGAAGGCAGTGCCTGACTCCAGCAGGATCACCGAAGTAAAAGTGGTGGTGATATGTGTATGTTTAATGTCAATGTTCACAGCTTCCCATCTTGCTGTCAAGTCTGCACTAATATGTCTGTTGTTAAAGAGAAGAGACCGAACATACAAGTATCACTTTTCACAGCAGACTTAGCGCCCCATTGCCATTCTTACTGCTGTACTGTTGCTGGTGCGGGCTCTACTTTCAAAGCTGCCCAGCTCTGAAGGCAGATCCACCAGCAGCGACAGCACAGAAGTAAGGGTGGCAATGAGACGCGAAGCAAACAAGCCCCAGGAAAATATTTTGCTACTGTAATATTAACAATAGCAAGCCAGATTATTTCAGCAAAATACAGGTGCTTGGATGCTGTCCAGAACACCTGGGATTACTCAAAAGTGTGGTAAATTCTTAAGTAGAATCATAGAACACTAGAACTGGAAGGGACCTCAAGAGTCATCGAGTCCAGTCCCCTGGCCTCACGGCAGGACCAAGCACCATCTAGATCATCCCTGATAGATATCTATCTAACCTGCTCTTAAATATCTCCATCACTTGAAATCTTTCAATCAAGTCTTTCCAGAAGACATGGTCTGGTTCAACAAGTTGCTGGGCTAGATGCAGGTAGTCAGACTAGATCAGTGGTTGGCAAACTTTTTGTATTGCTGAACCCTTTCACTCAGCAAGCCTCTGAATGCAACCTCCCCCTTCCTCTCATGATAAATTGAAAACACATTTTTATATTTAACATTATTTTAAATGCTTATTTTAACTCAATTGTTCAAAATGATTTAACTTTTCTCTTGCTTTTACATTAGGACTAGACCACAGTTTTATCAGATTATTGCTATAAACAGAAAAGTTATTTTTTAGAATAGTTACTGTTTAATACTGGGGGGGCACAAAGCAACTTTGTCAATATCATTATTCACATCAGACGTATCCCCACTCACATGACTTTCTGTCAAAGGTTGATCTTGTTACCAGCAGTAGAGTTGATAAGAAAATAAATTGTCAAGATTCTGTGTCTCCTGAAAGGATTCTGTTTTTATTTTTACAATAACTAGATTTATCCGATTCTTCTGATCAGAAGCATAGACCTCTCTCTGTAAATAAGAGCCGGCAGCAGTTGCAACGAGAAAAAGTTCTTCAGCAACAATATCGAAAACTGGGACTGCAGGATGCAGCAGCCTCTATACCTTCAGAACAGCTGCTTTCTGTGCCAAAACACAAGCCCTGTCTTCCACATCCGTCTCTGCAACAATCTTCTCCATCCTCAATCAAAGATCAAAGGCAACATGACACTAGAGATCAAGAGGAGGCGCAGGGACTTGAAAATCCTTGTAATGGCGATGAAAAAACCCAGCATCTCCTTGTAAAGATGGATTTAAAAATGGAGAACAAGAGAGTGGAATTGTTAGTAAGTCTATACAATCAAGGGATTGGTTTTATTCCTTATTGTATTTTAGATTCAGATGTCTTCTCTTTTGCTTCTTTCCTGCTGATCCTTTAATTACCACCTTTTGGTTATATCTCATGCAGATCTGAGTCCTGTAATCTAATTTGTGCAGATGGGAGTCTCACTGTCTTCAGTAGACTCCATGCATGCAAGATTGAAGGATTGGAGGCCTAAATCATAAGGCATCCAGGTCATGGGACTGTTTTTTAACATTATTTTTGAAGGGTTAAGTGCATCTCTTGTATACGATGTAAATAAATCAGAATCAGCAAAGCTCACCTGGAAATGCATCTTTGTGGTTCTGTGTAACTTTTGCCCCTTTCACAAAATTGCTCCCCTGGTTGTCAAAACTTTCTATGGGTCCTCTTTTGTTTTGGTGTGGGAAAGCATTTCACTTGTTTAGTCTCCCCTATCGTCTAAATCCTGGCCAGCTAACATGGTTTTAGATGCGCTATTGATTGCATCTTGATTGGGGGCGCAGGTTCAGTCATTTTGAGTTAATCTGATTGAAACTCCCCTCCCCTTTTTAGCATCAAGGGAAGGCCATGAAGTTGACTAGTTGCACACTGGTGTCTTCTTATCTGCTGACTAAGGTCCTGTCTTGACTTACCTGCACTGTCGATCTACTTCAGATGTGCAAATAGCGTAGCAGCGTCAGCAGATACGATCTTGGTGGGTGGATCATTCGCTGCAATGTTGATCCACTGCGAAGTGTAGATGAGGGCAGAGTCTTTGCCTCCTTTTTACTAGGGAGTAGGGATGGGAGAATCATTTTTCATTTGTGTTCCCTCTCCAAACTACTTGAATTACTTATATTTTAAAAAGCTGGTCTTAAAGCCTTCCTGTTCATTGTGCTATCACGTCCCCAAACCCATTCCAAATGTCCCTTTCCTACTGCACCTCTCCTAATCTTCTGTTTTCTGCTCACTGTAGCTAGTAGAGCTGATCAAATCATTTATTTGATGAATTTCACCATTTTTTCACTTAATAAACTAGGCTGGTATTTCTCTTTGTTCACTCAGTTTGTAGAGCTGGATGAATAATAAATATCTGACTGTATAGAAATTCCTAATATTGGAATAGTTTTTATGATTTGCTTGTTCTTATAATTAGACTGCCAGACTGTTTACTTGTTGTCTTGTTTGTTGTAACTATTTTTCCTTTTTGGCTGTAGTTTTGGGTACCCAGAATAATAATAATTTTAGGCACCAAAGTTCTAGTTAATGCTAAAAAGTTCCGGAAAAGAGATAAAACATCATATTTAGGCTTTGATTTTATTTTTAAGAATTAGGTGTTAGGATGAGACTATCATAGGGATTAGTTTACCCCGAGGTGCCTACAGTGGGGCATTTTGCATCGGAGTAAATGACATACTTGATCAGACACTTTGCCCCTTGTAGTCCACTATCCCATGTTCCTATAAGCAGCTATGTGTGGTTTTAGGCAGGAAGTTCTCCTTCTCTCTACCATGGCACAGCACCACATAAATGCTGAGATGCTGTACATGTATTTATTTTTCTTGGCTATCTGGCACAGCCCGCATGAAAGTGATTCTTATGTTTACATTTTTAGGGTTTTTTTCCCTTGCTTGCTCCCATACGCTCTGTTTTGTTTTCCATCAGAGTCCCAATAATCAGTGGAATGTTCATTCTTCCATGGGTCGTGCCACTTCAGAATGACACAGTCAAACGTTCTCATTCACTAAACTCTGCAGCTAACCCGTTGGTTGCAACCCAGGAGCGACCAAAGCACCCCTAAGCACCATGTATATTCTATTGGAACTTTCCCTTGTCAAAGAACCACCACCACATTCAAGCATCACAGTAGCTTGAAAGACAGTCTTCCTTTTCTTTAGCGATCAAGTAACTTCTGATGTTTTATTCTGGGGTGGATTGATTTAAATCAAGGCAGTTTAAAAAGCCAAGTAGAAATCCTCCATTTAAAATCATCAATTTTAGCAACATTTCCATTTGTACTTTTTATTTTATCAAGAAAGATGCATTCTCATTGATTAATATAACCATGAAAACGTTGATTTACAACTAACTAGAACCTTTACTTATTAGTACATACCTAGGAGGATATACTAGACTTGTATACATTCATTTAGATAATTGTATAGTTTGCTATTTTCTGACTTTTATTAATTGTACATTTTTAGTATGTTTGAAAATGGTGAGTGATATGTTGTATATTTACTAGAAAATTTTTTGCTCATGTTTTGTGTCAAGTTGCAGTGGCGGGTAACTGGAATTTAAACACACAACAGCATATAAAAATTATTTTATTAAACAAAACAGCCTTGAACATGTTCCACATTTACAATCAAATTATCAGTTCAGGCTGTTAGAGGATTATATTCACATTTCAACAGCTTTGTTTTTAAAAAGAAAGCCTTATTCTAATTTAAATACAATAAGGCAGCCAATTTAAATAAAAAATGTTTTAAAATTAAAAAACAAATTTAACTTCCACTTTCTTCCTTGGAAGAGCCACACATTATACATTAAGTTATGGAGAGCGGATCGTTCTGAAATGCCTTTGAAAAGTAATGGGTAAAACTTCACTTCAACAACTAACATGAGGCAACTTATGTAGGGAAAAATGGTATTCAGCCAATCCATAGCCTAATCTAATTAGAATGAATTTATCTAATATCATAAAGATAGGATAACACATGAATGATTTGTAATGAAAAGCCACCTATGTATGAACAATATATGTTGTCACTGTAGATGAAAACATAGGATTCTGTTGTGGCAAAAACCTAACCCAACAATCTTGGCTCATAAGAGACCCCGGTTTGTTTGGGTTTTCTTTATTTAGAGTAAACTTGTTGAGCTTCTCCTGATGCTAAAACTCTTCTTCCTAATCAGTCTCCCTTCCTAATTCCCACACAACCGAGGTGTTGAGCTATCCTTGGATTCTTGAGAATCCTTACTGGGTGCGCCAACAGAATAAACACAAAGCGCCTCGCCGCCATTTTGGGTGAAGAGAGGCAGGAGAGAAACAAGTCCCTGTTTAACGCTGTGGCTTTGTCAATGCTCAGGCAGGAGAAATCTCGGTGGGAAGTCCTCCAGCAGGAGCAGCGGCTGATGGAAGAGAAGAATAAACGCAAGAAGGCACTCCTGGCCAAAGCCATCGCTGAAAGGTGACGAGGCCATCCTCTGCAGTAAAGGTTCTGTGTTTTTGTGTGCGCAGATGAGCGATGTTATGCGAGATTCACATTTTATTCCAAATGGTGTGGTGGCTAAGACGCACTTTTTATGTGGGTTGCATTTCTGAAGGTGTAGCTCCTTATGCAGATTGATAATTCCTGTTATAGACAGATTGACAGAGTGACTCTGTTCCTGACCATGCCTTGGCACTCAAACATAAGAACATACATAAGAACAGCATACTGGGTCAGACCACAGGTCTATTCAGCCCAGTATCCTGTCCTTCAACAGTGGCCAATGCCAGATGCCCCAGAGGGAATGAACACAGCAGGTAATCCTCACGTGATCCCTCTCCTGTCATCTATTTCCAGACAAACAGAGGGTAGGGACACCATTCCTACCCATCCTGGCTAATAGCCATTGATGGACCTAACCTCCATGAGTTTATCTAGCTCTTTTTTGAACCTTGTTACAGTCCTAGTCTTCCCAGCATCCTCTGGCAAGGAGTTCCACAGGTTGGTTGTGCACTGAGTGAAGAAAAACTTCCTTTTGTTAGTTTTAAACCTGCTACCTATTAATTTCATTTGGTGACCCCTACTTCTTATATTGAGGGAACAAGTAAATAACTTTTCCTTATTCACTTTTTCTACACCAGTCATGATTTTATACGCCTCTATCATTTCCCCCCTCAGTCTCCTCTTTTCTAAAATGAGCACCACTTCATTTAGTGGTGTTCTGTGTTGTGTTTAGAGCTGTACTACAGGGTTCTAGTCCCAGCTGTGCCAGTGACTTGCTATTAGGATGTTAATGGTAGGGAGGTTAGCAAATGTGTTTTTTGGTAAATGTGTAGCTGCTGAATTTTTCAGCAGTTCATTGTTTACATGAAGGGGGGCAGGCAGAAGCTGCTACATGTGGGAAGCTGGCTTGAAAGCTGTTTTCCTGCACATACTCATTCCCTCCCTGCCACTCTGCTCCCTTTCTTTAGTCTGACCCAGTGTGGCCGTTCCTATGTTCTTACGGTTATGTAGGGCTTTAAACCTTTCACATTTGATGTGAATCTTTTCATTGACTTTATTGGGCTTTGGACCAGGCCTATGGAGAGTAATCCTTCAAAATGGAAGTAACACGTTTGGTTTAGTTGACTCAGTCTCTCTTTGGTTCCTGCTATTTGGGATTCTTTCAATTGCAGGACTGAATCCCCTCTGCTTTTCTAGCAATTTCCTATGTCCTTACCCTTCAAAGTATTTAGTTAGGCTATGTCTAGACTACATCCCTATTTCGAAAGAGTTATGTAAATTAGACATCGAAATTGCAAATGAAGCCAGGATTTGAATTTTCCGTGCTTCATTTGCATAATCGCGTCACGGAGTTTTTTTTGAAAAATGCTATTTAGAATGTGAAACTGCGGTCTAGAGACAGTTCTTTCGAAAAGCAATGCCTTTTTCGAATGATCCTGTAAGCCTCATTTTTTTAAAAAACGCCGTGACGCGATTATGCAAATGAAGCACGGGAAATTCAAATCCCGGCTTCGTTTGCAATTTCGATATGTCTAATTTACATCTCTCTTTCGAAAAAGGAATGTAGTTTAGACGTACCCCTTCAGAAAGTGAGTTCCTGAGTGAAGAAGTGCAATCCATTTTAGGCACTCTGTTAGCAGTAATGTAATGATGTACTTTTGATTCACCGTTTATAGTAGACACTTTAGATCCCCATAGAAAAAAGATCAAGAGTCTTAAAGTATGAAATAGAAACCTTTGAGCAACTACTGATGAGCTGGTGGGCGTGTAAGTGCAACACAACTTGTCTCTTGCGTCAAATGCACATAGAGTGCGAATTCACATCGTGTCTTTTCAGATCCAAAAGAACTCAAGCTGAAACAGTGAAACTAAAGCGGATTCAAAAAGAGCTGCAGGCTCTGGATGATATGGTGTCTGCTGACATTGGGATCTTAAGGAACCGAATCGACCAGGCCAGCATGGACTATTCATACGCTCGGTAAGCAAGTAACAGACAGAGCAGCTAGTACTCTTGGGAAAATGTTGGGAGACAGTGCAGTTTCCTTTCACTGAAGAAAGGCTGATGGGAGTCATGTCATGTTAGTCAGTCATATGCATTAAATGGCATTCAGGTGCATTTAATGAATTTCAGGATACGGTGGTTTTTCTGTAGGTCATAGCAGCCTAGAGAAGCTTGCGAATGAAATAAGTTTCCTGACTGAAAACTTCACTTGCCGCCACCTCTCCCTCTTCCCCCTTTCATCATACATGTGTGCTGGTCCATTCCGGTACAGTTGTGCACAAGCATGACACTGTTGCAGGGGATTTAGTTGCTGGCTGGTTTTCATGGGGGAGAGGGGGAAACAGCTTTAAAAAAGGAATCAGACACATGTAATGTGTTATATCAACTCAGCCAACACAATTCCTGAGCACCTTAATTCAGGACAGCAAGTTCTGTTGAAATCTGTGGGAGTTGTATATATGCCTAAAGCTAAGCTATGTACATACTTAAGTGTTTTTTTTGAGTTGGGACCAAATGTAGATCAATTTCAGTCTTCCACGAGTCTTGATGTCCCTTTAGTGATTTGAGGATTTTAAAAATTGTTTTTACAAAGACGTACAACTCCGATTAACTTTGCATGTTGAAGGATGCTGCAAAAGGGAATCGAAATGCCTCATTAGTACAGGGTAAACCACAATATGGGTATGTAAATGTAAGCATGTTTATATAGCCATTTCATGACATGGAACTATTTGGTTGTGGTTTTTAGTTCACTGTTTAGTGTGTGGAAGTTGTAGTTTTCCTTGTGACTTTTGCTATACATTGATCACAGGCCAATAAACATGGCAGTTAGCTTTTAAAGTGAATATTAGTGGTACCTAAGATCTGAGGATGGCTATTGACTAATTATCATTTAAAATCGCAGGGACTAGCTGACGTCTAGTTCCACTATTTTAGGATATTTTGGAAAAATCTTAACTTTTTCAGATCGACATCACAGAAGATTTTTCAGTGTCCATGTATTTGTAGGGTTGACTCAAATATCTTTCAAAAACCATTAAACCTTTAGAAATGTTTTATGATAACATTACACCCATTTTTGAACTCTGCATCTTAAATTCCCAGTGGAAGGAAAAAAGACTTAAAGAATGTTTATAGGAAACATAGGTCTAAAGATGGAAAAAGGAAGGTTTGTAGGGAAAAAAGGCAAAATTTTAAAAATATGCCTAATGAGTTTGCTGTGTTTTGTACAAACAGTGTTTCGTGATTTGGAAGGTAAAGTTACCTGGAGTTACATGGATTTTCAGTGTTGTACAATATACCACCCACCATTAAAAGCTTTCATTCACCTAACAAGCAGTGCCTTACTGCGCTATTATTGATGCCTTTGCCTTATGTTTTAAGGCTAAATGCCAAATTAGTTTAACATGCCAAGAAGTGCAATATTTATAGTCTTAATGACCTAGTTCAGACATCTGACTGTTATAAAATGGAATATTTATAAACATTACGATGAAAAAAAACCCTGAATGCAGGTTAAAGTTTTAATTGGACAAATGTTTCCAGAGTATAAGCATAACCTTATTCCTTGCATGTATGCTTCATGTCTGAACCCTTCATGACATCCTCTCTGTGCCTCATTATATAATCTCTGTGACTCCCATCTGAGTGCATGTCTAGACTATAGGGGATTTTCCAAAAAAACTTCTACGTCCATACTGCAATCGCTTTCTTTTGAAAGTATCAAAAGAACACGGGGTTTTCTGACATTGGTAAACCTCATTCTATGCGGAAGAACGCCTTTTCCGAAAGAGCTCTTTCGCAAAAAGGCGTGTGTGGCTTCAGAAGAGGGAGTTTTTTCGAAAGAAGAGGCCTCCAGGAAAAAGCACAGGTTTCCTGGTGGCCGTTCCGCCCATCGTAATCACAGTTTACATGCGAGAGAGCATCCAATGTGTGTGGATGCTCCCTTTCGAAAAAGCAGATCACTTTTTCGATGCGCTTTCGCAGTGTGGACACTCTCTTTCGGAAGAAGTTTTTTCGGAAGATCTCTTCCGAAAAAGCTTGTTTTGAAAGAAGCTTGCCGTCTAGACATTCCCTGATAGAAAGAGAAGTGAGTATAGTCTGTGATACCCTTCTACTAGTTCTGTTGCCCCTTGAAATATCCATAATTGTTGTTCGCCATTAGAAAGTTTGTCACGTCAGAATGTAAGAACTGACAAGTGCCCGTGCCGATGCTGCAATTATTTCTACATCGGCGGCTCTGCAGAAGCTGTCGTCATTAGCTGGTGTCATGTTCCGGGCCTCTGTGCTGCTTGTGACAGAGGGATGTGATTTTTTTTTTTTTTTGAGTGACAGGGAATGTACACTTTTAGAAAAGATTGAAGTGGCAATGTAACTGCTTCATTGAATTGCACAGAATTTCTCTCTGTCGGTTTGTCCATCTGTTTCGCTAACGATAAAGGGAACACGGATCACTTTGGTAACTTTCGGAATAGTTAATTTTCCATTGGAACACGTGGAGCAGGAACCGGCGATGGTTTCTTTCAGCATGCTGGAGATGTCTCTCGTACAAAAGTCACCAAACCTGTGCATTTCAGACAAGAGAACTGAGTCCTAGAATGCAGCAGCAGTGGAAACTAATGGCGTCCCCTTTCATCCGTTGGCACATTCGCCTTTATGTCCCTTGCTTTATAACTATTTAGCACTGTTGCTGTGTGCTGTTAGATACTTGGCGTGGCCCAATCCAGCGGAGGACACCTGTTAGTGACTGCTAACGTATTCATCCAGCTGTGTAACTTGTGGGCTGCTTTGGGCTTCCGCGGGACGAATAACTAAAAACCAATTGGTTTTGCAGGAAGCGATATGAGAAGGCCGAGGCCGAGTATGTAGCAGCAAAGCTGGATCTCCAACGGAAGACTGAGCTGAAGGAGCGTCTCACGGAGCATCTGTGTACCATCATACAGCAGAACGAACTGCGTAAGGCCAAGAAGCTGGAGGAGTTGATGAAGCAGCTGGAAGTGGAGACAGATGAAGAAAATCTGGAACTGGAGATTGAGGTGGAGCGGATGCTGCAGCAGCAGGAGGCAGAAGCTGGGAGACCGGCTCAGAATCTGCCCCCGACTGCTGAGGAAGCGGCTGCTCCATGTGCAGCAGCGAAGGAGAAGGAGCAGGCGGGTGCTGCTCTGGAACACTTAGTGGAGCCACCTGGAAATGCCTGTAGCAAATCGCTTTCAGATACAGGTAGCTCAGATCAGTCAGTAAACACTACTGGGGAGGAAATCACAGCTCACTCTGATACGCTACTATTGCATGCCAAGAAGGTAGCCTCTGATGGATGATATACTTGATTTGCTGCTGCCGTAAGGCTTCTGCAGTGCTAGAACATACTTCTCTTACGTTCTTTCTATTTGTAATTTCATTTAAAATAACCATTTTTAGTGATCTGTCAAAATCTTTCTTTCGGGGCCACCTGTCTGTCCTATTTTGTATTTTTAGGTCTGTTCATCCCCGGATTTGCTCACTCATTATAGTGCTTTGTGAGACTGGGGCTTGCTAGGAGGGAGTACAAAGAAGCGGGCTGCCGTGGAGACTGGGTTTGTGTGAGTGAAGATTCCAAGCTAACCATTGCGGACATCAAACCAGGAAATGGAGATGCTGGTTTTCTTGAGCAGGTGTCGTAAAGATGGGACTTTATTATAAATACATACAGTAATAAGACATTTCCAGGTTGTCTGCAAATTTCATTTAATCCTCTAAAACCTGGCTGGGTTTCAGAGACATCCTTGTCGATGGTACTTCATTCTGTAGAGAATTAAAAACAAATTTAGATATGCATGTTACTATCAAGGTCAAGTTGGCTCTAATATTTCCTATTTATAACTCTGTCTATTTTTTTACAAATGATTGTAAAATTCTCAATATCCGGTCTTTGGCATCTGTTTTGTGCAATTACGGCATGAAAAATGTTACAAAAGTATCAGCTTAGTATATGGTAGAAAGAAACACTACACTAGAGATCAGGCTAGTATTGAAACAAATGTGGTTACAAATATTTGTCTCCTTTTCAACAATGTCATATCTGCCTTAAATCCCCAGAAATCAAACTAGTGATAAAATAATGAATAACCCCAAAATAAATGAGAACTAAGCCCTTCCATACATTATGTAATGTTCATTAAATTACAGCTATTATACTTCATTGTCTTAAGGGTGGGGGTGTATAACCCCAGCAGGATCTGTTTATTTGCCCACTTACTGGTTTCAAAGGGCTTTTAAAAATCATTCCAGATGGGGGAAGACAAAGGAATACAATTCTGATTTTTTGTGATGACCTCTTGGAGTGAGGTGGTTAACAGAAATCCTGTGGTGCCATCCATGAACCACAGCAATTTTCATATTTTCTCTGCAACACAATCTGCAGCTTTCTTTCACTCTGGAAATGTTAACAGTTTCTCTAATACTGAACGTTTGTGTATCACAGTTTGACGATCCCTGGAGTGACCCCACCAAACACGATTGTGAGGGACCAATTAACTACTCAGTCATTGAAAACATGACACTTTGTTCTCAATTTTTATTCTAAAAATAAATGAATACATCTTCTATGTGGCTAATTTAATACATTATAGTATACGGTATTTAATACATATTGTTAGAGGTTTGGCTGCGTATGTGTTTGTGTGCTGCCAGCCCTGTACAGACATGGCAGACCTCGAGTGAATGACCACAAGATCCGTTAAGGGACGAAGGCACCTGGCCAGGTTGATGTTGATAAACACAGTCCTAGCATCCCACAGACTCTACCGGACCATTAATACATGTATGTCCGTAACAATGGACCAGCTCAGAGAACTTTCCTTTTCTCCCTAAGCTGGGCAAAGATTCTCCCTCTGAGACACTTTTATGCCCCGCTACAAACAAATTAGTACTGCCCTTCTGACACAGGTACTGCCTCCTGATGTGGCTAGTAATTACTTATCACCTTGTACATGATGGTTTAATTAAAACATTTTTATTACGTACTGTTATCTGGACTTTATCTTTTAGGCGGGGTCAGTTCATTCCTCTTGTGCTTGGGGAATGGTTTTGTACCATCCTTGCAATTGGAATGTGTTTGCCGAAGTATTCTGTGACTCGCACTTTTTTTAGGAAAGTGTGTTTTTTGCAAAATTAGCCCTGTTCTTGCCAGATTCTGTGAGCAGGCTCCGCCTCATACCAGGCCTCTGATACAAGGGCTTATGATTCAAGCTCTCTTCCTGTTGCACATGTTCAAGAGACGGGACAAGAATAGATTTTTGAATAATCACGTAGCAAGCTTGAAAGCTGCATCCTTGGGCAGTCTGTCTCTGCATGCAACCAGCACCCCAAAGATGGCTCTTCCAAACAAAGTAAGGTAAAATAGCCTTGGCAAGCTATATCCTGTAACACAGAACTTCAACTAACCATTTTGCAAAGGCCCTGCCCAGATCTCTGACAAGCTCTCGAAATGGAGAGGAACAAGCTCACGTGTTTTAGTTAAAGTTGTATCTCTGATTCCACAATGGTTACGTCTAGACTACATCCCTTTTTCGTAAAAGGGATGTAAATTAGATGTATCGCAATTGCTAATGAAGCGGGGATTTAAATCTCCCCTGCTTCATTAGCATAAAAATGGCTGCCGCTTTTTTTCGGCACAGAGCTTTGCCGGAAAAAAGCGCCAGTCTAGACGCTGATCTTGCGGGAAATAAAGCCTTTTCCAAAAGATCCCTTATTTCAAAGAGGGATAAGGGATCTTTTGGAAAAAGCTTTATTTTCCGCAAGATCAGCGTCTAGACTGGCACTTTTTTCTGGCAAAGCTCCGTGCTGAAAAAAAAGCGGCAGCCATTTTTATGCTAATGAGGCAGGGGAGATTTAAATCCCCTCTTCATTAGCAATTGCGATACGTCTAATTTACACCCCGTTTACGAAAAAGGGATGTTGTCTAGAGGTAGCCAATGTGAATGTTATGGAGGAAAAACCCTAATTTTAAATCTGACCTGTGCTTCTGATACTACAGTAACTTCATTTCTCTAGAAATGACTTGACCCGGATTGTTAGGCCGTGTGGGGGAGTTTAAATGTGTCACCAAAATTGCCTAATCCTATTTGGTTACCAGCTTCTTAGGTACAGTGAATAGATCCTCATCTAATCAGAGAGCCGAAACAATGACATCTGCCTGAAATTATCTGATTGCACAAAGGCAATAATGAATAAGAAGTGCTCACCGTGCACACAGGGTATGAGCATCTGATAGACAGAAATGTGTCTGTAAAACGATCATCCAATAGTTGCAACAAAGTGAACAATTCAAAAAAGAAAAAGCGGGCCAGATTTATCAATTGAGATTTTCAAGAGTGACTCAGAGATCTAAAGTGCTATCAAAAGCCATTCCTCTGGAATGAACAATCTATCCAGCCGAATTGTCTGAAAAACAAAGCCCACAGTGCCACACAGACATAATACTGTGGATTTTACTGTGTACAAGAACATAGGGTTCTTTCTGAGTCAGTGCCAATTTCTGTTATATGGGGGATTTCTTTGTTAGTTTGATCCTTTCCCCCTCCCCATCTAAATTCTGATCAAGTTTATCTCTAACAAAACGTGTAGATACCATCTACACGTTTTGTTAGTCTTTAAGATGCTGCTAAACTATTGGTTGTTTAAGTTTTCCAGTTCCAGATAAACTTGAGTGGGGTAGCTGTGTTATTCTCAGAAGCTAAACAGAGATTGCAAAATGAAGTGATCTGGGTCTAAGCCGGGGGTGGGGAGATTTTAAATGCAAATAGAGAAGTTTTCATCCTTTTTTCTCTGCAGGAAAGAGTTAAATTGTTTTTCTCTTGCTTGCAAAGCTCTTCTGTGGCACGCGATATAAAACATTACAAGTGTCACTTCCAATTTAGCTGACACAGCTTAAGTAGTTCACAAATATTTTGATGGGTGCCAGTCTGACCGGTTTAAATTCTCCCCCTGCAAGAATTAAGCAGTCCAATCATAACAATATGTCAGAGGAGCCAAGAGATAGTTTGGCGGAACCAAAATGCTTTCTCCTCAGAGGAAATGAAACCATTGAATCAAGCAAATATTCCTAGTTTCATAGTTAAGGGTCCGAACTGGTCAATTTAACAGCCATAGGCCTTGAAAATGAGTCAGTTTAATGATTTGTGATGTTGACATCTGAAATGTCGGAGGGGGTTGTAACCACTAGAGTCCTGACCCAAAAGGCTGTCAATGGACTGGTCTAATAGTGATAAAAATCATCAAAATGGTCATATTTTAAAGCACTAATTTATAGAACAGTAACAAAACAAGGGTATGACTTTATGGCCTAGAATTAGTCTCCTGTGGGATTTTTGTTAATGCCTAATTCCAAAAAGCAGGTTATTTGACTAAAAAATGTGAACACACAGTGAAATGAAGCTCTAAAAAAAGAGGGAGGGGGAATGGCTCCATGAGGCAATCAAAAAGATAAGCTACTTGCCACCGTCAAGGCATTCTTGGTGGAATATTTGGCTGAGGTCAAATAATAGGCAGTCGGCTGACAGGCTTGCCAGACCCAATGTGGGGTATTGTTTCAGGTCTGATTCAGAGAGAGGAATGCTACTTACTATATAACCAATAATACTCCCTACTGTGTGGTGGGTTTTTGCCTGGCTCCCATCCGATTACTGAGTCAGCAGCCCCGTGCTTAGTTTATAAGACCCAAAGAGCTTTCTGCATGAGGCGACGGTTTCAGAGAAGATTTCAGTTCTACAAAAAGATACACTTCCTTCGAAAACAGTCCAAAATACCGTGCTGCCCTTTCTGCGAACCTCTCCCGCATCCTGCGGGGTAAGAAAAAGAAAACCCGAGGAGGTCAGGCTAAGGGCTGACGAAAAGTCCCTTTTGGCCTGTAAGCGTGAAGAGCACTTCCCAGCTCGTGGTGGGTGAGGGAGCCAGCAACAGTGATATGGCTGGTTTAGGCCTCCAGCTACTTATCTCTGCAAATGGGAACGGAACAAAAGATGCTGGGAAAGGTGCCTACAAGAAGAGGACTCTACCCTGGGGGATTCAGTAGCCACAACGGCACAGAACTTCAGCTACATAGGCACCTCAAGAAATCAATGGGCGTTAAGCACCTAACCTTGGAGGATCTGGGCCCAAGCTTTGAAAGTAAGCCGCAGGGCAATGTCAGTCTGCCTGCGTTCCCGGGCTGCCTTTTCTCCTTTGTCTCCTGTTTGGTCCAATAGAATCTGCACCCTAAGATCTGTCTTGTCCCTAAGCCTTATGGGAAGCAATAGGTTAAAAGGGATTTAATGTGGATTAAGGGCTTTGGGGGAGAGTCTTGCTTAATTATGAATGGGTTTAGCAGGAGTTTATCATCTATCTATGATATTTATCTCTACTCTAGTAGTGTCATACCCGAGTGCCACACAATCTTCAGTGTATTTATTCTCATAAGACCGTTCCGTTGTCACTACCCATACCAGCTCTTTTGTTTCCACAGTTACTAGTCTGGGGTCTGTCACCCCCGCTGACTTCTTCACACAGTTGTGGGAGATGGAAACTTGCTAGTAAAATATCAAACAGGCAGTTCTCTACTAGCTCCTGTGACTAACTGGATGATATTCCAAGTCATCGAGAGAGAGATTGGAGCAGAAATCTTGGAAAGAAAATTTGTCACTGAAAAAAAATCCCCTATTTTGAGAATTAAAACGCATCTCAAAAAAGGTCAACTTTGCAAAGAACGTGTGGTTGTGTTTGGGTGGTTTTACGCTAAGGTTTTCCTCCAACCCATGACGAAAGTGATCATTGAAAAGCTGGCTGTGGGTGACATTGGTGGAAAATAGTCAAAACACAAGCCAGTGGCTCTGTTTCAAACACTGCATCATGCAAACAATGTCATGTTTCTGTCCCTCCCTCCCCCCCCTCACTTTTTCCTCCATCAAGGAAATGTTGAATGTAAGGGCCCAGTCTGATGGTTCTTGCATAGGCGACTCTCCCTTTGACGTTGGTGAATCAAACCTACAAACCAGGAATCGTTTTGGAGGGCCGAAAAACCCCTCAAAAAATAAAACAGTCGCTGCTTTTTCTAGAGATGGACCCAGCCCAAAACCATGGGTTGAAGTCTTAAAACGCTGCTTTTGTGGCAGGTCCAGTTCAAGCGGAAGCAGAAATTGCTGGGCTTCTCACCAGCTGTCCATCACGGGTGAGTAGATGGAAGAGGTTCTGAATCATGATTATTAATAATCCTGGCACCTCAGCCCTGGGGCTAGGTGCTGTACAAACACAGAGCAAGGACAGTTCCTGTACCTAAGAGTGTGTGGGGCGGACCTTCTCCCCGGGAGTGGAGCCGATTTGCCCCGCACTCAGCCCACGCCGACCCCCACGCTTCACAGGGCGCATGGTGGGTGGTCAGCTGCCTGCTCCCGCGTGGTGGCCTAGCTGAGCGGTGCCGTGAGCGGGAGAACGCTGAACGCAGCGGTGGCTGCGATGCGCCAGACGATATGTCCGGGGGGGTGCGGAGTCTGGAGATGTTACCGGGAATGTGCGTCAGGGGGAGGGGCTAATAGGGTGGGGCCAGGCGGGCGGTTCAAAAGGGCCATGAGAGGCAGGGGAGGGGTGGAGGAGTATTGGGATAGGGCAGAGGAAGGAAGCGGAGGAGTAGAGGGAACGCCAGGAGAGTCCCAGCGTCTGGGGTAGAGATGCAGAGGCCGGGTGGAGAAGTGCAAGCAAGGTGGGCCGGCTCCAGAGGCCTTTGGGGGTAGGAAGTAACCCAAGGCAGGGATTTCTTGTAGTTGGCCTGCAGGCTGGTGCGTTTCAGCAGGAGCCCCACCAGCCGGACAGGTCTCTGTACCTGTCCTCAGGGCTCTGGGCTGGGACCCGTGAGAGAGGGCAGGTCCGGGTCTCCCTACCCCCACCTGCCACGTTTGAGACCACGGTGGCTTGAGACCATAATAGACGGTTACTGTGGCCGAAGAGTTGTAAAATTGTGCATAGAAGGGACGGCTGGGAAGCCGCCAGACCCAGGGTAGGCCGGGAAGGAGGGACCGGCTCCTCCACAGCGTGTAATCAAAGATTCAGTGAACACCTGCACTTTTGGGGGGCCAGCTAAACTGCCCCATGTCTTCACTGTTGGCATTCCCCAAACTGAAGCCACACAAATAGGTAACGAATAGATTTCAGGAGCACTGCAAACATTAATTATCTTCTCACCACCCCACAGAGGGGTCACAGAGGAAGCTGGTGGAAAAGCCTGATTTGGAACGTGGAGCCTCTTGCTCCTCCCACTAAACAGCACTGCCTCTCCTGAGGGGCGGAGGGGGTTCTCCAGAGAGCGAGTTGTTGGGAGCATTTTGCTCGGCATAATGGAAACCACATGCTAAGTGCCAGAGCAAGCCTCTTTTTTCTAGCGCCGTTAAGGTGGGTGCAGGCTCCTTTGAAGGGCAGGGAGACTGGTTTCCTCTGGCATTTGTCCTGATTTATGTCCAAGGAGCAGCCTCCCCCAGGCAGGATGGAAAAGGCCAAGTAACTGGAGCAGCGAAGCATTAAAAAATACATAGATGTGTGTATAGGATGTCAGACAAAACTTTTTTTCTTCCAATCCTTGCCTTTGGCAGCCTGTTACAGAGTTTAAATCATACCTTTACAATCCAGATCGAGACACTAAAAGGCTCAGGGGCTCTATGAACTAAGGACGGGAGAGGAGTTAGTCATTTTCTCAATTAGCTGAACATAAATCAGCAGTAATGAGGCGCTTTAGGCAAATCGGGCAGGTTTAATGCCCCTGTGCCTTTTCCCGCCAGATTCCACCTGTGTGTTAGGCGGCGCTGTCGGTTATTTCATCGTGCCGTCGCTACAGCTCTGAGTGACGGGTTTTAATGTCGCCAGTCTGACTGGCACACCTGGCATTTGTGTATGTGGAGGGGGAGCATGTCCAAAATATTCTAACTGGGGAAAACATTTGTATTTAATAAGTAGAATGCAGGAGCTTGCGTTGAACAAGAGTATGGAAAACCAGGCAGCCTTAAGGTGGGTTTTCCTTGTGTGTGGGGGGGGAAAGGAGAGGGGACTCTGCATGAGTAGGAACTGAAAAAAAACCTGTTAAGTTTCAGGAGGGACCTAGTTCGATGTGACACCAGCCCCCCTCGGTCTGCTCCGTATAGATCTCTTTTGTCCAACTCTGCCTGCCACACATTTGTTGTTAAAGGAACAGGATCGCAATGGGCAAGCCACAAAGAAATCAGAGATTCGGTTGCAACATGGGTCCAAAAGCTGACTTTGTGGGTGATTGACAGCTCACGCAATCTGAGTTGTACAGGGAGACAGGCGAGAGCCTGGGAACTTCTGTTTGCCTCTCATCTCATGCAAAACAAAGGGGCCATTGAAAGGTTACTGAATTAAAAGTAGCAAAAGGAAATGCCACAGTTAAACTGCGGAACTCACTGCCACAAGATCTAACTGCAAGACCCAATGAGTTTAGAACTCAGGTTGGCAGACTTTCCCAGCTGCGAACAGTACCACCAGTTTGTACTTCCTGAGTCTGTGATTTGCTGTGGACAAAGACCATGGGTAGTCTTGCCTCAAGGAGTCTTCCAGGCAGTAGCATCACGGCTGCTGATTGGCTCCCCGCCCTATATAAACCAAGGGGTCATTGGGGAAGTGTCCTGGCAGAGGTATGGATCTTCTGTAGCCACAGCGAGTGCTTCTGAACTCTTTTTTTTTTTATTATTATTATTATTATTATTATTAAACTGGGACTTTGCCTCCTGGCCTGGAACCTATGAACTGCTCCCAACCTCAGGTTTGTCTCTGCTCTGACCCTTAGTCCTGACTGCCTTTGTTGGTATCCTGACACTGAGGACAGAAACGGAGCAGGGTTAAACACACACACACACACACACATAATATGGGTATCTCTGTGGACAAGGAGGCTATCCCCAGTCAGTGTCGATAGAATATAGTTTTTAATACGGGATGTACACTTGTAACAGAGTGATCTGCCCTGGGAGCTGGGGACCAGTCAGCCCCATTTGGAGACGGAGCCTTTTTCACGTTGATGGTTGATCGAGGGAAAGCGGCTGATCAGAGCCAGCTGGACTCCTAATGATGCTTTTAATGAGAGCTCAGCTGATGAGGAAATGCAGGTTGCAGTAGGTACTGTCAAGCCCTGGAGTAGGAGGAAAGGTGGGAGGGAAGAAAGGCCTTTTGGCCCTTGCAGAAGACTGTATAAATGGAGGGGGAAAACCAGTTTTTCCAGGGGCATTTACGTTGATCTGCTTTATTGTGTTTGAAAATAAGCTGGGTGGCAACGGAATTCCCCGAACAGCTGTTGGGCGTGATGTCCATCCTTTCTTCGCTGGGCCCAGGGGAGACAGATCAGCAGCCAACAAAACCCTCTTGTTTCTAGGCATGGAAGTTTCAGGTAGCATTTGACATGTTCAAAGTGCTGGACGGCTCATAGGAGGTTGGTGAGTAAGAGGTACCCCGATTTTACAGCTAGGATGTTAACAGTACCTGATGAAGGAGAGCAGTTGAATCGTGGCAAGTCATAAGACTATTTGTGGGATGCCTGTTACGTGAGTGAGTTAATAGAATTGATCTTAAGGTGGAGCGAGATGTTTGTCACACTAACGATCATCGTCCGTTATGAGCAGTAGAGAGATTGGCAGACATGGCCATTCAGTCCTGCAGGCCACCTCCCCTCGTGTGGGAGTCATTCGATGACCTGGATAACGCATGGCTTCTCAAACACCGCCGCCACGCTGGGGTAATAAGGCAAAAGTTACACATGAGGTCATTTGATAAAGATGTGATCTCTCAAACCTGTCAGCTAATAGGGGTTCAAAGGAGAGATTCAGGTTCTGCCCAGCTGATTAGCAGAACGCTCACAGCTGGCAGCGTGTGTTTCTACTGGTGGTGCGCATCCTGGGGACATGTGACCAAATTTATTCCGCACATGGGTGGAAGAAAATAGAGAAAATATTGCCCTACACCCAGGCTGTGGAGCGGAGCCCTTTGGACCCCAAACACCTACACTTTCAGACTCCTAACCCTGATCCTTCAGTACAGAACCCTGCCCTTTCAATTCCCTATCGTAGCATCCTTGTGAACCCCACCCCAATCTTAACCCTAAGGAGTACTCTTTGTGCCCCTAACCCTGACCTTTGGTTTGGGAAGCCCCCTCCTCATGAACCTTTACTCAAACCCTACAAACCTATCCTTTGGCACCCTGCTTCCCGAGGCCTGCCCCCAGGCTGGTTTCTGCTCACTCACCTTTTATGCTGCTGTTTAGCATCACCTGGCATGATGGGCTCCTCCTGATACTCGGAAGGGATCATGCGGCTTTTTTTTCCCCTGAAGTTGCTAAATATTTTGATTTGAGAAAAACCAAATGTTATTTTGGGGGTGGCGGGGGGAGGTGCAAAAGGGGGGGGGCAAGCAGCTAGTAGAGGCACAGTAGAGTCCCTTTTTGGACCCTGGACTAGTCCTTCAAACAACGGTAAGATTTACCTGTGATTCAGCGCTCGACAAACCCTGCAGGCAAACCCTAACCCATGTCCCTCCCCCTCCCTGCAGCAAAGACGGTCTTCAACACAGACTCGACCCCCTGTAGCGAGAGGGTTTCGGCCTTGCACGATGCTAATGATATCACCCGATATGGACACAAGCCAGCCCTGCGCCAAGGTGACTTCTCCGAGCCGCTGTGTCCTTTTCACAAAGCTGACCCCAGCTCAGTATTTTGGAAATCGGAGCCCAGCCCTGCAGGAAGAAAGTTGACAGCCGCTGCCGCGTCTGTTTCCACAAAACACGTGGACGGTTCTTTGAAAAGTAGGATGCCTGGATTACATTAATCCCCCAGTAGGTCTCACTCGAGGGTGAGCACTGGCAGGTAACTCACAATATCGCACGGATTGACATGCATAGCTCACGTCTTTCTTGCACATGACGGCAAGATGAGAGGATAAAGGAAATGCCGTGAATATTCCGCGTCTCATCTTTAAGTAAGACATCCGCTGCAGTCCCCAACGGCATGCTGGCAAAGGACGAAAGAGGCCTAGCTTCACAGATGGCTACAAAAATTGAACCCAGACAGAAATTATGAATGGTCCAATATCAAGCTGGGAGGGGTTGTCAAGTTGGTTCCTTCGGGGATCTGTTCTGCGCCCGGTGTTATTTATCATCTTCATTGACCGGCTTGAAGGACGGAGTGACGTGCACCCATATCCGATGCAGAGCTGAGAGGGATCATAAAATCTCTGGTGGATAAGATAAAACCGCAATGTGAATCTGATATGCCAGAGAAGTAGGCTGAAAGAAATCAACTAGAGATGGAGTAATTCAAATACACAACACACAACAGTTCCCCTTTAGTAACTTTAAATTTCTTACAGATACTGGCTTATTGCATCCCGGGTGCCTGCCAGCTCTTGCCGGCGCTGCGCACCAGGGCGCACCCGCTTACTTTCACCTCTGGCAGCACCATAGTGAAGGGGCCGAGAAGACGTTAGCAAGGAAGATAAATTGCACGTCGATAATTGAATGCTGCTGCGGAAGAGGCAAATGCTTGTCTCCTTCACAGCTGTGAGTACTTTACAAAGGTTTTATTAGCCTCGCAACATCCCTGTTTAAGCATCCCGCCACAGTTCCTCTGGTTTCTACAAGTGGGGAAACTGAGGCACAGAGAGCTTACAGTGTATTTTCCTGCTCCAGAGAGGAATGATGGGGCGGGTGTAGTTCCTCCTTACTAAATCTATCAGTTCCTGTGTATTCTGAGTCATAGATACTCGCTGTATTGCTGTTTTATTAACTACCCTGATAGCACCCAAAGGCCCCAGTTGAGATAGGTGCTGTCCGCTTTTCCTCAAAAGCTTTCAGGACAGACGAAAGGTGAGGAAAGGAAATTGAGGCACAGAGGGGATGGGATTTGCTCACACGACACACAGGTAGAGCCCTGCAAATGGGCGGATATCCGCTTTATATCCGTGGACATCTGCATCCGCGGATGAACATATCCGCAGCTCATTTTTGCAGATCCAAATCTGTGTCTCGACTCAGGGCTCTACACACAGGCCAGTGACAGAGCGAGGGGGAGAACCTTGCTCTCCTCGTCTCCTAGAGTGCCCCCTGCTGTTCAAGCCCTCATGTCACAAGTGTGCAGTAGCCGGGGGGGCTAATTTTGTTTCTTGGCTTGACTGTAAGTATCTGAGGCTTCTGAGCTCTGAACTGTACGTGTTTGGTGACACACGTATTAGGGGAATTGCTTCATCGCTTACTTATTTCAGACGATTGGGATGTGAGAAGTACCGTATTTTAGCGCATATAACCTGTGGGTTATATGCGTTTTTACAAACCCTGCACACATCTCCCGTGGGGTATACTTGGGTGCGGGGTATACAATATTTTTTTACTCACCTGGTGAGTTCCTGTACAGCCGCCAGCCTCCGGGTGGGGGAGCGCTCATCCCCCTGGTTCCTGTGCAGCTGCCCGGAGGCTGGAAGCAGCGCAGGAACCGGGGCGGTGAGTGCCCGCAGGAACCAGGGCATTTAGGCTGGCTAATTCCCCTCCCCTCCCCCCGGCACCGTAAATTAGCTAATATACCCCAGCACAATTTGAAAGAAAAGTCTTGTATGCCCTGTGGGTTATACTCGTGTGCGGGGTATACAAGACTTTTTTTTCTCAATTCAGAAAAACCACGGGGTATATTCCCTAAAATACGGTAATCACAGGGGATAGCAGGGCCAACAGTCATCACGGGACCCAGATCCGTGCTCCCAGAAGGGGAGGAGTTGGGGAAGAAGGGGCGGGGCCTTGGGTGGAAGGGGCAGGGTCTGAAGAAGACCGAGGCACTGGGCTGGCCCCCATCCCTCAGAGCTCCTGGCAGAGTGCTCTAGCAGTGATTTAAAGCAGACCAGGGCTCCACCTGGGAGCCCCAGGCCCCTTAGAATTGCCGGGCCCCAGAGCCACTGCGCCCTTCCCACCCACCCCTCATTGGCGGGCCTGACAGACGATGGTGGAAAATAAAATAATTTATGACCGTCACCTAGAGCCTTGGCCTTTTGACGGAAAACCGCTGAAACAAAGCGCAGTGGCCAAATGGCAAACTGGCAAAAACTGGCTTTTTTGGAAAAAGCACGGAAAATCTCTGAGCTGGTTTAGCCCATCTTGCTGTGAGCTGGGATATCAGACAGCGGCCTGGATGGGATCTGGGTGAAGCGGGGCCCTCCCTCAGCAGTGGGAGTAGAGAGAGTCCCACTGCGATAGCACAGACACAACCACAGACTTGTACGGCTGGGAGGTGTCTCAGAGTCATCAAACCGCTCCCCCTGCGCTGTGGCGGCAGGACCAACTGAACCTAGACCATCCCTGACAGGTGCCGAATAGAGCGGAGACCGCTCCCCCCTTTGTCTTACCTAAGACACTCTAGTTTCTACGCCCAAAAATGCCTTTTTTGCAGCGGTATCACATTGTTGATTTGTATTCAACGTGTCGTCCACTATAACCCCCAGGTTGGTCTTAGTGCTGCCATCTCGTGTGTTATTCCCTGTTTCTGTGGTTGTACATTTGATTCCGCCCTCCCCCACAGTAAAATCCTTCCCACTTGTCTTGATTGAATTTCATCTTGATGAATCCATTCCACTTCTCCCATTTGTCAGGGTCGTTTTGAATGCTAATCCCGTCTCTCAAAGGGCTTGCAACCCCTCCCAGCTCAGTGTTATCTGCAGGTTTTAGAAGCACACACTCCACTCGGTCATCCAAGTCTTTAATGACAATAGCACGTAATACCAGATCCCGGACTGACCCCTGCGCTAGATACATGCTCACAGCTGGATGGCAATCTATTGACAACTACTCTTTGAGTAGAGTCGTCCACCCTTTATTAATTTCATCGCGCTCACATTGCCTAGCTTGCCGCTTATAAGACTGTTCTGTGGGCCTGTGTCCAAAGCATGACTAAATTCAGTACATCTCATATCAACTGCTTCCCTCCCTGTTTGGCGGGTCAAAAAAGGAAGCGAGGTTGGTTTGGCATGATTTGTCCTTGTTGTTGACACACGTTGGCTGTTCCTTATAACCCTGTCGTCGTGAGATGAGGGCCTGGAACATAATAAGCCCTTGTATCACAGGCCTGAGACTTAGGCAACAATGGTCAAGGTTTGCTAACGCAAAGCTAAGCTGAGAGCAAGAGGGCCCCTCTCATGAAATTGGGCACAAACAGGGCTGAGAATGTAATGCTCTAATTGGTACAAGGCCCAGGCGTGGAACAGTCATTGGGACGGGGTACCGGTTGTAAAACAGTAGTTCTGGGCATAGGTTGAAAGCACATTCCAGAAGGATGGTAACATCACCTCGTCAAAAAGGACCTTAGTACCCACACATCCCCCACAGAGAACGGGGATGTACCGACCCAGGTTTAAGGGTCTAAAATGACAGCAAGATGGATCGAATCATCCAGGGGATGGGCGGTATCTAAGTAACGTCACAGGGTGGCAACTTGACACGTCAGGAGTGCTGTGTAACTTGCTTGTGCCTGTATATAGAGTTGTGTCTTGGAGGGGCCTTGTCCGGGCTAGGGGGGAGCGGGACCTCCCACTGACTGAGCCGGTCCATAAGCATAGCGGTTCAGTAGAGTCTACTGACAACGACAACTGAACTTCGTTTGATAGTAAACTTGGCTAGGCGCCTTCCATCCTTATCTGATTTTGTGGTCTTTGGGGGTTCTCTCGGAATCAGCCGTGGTGGCTACTCGTGCAGTCAACACAACACACAGGAGGAGCACGCACACACACGCAGCTGACGGGTTATCCTCACTGACGGAGCAGGAGACCTGCCAGGACACCACATGGGTGATCCTGACGACCATACCTACTATCCGCCAAGTGCTTACAAAAGCCATGGGTTGTTTGAGCTATGCGGAGTGGTGTTCGCGTTCCGCTCTGCCACCTCCTTCTCAGCTGTGTCCGTGAGGAGTCAGCCTCTACTCAGTCCTAAGGAATGATCCAAGCTCCCTGGAGTCTCTTGGAGTCGAAGCCACAAGCCCCATAAACCCAGACAAGAGAGGTTCATTGGCTGAGGTTCTCAGCCCTCTTTCATTCCGAACTCCAACTAGATGCCCTCTTCTGGCCTCCAAAACTGCATGACCTCCATAGCAGCAGCTGGACAAATCGTATCAAAGGCATGACTTTGGCATGTAGGTCATCCCCGTCTAAGGCCAGGACAACCTGTATCCAGCCCCACTCCCTCCTGTCTTGTAATTACATGACAGGTCTGGAATAAACGGTGTTAGAGAGTTTGCTATTTCTACTGGAACCAGATCCACCATCCAGTGCAAAAAAAGCAAACCAGCTCCGGGGAGGCATTCACAGGAGCGTGGTGAGCAAGACACGAGAAGTCATTCTTCCCCTCTGCTCTGCGCTACTTAGGCCTCTATTGGAGTCTTGTGTCCAGTTCTGGGCACCACCTTTCAAGAAAGATGGGGAGAAATTGGAGAAGATCCTAGAAGAGCAACAAAAATGATTCAAGGGCTAGAAAACACGAGGCATGAGGGAAGACTGAAAGAGTTGGGCTTGTTTAGTTTGGAAAGAAGACTGAAAGGCAGGGCTGGCCCAAGGCATTCTGGTGCCCCGGGCACAGGTGCGAGCCCGCCCCCTTAGGGTGCGCAGGCCCGTGCCGGGGCGCACAGCGCATGCGCGGACCCACTACGGCTGCTGACGCACAGCCCAGGGCCCGCCCCTGGGGCGCACGGCGCATGCATGGCCCAGTCCGGCCCGGCTGCCGCTGCTGGTGTGCGCGCCGGGCCGTGGAGGGCACCGCAGCCATGGAGGGGAGGGTGCTGCTGGCCGGCGCTGTGGGGATGGGGCGGGCCGGCGCTGTGGGAGCCAGGCGCGCGGCGCCTGATGGTCGCTATTACCCTAACCCCCCATTGGTTGGCGCCCCGGGCAGCTGCTGAAAGGGGACATGAAGCAGTTTTCAAGTATCTAAAAGGGTGTTACAAAGAGAAGGGAGAAAAATTCTTCTCCTTGGCCTCTGATGACAGGAGAAGCAGCAATGGACTTAAACTGGAGCAAGGGAGGTTTAGGTTGGACATTAGGAAAAACTTCCTGCCTGCCAGGGTGGTGACACACTGGAATAAATTGCCTGGGGAGGTTGTGGAATCTCCATCACTGGAGATATTTAAGAGCAGACGGTCGTGGGTCCTGCTAGAGGGCAGTGGACTGATGACTTCTCCAAGTCCCTTCCAGTTTCAGGATTTTATGATGCTCTCCTTTCTCCTAGGAAGCCAGAAGCCCTTGCTACCACAAGTCCAGCTGCACAGCTCTCAGCAAAGAGGAGGAAACGTTTAACTGGTACATCTTAGAAACTCTAATATGATGTAAAATCCCTTTAGGAGAGAGAAGAAAATGTCCCAACTGGAAAGGTTAATTCCCCCGGACTGTCCAGCCTTCGAAGGAAGTACTGGATCTCTTCTGGGAAATCTCCCCTTTTGCATGGCATAGAGCTTCCAACTCGAGCTCGGTGTGCTGTAAGATCTTCCACCCGCCACCGTGATGGGGTTGATTGTGCCCGCCCTGCCCCATGGGCCAGGGTACCTCTGGTGGGAGAATCCATGTTCGGTGGAGAACGGAGGAAGCAGCTCCCCGGCAGGAGTCTATGCTTTTATTTATTTTTTTCCCCCAGAGGAGGATTAAAAATTGCAGCGTTCTGTGAGAGGAAGGGGCACATGGCTTTGTCATGCCGTAATACGCGGCGAGCGTTGAGAGACTGTGGTTACATAACACCATATTTTTTAATCCGCCTGACAGACCGTCTTGAGATTTAAGTGGCTTTTGACAGTTTTTATGCACCTGTTAATTCAAAGTTCTTAACATGTGCCAGTTAAAAGGAGCCAGGCACTAAAACATCCAGAGTGGGGATTTGAATGGGGCTCGGCTGCCGACAGAGGCAGCTGGAGTGTAGCGATGGCATTCAAGATGGAAATTTGCCACCTCTGGATGTCCAGAGGAACATCTTCTGCGGCAGCCCTGATCTCCGATATGTACGAATCATCAGTAACAATTCCACAATCTGCTGGAAATGACTCCTGGGTGTCCCGGTTACAATTCTGCTGCCTCTTTTAAGGGATGGTTTCCACGTCTTTCATGGTGTTCGGGCCCCTCCAGATAATACCGTACCCATTCCCTGCAACGTGAGCAAGGCTGCAATTCCCCTTAATAAACCTTTCCCTCTGGGATGTGTCTGCCCAACCTAGGTGCCTCTCCACAGCTGTTGGCTAGGACTGATCTTCTCTGGCCACGGGTGTCTAAGGACACGAGGAAAGGAGGCAGGTAACCACGACTCTGACCTCGCCAGGCTGGTGGAACGAAGCATTTGTGTGGACAATCTCAGCATCTGTGGATCTGCTGGGATCCCTGGAGAGCGAGTCGCCACGCTTGGTCCATGGGAGGTTCCACAAGAGGGGGGAATTCTGATCTCCATTGGAGGACACAAGAACAGCTACCCTGGGACAGAGCAAAGGTCCACCTTGCCCGGTGTCCATCTGCCGACGGTGGCCACAGCCAGATGCGTCCGCAGGAACGAACGGGACCGTTCTCAACTGCTCCATCTCTATGGTTCAGTCCCATCTTTGGGCAGCCAGAAAGGCCAGACACCTCGGGCATAGGGTTGGGTCCCTGAGCATTTTGGCTAGTAACCATGGAGAAAGCCAGCTTCTGATGGAGCAGAGGAGCTAGCAAATAGGAGCAGCCATGAGGGGAGTTCAGAGGTGGAGGGTGGCAGCCACATATGCCCAATAAGCCTTCTCTAAACTTAGGCCAATAAATATCCCCCCCTCCCACCAAAACAAACCCAGCCCTGCAATTAGTGCGGAGATGCCCAGCACCAAAGGGCAGGTGAGCCAGTTTATCGCAACGAATATAACCGATACAGTTACCTGCCCTGGGGAGAACCACATGGAATTGCTGGCCTCTAATGACATCTAGACAGACTTATGGGCAGTTCTGGGATGGAGCCGGGAGTCATGGTATAGGAAGGTCTAGAGAGGCCCTGTGGGCAGGTGGCGTGTTTGTGCATTCAACGCAAGTAGCTCACAACTCTCAGGGCGCCGGTGTGGGCTTTGGAGACCAGAGAGGCTGAACAGGAGGAGCTAAGGGAAACAGAGAGGCACACAAAGAGACTGTCCGGGTCCTAGGAGAGCGGCTCCACCCCCAGTCTGATTCCTCTGTGCTGCTGAGGAGATTGAATGTCTTGGGAAAGAGGAACATAAGAACGGCCGTACCGGGTCAGACCAAAGGTCCATCCAGCCCAGTGTCCTGTCTGCCAACAGTCGCCAATGCCAGGTGCCCCAGAGGGAGGGAACACAACAGGGAACCCTCACGTGATCCCTCCCCTGTCACCCACCTCCAGAAAAACAAAGGTTAGGGACACCATTCTTGCCCATCCTGGCTAATAGCCATGGATGGACCTAACCTCCATGAATTTATCTAGCTCTATTTTGAACTCTGTTAAAGTCCTGGTCTTCACAACATCTTCTGGCAAGGAGTTCCACAGGTTGACTGTGTGTTGAGTGAAGAAAAACTTCCTTCTCTTTGTTTTAAACCTGCTGCCTATTCATTTTATTTGGTGACCCCTCATTCGTATATTGTGGGAATAAGTAAGTAAATTTTCCTTATTCACTTTTTCCACACCAGTCATGATTTCATAGACCTCTATGCTATCCCCCCTTAATCTCCTCTTTTCTAAGATGAAAAGTCTAAGGCTTTTTAATCTCTCTTCATATTGGACCCGTTCCAAGCCCCTCATCATTTTTGTTGCCCTTTTCTGAACCTTTTCCAATGCCAAGCTGGCATGGAGGGAAACCATCCCATAGTTGGGACCTTCCTCCAGATGACATCTTGATTTCCTCTCCCACCGAGAGGAGAGGAGACCCTGTGATGAGGAATAGACGAGTAAACGGGGGAGTTGATCATGAGAAATAGAGATAGCTGTGTTTGTGATGACCAGAAGAGCC
This sequence comes from Apalone spinifera, assembly GCA_030068395.1. NCBI lineage: Eukaryota > Metazoa > Chordata > Testudines > Trionychidae > Apalone > Apalone spinifera. Next base: position 2,050,849 of record JANRFK010004893.1, on the reverse strand, counting down.
ACTTGGTAAATAGCCTGCTGGGTGTAAGGGTTGTGGACCTCTAAAGACATCTAGACAGGCTTGTGTGCAGTGCTGGGAAGGAGCTGGTGGTAGTGGTACAAGAAGGTCTTGGAGGCCAAATTTAGGCAACTGGGTAAAAGATTAAAGTACAGGACCTGCATGGTAGCATTCTCGGAAACGCTTCCAGTTCCACGCCTTGGGCCAATGAGGCAGAACTGTTGGGTCTCAAAGCATGGGTGAGCTCATGGTGTCAGGAGGAGGAGTTTGGGACTGGAGGAACCTTTTGAGAAAGGAGGAGCCCCACCTAGACCAAAATGGAAGCAGACTGCCAGCATCCGGACGTCACGGAGCGGTTTTAAAACTAAGAGCTGGGGGAAAGCCAACAGGTGTGGAGAGCCACCTACGTTGGTTAGACACATTCCCTTATGAAAGGGAATCCTTTATATCCTAGTAAAAATGAGAAAATAGAAATTGGTAAATTAGGAACTGACAACACTCACGGGAAAGAGTCCTGTTCAGTTATAGCGCATGACGTCGGACAACTAATTACTGACAATTTCTATAAGTGCTTGTACAAGAACGCAAGAAGCCTAAATATTAAGGGGGGGAGGTGAACCCTTTGTAGCTCTTCACAGTCAACTTTGGACTTGGCAAGCGTGAGTAATTTCTGTGTGTTGCCACCTCACCATTCATCCTTTCCCCAGATCATTTATAAATACATTGAGTGGCACAGCAGGGCTCCCCAGTACAGATCCTTGGGGAACACTGCTTTTTACCTCTGCATTGTTAAAACCGACCATTTATTCCTACCTTTTGTTGCCTGTCTTTTAACAAGTTACTGATGCATGAGAAGATCTTTCTCCCAGGACAGTTTACAAGCCAATGGCGAAGGACCTTGTTGAACCTGTTCTGAAAGTCCCAGTTCACTCTAACCTCTGGGTCACCTCTGCCCACTTACTTGTCGACACCCTCAAAGAATTCTAATAGAGCGGTGAGGCATGATTTCCCGTTGCAAAAAGCTATCTTGGCTCTTCCTCAATAAATCATGTTCATCTCCGTGTCAGATCATTCTGGTCTTTAATAGACTTTCAACACACTCTGCGGTCAGTTCTCTCCCAGCAAGATTACCAGCCCTTACTAATCATGCGCCTAATTCTGCTCTCTTAATACATGCCTGTCCCCTTCAAGTGGACCAAGTGCCATTAGCAGCAGATGAACAAACCTGCCTCAAAGTGAAAAACATAAAGAATCACAGGAAATGTCTTTAACTTTATTCATATACTTCCAGAAAACAAACCTGCAGGAGTCAAGGACTTTCTTTTCAGACTTTTTTCCAGGGGTTATGGAAATGTCTGAAAACTCGGAGCTCATGGAGTTCTTTGCCAATTCTCCACGTCTACGGAGCTGTTAAACTCCTAATCCCATCTCTTATATCCAACTGGTGTGAAAAACGCATAAAAATATCATGTATGTGAAGCCAAAAGACATTAATTAGTTGGGGTTTTTTTCCGAGAGGAATTTTCATGGCATATAATATTTTATTTCACACTTTGTAATTTAAACGCTGCAAAACTTACAGCTTTAGTGGAGGAACTTCAAAATCAAATAAAAATGAAAACCACTGATGAAGGCCAATTTACTATAAAATGTCATGAAATTCTAGTATTCCCCCCCGGCCACCCCACACCCATCTATACTTGGTTTAAAATTTATATCCGCTGCAGTGTTTATGCACCTTAAGCTTTGTTTATTAAAGGATATGTAAATTGCAAGACTGATTTTAATGAGACGTTGAAATCTGAAAGGCACAATGCAATATTTGTTCTAATGAGCCCCAAATCTCTTTTCTTTACCTCTTCTGTGTCAAAAACAGTCAGGTTGGTGAGGAAAGGGCATATGTGTGTATATATGTGTGTGTGTATTGTAACAGGAAAAGAATTGCATCTGATTCTTTATTGACCTACACTCATCATTTACATCAGTGGAAACTCTTACATCACATTTTAGGATCAGAGCCTCTTATAACAACCCCTAGTGGGTTTATCCATGCAACCACCCTTTGAAACAGGAAGGGAAACTGAGGCAATTTTGTAAACTGGCCAAGTGGGATAGAACCCTCAGTTCCATTTCTCAAAAGCAACTTGGCCCTGGTCCACACTACAGCAGAAGGTCGAATTAAGATACGCAATTCCAACCACGTTAATTACGTAGCTGGAGTCGATGTAGCTTAAATCACGTTTCTGCACCATCCACTTAGTGGGAGGTCAACGGGAGCAAATGCTCCCATCGCCTTCCCTTAATCCTCATGAGGAGGAGGAGCACTGGTGCCAACGGGGGCACCCTCTGAGTTCGATTTAGCGGGTCTTCACTAGACCCGCTAAATTGAAACTCGGAAGATTGACCATGGCAGTGTCAACCTTCTGTGTAGTGAAGACATGGCTTTAGGCACCTAGGAGCCTGAGTTCCATCAGATTTCGATAGAACTTTGGTTCCCATGGCCCATCTTTTCAACGGTATTTATGATCTAAATACCTTTAAAAAGTTGCTCCTACATTTCATTGAAAGCCAATGAGATTCAGGCTACTAGGTATCTAATTCCCTTTTGAAAATAATATGCAGCTTCTTAAATTCTCCCTAGAAATGACTGTCCCCCACTGGTCAGTATGGAAAGGGATGATTTCCCCCACTTTTCTTGACAAAACTCAAAACTGAAAAACGTTCATTTTTATTTTTCTCCAGTTTCTGTTGTAAATCAACCACTTTTCAGTTTAAAAAAACCTCCGGTGTCAAAAGCTGACGAACAAATTGTTTTCAGGCCTCACTTTTTTTTGACAGAACCCCAAATATGAGGAAACTGCCTTCTACAAATCATCAAAAAGTCTCTTCTGGTAGAATGTTCATCAGCTTGTACTGAACTTTTTTTTTTTCAGCCGCCTCTCGTTTTCAGAGCAGATATCCAAGACTCCCCCTTCCCCGTCTCCACCCCATTTCTTCTTCCCACTAATTCCCAGGTATCAAAATTCCCTGCAGAGTCCAATGAATTCTTTGGGGGCGTGGGGAGTGGTGGAATCCGTTGCAGCGAGAATATTTGCTTTAGCATGAAAGGCACTTGGAGAAAGCTAGTGATATGAGCCCAGGGAGTGTCTGATCAAGGCACTGAAAGGGGCAGCAGAATAATAAAGCACAGATTTACGTTAACAAATTCCAGCACTCGACCAGTTTTTTTTTTTTTTAAAACATATGGAAGTCTAGTTAGAAAGAAAATTGCTTGCAGCAGCTAATAAAGGCCTAATCCAAAGATCCTTGGAGTCAGTGATGTCAGTGGCCTTTGGATTAGGCCCTTATAGAAATCCATGTGCCCATTCTGCAAAGCATTCACATGTGCTAAATCAGGGGTCTCTATTGCCCCTTACTCATGCTCATGAAACTTCACGGCTAAGGACATGCTAAGGTCGTCAGTTCCTTCGGCACAACTGCTCTGCTAACGGCGAACTCAGGCAGCGAGGGGCCGGGGAGAATCTAGCAGGGACATTTTCAGCAAGGGAAAGAAATCCCCTTTTGGACTGCCCCGTTCTGTGGAGGCCGCTGGCTTAGCAATAGAGCAGAGTCAACAACTTGATTTTTCAGTTTGCTGACAGGTTTGGGGGAGGGGGAGGTGCCGGGGTGGAGTGGAACCGAATCTGAACATTTGGGATGATTTAGAAAAGCCCATTTTAGGTCTGTTCTAGATCACAGGTGAGGGCCTAGACCTCGCGACTGAAAGTTACAGGATGGTAGAGGGGTGGGGAAAGGAATACAGTCTATCTCCGCCTCCTTTTCTGGCTATTTTGTGATTGGTGGGAACCGTTTGTGTCAGATTTGTGAATAGTCTCAGGTAGACTGAATCTGCGTTTTTCGTTGAATAAATACTTTGTCCAGAAAATTTCTCCCAGCTCTACTCTGCAAGTAGTGAAATACCTTCCTAGTCATTTTCATTCCCTACATTTCCTACACCGTCCATTGATATCTGCTGTCCCTTCCTCTTTTTTGGTTGCAGATGGATTTCATCAGAACTAAAGAATCTTGGACCCTAAAGGAAGAAAAAAATCCCACAGCATTTTAACCTAATCTTTTTTGCATCTAAGTTTCAGGAGCATTACTCTAACGTTCAGGGAATGCTGATTTAGCTAGGGTTTGGATGAAAGGGAAATCTACTGGCAAAACACAAACTATGAGAGACTTTTTTAACCTGTGTCACAGGAGAAAGGTTCATATCAGGGCTGTCAATTAATCACAATTGAGTGTTCAAGCAATGCACTCAAAACAAAATTAACTCCATTTAAAAAATCACAATTAATCACTGTTTTAATTACTCTGTTAAACAATAATAGCTTTCCAATTAAAATGTATTATATTTTGGATTCTTTTTCCTTCATGATTTCTCTCCCAGGATGGGAGCATAACCTCTGGAACAGTGGGTGAAGCATGCAGGAATATGCAAATGTTTAGTGCATCTGGCACGTAAATACCTTGCAATGCCGGCTACAGCAATTCCATGCCTGTTCTGTCTTTCAGGGGACACAGTAAATAAGAACGAGCAGCAGCATCACCCGTAAATGTAAACAAACTTGTTTGTCTGAGCAATTGGCTGAACAAGAAGTAGGACTGAGTGGACTTACAGGCTCTGAAGTTTTACATTGTATTATTTCTAGTGCAGTTATGCAACAACAAAAATCTACATTTGTAAGTTGCCCTTATAGAGGTTTCACTGTAGTACTTACATGGGATGAATTGAAAAATACTATTTCTTTATCTTTTTTTAACCATGTTAATATTTTTACTAAAAATAATACTATAAAGTGAGCACTGTGCACTTTGTACTCTGTATTGTAATTAAATTCAATATATTTGAAAATGTAGAAAACATAAAAAAAATTAAAGGAACGGTAGTCTGTTATTGTTTTACAATGTGATTAAAACTGATTAATCAGGATTATTATTACAATGAATAACTTAATTTTTTTTCAATAATTTAACAGCTCTAGTTACTCATCACAGAAGTGACAGCATTTCATTTGACAGTGGAGGCAATCGCTATTTGCAGCTTGCTAATACATAATCACAAATGTAGAGTTGGAGGTTGGTAGGACACTGGAATGGGAAGCAAAAGATCTAGAATTTATTCCCAGCTCTGCCACTGACTTGCTGGTTGATCTTGGGCAAATATTTCCCTTCTCACCCTTTGTCTGTCTTGCCAATTTAAACTAAGATCCTTTAGGCAGGACTGTCTTTCACTGTGTTTGTGTGTACTGCACCTTCCACAACATGCTCCCCCCATCCTCCCCCCCCCAAAAAAACCCCCTTGGGTCAGATCTCTAGAGGCTACTGTAATAACAATGTAGCTGTAATTTTTAGCATTAAGCCTTATTCTCGGAGAGCAAATTCCTACCTTTTCCCTCTGACCTTTCTGCAAATTTTGTGAAGCTTTTCCCTGGCCAGTCTGGACAAAAAGCATGTTCATTAAAACGGAATTAAATTATCCACTTTAGAAATAGAGTGGTGTGGTTTTAGCCCCGCTACAAAAACAAACAAGGCTGTATTTATTGCAGGACAAGGCTGTTCAGCAAGGGTTACTTTGGAACGCTAATAAATTACTGAACAAACTTTGCAGCCATAGCCCGAAAGATGGATTAGATTTCTGAGTGCCTGGGATACATTATTTGTTTCCTGTTTTATTATTTGAAAGATGAACCCACGGCATTGAGCGTTGTTAACGTTGTCAGTCCCGCTTTAACATGAATTCACGCCGTGCACGTTCAGCCAGGTCTGAAGCAGTTAATTTTTCCTTAATTAAAAACATAACCTAATTATTAGTTTGAAAAATATGGGATAGATTTTCACCCGACCCACTCCGAGACTGGCATGTAGTTGTGTTTACGTCTCGTTCGAAGCTGCTTCAAAAGACAATGTGGCAAGTACTTTATTAAAATGCTGCTGCTTTTTAAAAACTAAATTCAATTCCACGTCTGCCAAAAGTGAGCAATCCAAGATTCTGGTCTACAAGTTCTTAGCTTGAACTGTATCAGTCATCCCATTACGCGTGAGTGTAAAGTTGAGCATATTCATAAGTCTTTGTGGATCAGGGCCTAAAATGCAGATTGTGCATTTGGCTCTGGGCCCACAAAGCACTTAAGCACGTGCTTAACATTAAGCACCTGCTGATGTGTTTTCCTGGATTAGGGCCCGGGTATTTAAATATTTGCTTTTAAAAGAGCGCTAAATGCACTGAAAAAAAAAAGTTTTTCAATTCATTAATAGCTTGCAAATGACATCATTCGTTTGCAAGATCCAAATGAGCATTTGCAAGAGATTTTTAATTAAATTAGATGCTATTTTAATGGCCACTTACACAGAAGATTTATGGAGACGCATAAACTCTCTTTCTGTGAGTGAAAACTGAGCTTTTCAGAATTACCTTCCTCTGTTCCCCCTCCTTGCAATATAATACCCCCAAATATTTGTAAGTTGTGACTAAACTCTCAGGGCTTAGTCCTCGATTGGAAAAAGGAAAAAAAAAAAAAAGCATGGTGCCAATTTGTCTGCCCCGGCTCTGATTATGGGATGCATTTTTTGTCGGCAAGAGGGGTTTGGTGGGAAGGTTTCTTCCTTCAGGGTTAGCGATATCTGATATCCCGCCTGAAAGCCACCCCCGGACCAAACGTTCGTCTCCAACTGCGAAAAGGGGAGGGAGGGCAGATCCATGTGGATAAAATTCTCGGCTACATTTGCAGCTGGCCTGTCGTTTGGGCTGAGCAATTACAGCTCTTTTAGCGTTTCTGATTGTAAAGGCCCCTGATTTCTTTAAATGTATTGATCGCTCGCAGCAAAGGTAAAATGCACTGATTTATTTATTTGGTTTCCCTCTCCGCTGCCCCTGTCTGGAAGTGCTATCCAGTGACCCCTAGCCTTGATGAAAGTTTCTGGCTGACCCCGAGTGCTTTTGCTGCGCTGGCTGGTAATAAAACCCGTCGAAACGGCTGGTTTATCCAAACTCTGCTTTCTGCTGCAGAAAGCTCCCAAGCTGTTTCAGGCCTCAGCCAGAGGGAGAAAAATGGGAACACGGTCGATTTCACTCCCTTTTCTCACAAGGAGTAGCACCTCGTTGGGCCCTTGATTTCAGGGCGATTTCTTGTGAAGTTGGGGTCGACTTAACACAAGCGAGGCTGGCAGAGCCTGCGGCTCAGTGCTCACCTGAATCTGAGATAGAAAGTAAGGTCAGAGTTTGCCTCTTTGCTCAGGGAAGTCCAGGACTCTATCTAGCTCTTTTTTGAACCCTGTTAAAGTCCTAGCCTTCACCACGTCCTCTGGCAAGGAGTTCCACAGGTTGACTGTGTGCTGAGTGAAGAAAAACTTCCTTTTGTTTGTTTTAAACCTACTGCCTATTCATTTCATTTGGTGACCCCGCGTTCTTATATTGTGGGAATAAGTAAATAACTTTTCCTTATTCACTTTTTCCACACCATGATTTTATAGACCTCTATCCTATCCCCCCTTAGTCTCCTCTTTTCTAAGCTGAAAAGTCCAAGGCTTTTTAATCTTTCTTCATATGGGATCCGTTCCAAGCCCAAATCAACCTGTAGTCTTTTGTCTCTTCTCAGTCGTTAGGTACCTTTTGAAATATCAGCCCCATCTTCACAGCAAGCTGGCTGGTGGAAATGTATCTAAAACCGCACTGGTGTGTCATCTTTTTTGGGGCATTTAAAATACAATCTGTTAAGAGGAGAAGAGTCGGAAGAGATATCAGTCTCAGGCATGTTAATCCAGCATCCCTCACCAACGTTAACTGGGCTTTAAAAGCAAGGATCTTACCTGGAAGAGGAAAGGGGAAAAATATTTCCCTCCCTGTTCCAAACTAGGAGTAATGACGGGAACGTGACTATGGTGCTATCATTGTATGACGTTGATGGCAATAAACTCAGAAGAGGGAAGAGCCTCCTGGCCTTGGGACAATGACACACACATTGAACTGTCGTCCCAAAGGAGCGAACAGGCATGGTCTTCGCTAAGCGATTCTTTTCTGTCCAGGAGCAGTGTCGTTCGCGGGAAGGGTTGCGGGAGACAGGCAGGCAGCTGGAAGATCCTCTCCCTGTGTGTGCAAGACCAGTGGGTGCTGAGTGCATGCGACAAAGGAGCGGGAACGCAGCCTGGGACACACGAGCAGAGAAGTGGAACTGCAGAGGCGTGAATGGAAGGGCCAGGAGGACGCCTTTTTGGGTAGTGGGAGAACCAAATTTTGCAACCCGGGATGGGGGGGGGAAGTGGGTGGTGGGTGTAAGAGGCAAGGGAAGGCGTGGCCTTCCCAAGCTGCCAGGCATAGCCCTGCCCGCTCGCTGCCTCCAGCTTCAGCACGGCTCCTAGGCTGCCCCCGTCCTTCAATTATGCTGAGGCTGGGACCATGTGCCACCCACCCTCCCTGTGCCCAGGGAGGCTCATGTGAGAGGTTGGAGGCCAGGAGTTACACTGGGGGCGTGGCTTCCATGGGGGGGGGCCTGACTCCCCACCCCAAGTGCTGTGCCCTATTGGAATGTGGGCCCTGTGTCACCACCCCGTGGGACCTTTTGTACCAGGTGGCAATGCCCAGAGCAGGAAGCCGGGTGCGGCCAGGTGTTTGCAGGGCCGGGTCCCTCTCCCCCGTGTGAGATCTGGTATCCTACAGCTCTTCTTTATCAATTACACAGTCCACTTTTAAAAGCCCTTCCTGCGCACCCGCCCCGCCGGCGCGTTGCCCCCGCAGTGCGGTGTTTCCTGG
>JANRFK010004893.1:2006662-2018942 GCA_030068395.1 Apalone spinifera | reverse complement strand
TTTTTTTCCCTCAACAGAATTTTTTCCCGTTTTTGGGGGGGAGGATTGGGGGGGGTGTTCAGTGTTTTTTGTTAAATCATCTGGCAACCCTATGAACATGCCTGGGGGAAGACATCCGCATAAAAATCTTCGTGCCAGGGGAGCTGAGCTTCGGGAGAGCTTTGTGAGAAGACATGATAGGCTGACGGTGCAACCGCAGGTTGCTTGGTTTTCGTCCTTGTTTCCTTCAAAATACGTAGCCACGACCTTAAAATGCAGGTTGGGGGAGAAAGAAGGGCCAACCGTTGTGCTGTAGCTTGTGAGAAATAATATGGAACCGTGTGAGGGAAGGGTGGATTTGCAACGCACAAGCACAAAGGGAGCGGAGAGACATGGGCTTTTTGTGACGTTCAGTCGCTCAGCCGGGCAACCGTTGTGTCCGTCTGCCAGAGTGTTTTGTGTGGCATTAATCTAGCTGGCTGGAGGGTAGAAGAGAAGGGAGAGAGATTGTTGGCTAGTGGAGGCTTCTGTTTATCCACAGAACAGGTCCGGGACATCGCTTCCCTCACACGGGCCCGTTGCTAGGGGTTCGGAGGACAGTGCGGTCTCCATGGCTCCCATCCCGTGCTTGGCTTCTCCATTGTGGTTGCCAAGGAGACAGCCGACGGTGGGCACCTCTCCTGTGAGAACTTGGAGAAAGAGAGACATTGAGACCAGGCCGAATCCAAGCCCAAGAACCCAACCATTGAGCATACTTGGCTCCTTTCGCGCAGGAATGGCATCAAACCCTGAAGCCAAACCCAACCCTTTGAAGGGGTTTCAAAATCCGCATACAAATGGCGTGGCTCAGGTCCATTCTATTTCTATAGCTGGGTAACTGAAAGGGGAGGCCATCTTTCTGTTTTCTGGGCCCTGCACCTTCAAGTGGAAAGGAGTCCCTGTGTCTGAGAGAGCCAGTTTTGGCACAGCCGCCATTTTGTTTCTATTGCCAATGCAGAATGTGGCCAAAAGGCCCCCGTGCACTTTCTGTCTGGAGACCTTGTGTTCCTTCCTTCTTTTCCGTTTTCTTTATCACTAGTGAGGCTAATCGAGAGGAAAATGTTTTGTCCTTTGTGACTAGGAAAAGTTGACAAGGCCTATTTCAGTGTGACCTAGTGGACATAGCACTGAACTAGGATCCAGGATCTTATACATACTGCTGGCCAACCTGTGACATGTCCCATCACACCTTGTGCCTCAGTTTCCCCATCTGTAAAGTGGGGATACTGATCCCAATCTCCTTTTGGGAAATGCTTTGAAACCTGATGAAAAGGGCTATATAACAGCTAGGTGTTGTTAATGACACAGTGAGGTCTGCTGGTTGCTCCTGTGACCGTTGATTATTCTCTGCTAGTCATTACTTTCCAGGGTCTCGATTTGTTATAGGTTTACCTAGAAATAAGCCTGTTTCCCTTTCCTGGAGCTCAGCGAGTCATTTACTGTAGCTCATACCCTCATTCTCTGCTCACAAAATGTGATTTCCTCAGATGAATTTGAGTTCACTCTGCCTGGGTTGGGCACGTTGTTTATTTTTTCCCAGCAGACTGATCTGCAACCGTCTTTCCTATGTGATATTCTGGAGCTGAGCTGTGTTGCTCAGGTGTGGCCACTTACATCACACCAGGGTATGGTTTTGGTGGCCAGAGGCAGTGAGAGTTACAGAGAGAGCCGGAACAAGACTCTGGGGATTTGACTTTGTAGAGTTGGCCGATTTTCGGTAAAACCAGCACCCGATTTCATTGACTGGTGTTAATTAGTGTTGCTCCCTGAAGCTATAAATTCATACGTTCAGCTTTCCAATGGATTTTGATTTGGCTAGATTCTTTCCCCTGGTTAGTGTCTCTTCACGCACAGTTGAGCAATAGATTGTTGTTCACAGTTTGTATGCATGCAGGGGCGGATGAGAGTTTCGCAGGGCCCAGGGCAGCACAATTTCGCGTATGCACCACGGCCACAGCTGACATGTAGTAGCGTGTGCATGGGGCCTATTGAAGCTTGGGACCCGGGGCAGCCGCCCCGCTCGCCCTGCCCTATATCTGCTGCTGTATTCATGGGTCACATGCACAAACAACAGAGGTCGCTAATCAGGGCAGGATAAGGTATAATGAAAAACATCCAGTCAGGAAACAGACCCTATATCATGTGGTTTGAAACAGCCAATCAGGAAACAGACACTCTATCATGTGGTTTAGAGGACCAATCATACACCACCAAAAAAAAAATCCTAGTAAAACAAGAGTAGGCGCTGAAAACAATTCATGGATGCCCGAGCGGCTGAAAGTTGTTGGTCCAGACTATTTGGTGAAGATTTAGGAAGAACAAGCTCATTGGTAGAAATCGGGATCCCCTCATGAGCAATTCACAAAAAAAGTGAGGTGTTCAAAAGGGCCATTTATTCACACTTAGTAATTGGATCATCTCCACCGTCCAGGAAGTGGCACAAGTTAACTAGACTGAGGAATTTTAGAAAATGGTAAACGGCTCGGAGCTGTCAACGGAGTAGGTCCTAGAAAACCAGGGTTGGCTGTGAAGGCAAACAAAGAAGCCACCAGCTGATAGCCAACGTAGTCTCCAGCCATCCCTCGCACCCCAACCTCCAAAAGGGGAGCAAAGAAGCTTGCTGAGCTATCATAGTGGCAATCTTCAAGGTCTCCCAGGCTTAAAGAATGACCAGCAGACCCTGGACAACATGGACCATTGGCTAAACACGTCTGTGTACGGTGGGGCTATGAGATGCCATGCTCGGGAGATCCATAGAAGATGTTCCCTTTGGCAATCTCCCCTTAGCAAATGCCGCTTCCTGCATCTTTGGGCAGGAAAAGAAGGTGGGGGGTTGGATTTTCCTCCTGATCTTCGTGGCGATCAGTTTGTGCCCCAAAGCTTGCGATGTGAGTATAGATCGTGCATCAGTTCCCAGCTGCTATCTCCGGCAAAACAGGAGAGCCATTTTCCTAGCATGGGATATTTTTCTTTCCCTTTTGGATGCACGCAGAAGGCTGCTGTGTCGGGTGAGGTCAAGCCCCCAGGAGGCACCCAGAAGGCATGACGTCATGACAGAGCAAGACAAAGCATGTGGGGGGGAAAATGGAAAACAAATTCTTTGGGATTGAATCATCACTAGGAACTGGACAGCAACTGTTGGATCCAGGGGTGTGTGTGTGTGTGTGTGTGTGTGTGTGTTTGGACAGCAACTGTTGGATCCAGAAGTGTGTGTGTGTAAGTAAGCAGAGATTTTGAAAGCTCTAGACAGAGTTTCTAAGGAGGAAAACCACCAGCTTGAGATCTGCTGGGACTGGTATTATAGACAAGCGATGGTCTCAGCTGGGACCAGACAGTAACAAAGCCAAGGCCCTGTTGTGCTGAGTGCTGTACCCACACCCAGTAAGAGACTGTGCTTACTTGGAAGAGATCACCATTGAAAAAGCCGAGAGAGACAGAGAACATTTCTACTCCCATTGTACTTAGTTGAGAATTGCAGCTCAGAGAGATTAAATGACTTGCCCAAGATCAAACATGGAGGCTGTGGCAGAGAGGGGAGCTGATCCAGCATGTGTTTCCTTAGCCACAAATTCCCTCTTTCTCTTCACAGATTTGTATTGTTTGTGTAATTTGGGGCCTTTTGACTTAGCTCCACGGACCGTGCCCGCCTGAACCGCTCCACTTCCCTGACCCAGTACTTTCAGGCTTTCTCTAGCACTGGTATGAAAAGCTCCTAGTCAAAATCTGTAGCACCAACCGCGTGTCCTTTTTCAAGGCACCTCAGATGGAAAGCGGATAATGGAGTAGGCATGTGGCAAATTGTGATCACTGTGACTGTTTTCTGTGTTACGCTCACTGTAAATGAAGAGGGTGCTGCCGGTTTTTTTTATGTGCGACACTGAGCTTATGGTTTGTTTGCAAACAGTTTCATGTGTCTAGTGTTGCAAGAATTCCGTAGCTCAAATTTTCAACTGAGAATGATTCGGTTTGGTAAAGAGATGGGGTGCTACAATTATGTTCCCCGACAGGAGGAGAGTTACTCTTAGAACCCAGTTTCCTTTGCAAACACTTATCAGTTTGAATTTGAAGTTTGCTTTCCATGACTATCTCTGGGCGCTTTAATCTAATGGAGAAAAGCAAGAACAAGAACTAATAGCTGGGAAAATTAAAGCCAGAGAAAAATCAAATTAGAAATAAGGGACAAAAGGTTAACGTGGAGGAGGATTAATAATGGAAGGGTCGAGTTCTGTATCTCAAACCTTCAAATCAAGACTGTCTCTTTGGAAAAACTGTTTTTGTTAAACATAAGTTAATGAGCTTAATACAGGAGTAACGGGATGAAATTCTATGACTTGTGTCACAAAGGAGGTTGAGCTAGAAGATCCAAGGGTCTCTTTTGGCCTTAAAATCTACTAATGTTTTGCAACATTCACTTTCAGTCAACACTTCTGTCAGTAAACTTGTTCACTGGAATAGCCGCAGAAAAGTAAACCCGTTCCATGCAAATTTCTTTATAGGTTTGAAAAAAATGCAGCCCTTTTTTGTGTTATTTACTCAGCCCTGGTAATAATGCAGGAACATATATCCAAGCTCTTCCCTTATTAGAACTAAACTCCAAACCCACTTATGGGACAAAAAAACCCCTAACAACAACAAAACACCACCGTTCCATACACCCCATTAATGATGATGCTGGGAACACCTCAAAAGATGTAGGGTTTGGTAGACAGTGTAAAGAATGGATTTCTCTGTGCGTCTTCTCCAAACTATCTGGATTCTTTGAGTCCACAAAACTAACAACAAGGTTTCACATGAGATTTCTGGTATTTCCATGTGATCTGCCTTTCTGGTAACTTGTTCTTTTGGCCTTATTGGCCTACAGGTGGGGGATGACGGGGAAAAGACCGTTTAAACACTTTTTTTTTAGCCTCAGAAAAAGTTCCCAATTTGGAATGAGCACAGGTTTTTGGTGAAATTCTGGGTTGGTTGCTTAAAATTAATCTGGTTAAATACAACACAGTCTTGGTCCAGAATGAAAACAAAACTGCAAGACAATTGCGGTGAACTTCTGTTTGGAAATTTAAGCCAGCTTTCCTTCAGCTGCATCCGTGTTCCATTTGGCGTTCACTTTCCCGGAGTATCCTAGCAAATACGTTTGCTCGCAGGATTGTCCATGGAAATGGGAAAATGTAAACAAGTCTTCGAGATTGGTCCCAGAAGCAAACCCTCAAGTTCCTAATCATGAGTGTTTCCCGCTGCAAGCTGATCTTACAATTTCCTTGCATCATGCTGGGGAATAGAAACAATTCCATCCGCCCAGTTGAAGCTGGTTGACTTTTGAATTTCTGATATTAAGTATGGGCTACTAACTGTCCGCACACTTCTCCTCTTCAGAGACCTTTCCTAGATCCACTGCACACAAAAGAGGGTGATATTTTCCAATGCACTTAGCTCCTGCAGGCGTTTGGGAGAATCCCAGAAATTATTTTGCCAGCAATAACGAGAACTGCAAGCAGCTTATAGACAATCTATAAACAGGGAGGCAGAATTGACTTGTGACTGCAAATGATTGGGGTGCAGAGCGAGAGCAGCCGGCTTCAGCAGTGTTACTGAGCATGCTTAGTCCAAGCCAAGCAGCAAATCTGGGGCGCATGCGACTGACTGACTCTGAATTGAAAATGCGGCCCTCGTTACTAAGTTGAGATTAGGTGACCCTGTGTGACATCATGACCTCTTGAGGTCCCTTCCAGTTCTGCTTCAGGTTGAACCTCTCGAGTCCAGCAACATCTGTGGTCCGGCATGATTTGAGTTAGCTGGGTGTCCACTTATCGTGGGTGTGGTCAAGTTTCCCGTGGTCCCATAAAGTTTGTTTACAGCTACCAGTCCTGGCTCTCAGGGTTCTGTGTTTGTTGTTTAGCTCTAATTTCTCCCTCGGTGTCTTCTAAGAGCCCAGTAAGCAGGGGAAGTGTTGGGAATGCGGCTAGACAATATTGACCTCCTGCATTCCGGCAAATTCTCTGGCTCGGCACCGGTTAGGCCCTGAGGGTGCTGGACTAGAGATCTTCAACCTGTATTCTAGTATTCTCTGATCATCACTGGGCTTGTTCTGGCTGGTGGGCTTGTGTCGAGGCTGCGGGATGGAGATGAAATTTTTTGCTCTGTCACGAATGGAGACTTGCTCTGTCGGCCAGTGGTTCTCTTCCTCCATTGTGCCTTGGCAGCCTGTCTTACTGGTGTCTGTGGGAATCTTTCCGCTGGTTTCCATGGGCACTAGACTGTGGCCTACGCCAAAAGAAGCCTTCCCTGGATTTATCACTAATCATCAAGAAGTCGCGGTCCTCTGTCACCTTCAGGAGGTCACCGGAGGCTGGTTTGTCTCTCCCTCAGTGGGTGGGAGAGCCCTCAGCCATCTTGATTCGCCTTCCTAGCTCTTACCTCTCTTCCAGTCGCACTCATCCTTCCCTCCCTCCCCCCCGTCCATTTTCTGACTCTCTTTGCTCCTGGCCAGAGTCCTCTCATGCGGAGTCCTTGACTCCCAGCCATTGGAAGCCTTTTCACTCCAGGCTTGGAACGCAGGGCGAGGGACTCTGGGCCTGACCCGTCACTCGCTAGAGACGTTCTCGATGGTGAAATGCTTAGTGAGGCATCCGCTGCCAGGATCTCAGCTGGGGAAGGAACGGGGTCTGTTTGCTAGTGAACGGCCCCCGGGGGGGTTGAAATTCTGCCTTGTATTCCATTGACTCATCCTCTGGCCCTGGCTCAAAGTGAAACTTCGCAGGATAGGGACTGGAGAGTCCAGCACCTCGCAGGATTGAGACCCTCGGTGTAAATCCAGAGCAATTCCAGTGAAGTCAGTGGGGTCCCCACGCTGCCAAACCCGGATCAGTGAGCAGAGGACGAGCCCCCTGGCGTTTATTGGCCGATGCTGCTCATTGAACCTTTCTGGGGCTCCTCAGACTCTCCCGCGCCCCTGACCCCGATGAGAGCCGGGCGGCCAGGTGTGTTCATTGCAATGGCTGTTCCAGCCCAGCCCCAGCTGCTCATTCTGCATGCTTGTTAGCGAGACGATAATCCACCAGCTGAGCTGAAGCTGGCAACGGCTGCACTTGTATTATCATGCCGAGAGTCATGGAGGCGGAGGAGAGTTAGCAAATGGGAGCTCTTCCTCCGCAACATGGGGGGGGGGGGGAAGAGTGGGGGGAGTTTGACTGTCCCTATAGCTCCTCCTGCACTAAACAACCTAGTTACATCATTGGGAAGAGTTACTTGGGTCAAGGAATCAAAGGGATTGTTTGATCTATTAAGTGTTGGGCTAAGAACTCTTGTGGGGTGTGACATTGGCTTGGGCGAAGGCGGACAGAGAATTTCTCTGGAGAGAAGTGTTGGGAAGACTCAACCTTTCTATGGAAGAAGGGTTTTCCAGTGAGTCTCCCCCGCAACTTGGTTTTCATCATGGCTATTGTTTAATGATAAATAATACCAATGGCACTCAGCTCCTATCTCGGGTCAATGGTTGGGCGCTGTAAGGCTCCAGAAAGTAATTGTGTTCACCATGGTACAACAGGCTGGGCAGGCTGAGGTATTTTCCACCTTCCTGTGAAGCGCTGGTCTTGTCCACTGCTAGGCACAAGAAACTTGACTTCCCGTGGTCTTACCCAGTCTGGCATTTCCTCTGCGGAGAGAGATTCTGGATTTGAAACAGAACTTTCTAAAAGTTCAAGGGCGTTTGGATTTTGGCCCCTGAGAGCAATAGTTATGGGACAATGTCCAACAGGTATGAGACCATCCCGAACTGGACTTTCCCAAAGTGGAAGGTGAGGGAGAAGCTCGGGGATATGGTGGCTGATGTTGGATTCTGATTTGGGCTTGTTTTGTGTTCCGTTGGTGTTAACTCTTCCGCGCCGCTCTACCTGGTTGGTGTCTCCCAGGTACCGTGAACAGAACAACTGTTCAAACTGCCTGGGATGCACAGAAGTTGCAAGTGTGTTAAGGGAAAAGGAGTTTGCTTTGACATGACTGCCAGGTGGGCGTGGTTCTGTTTCATTGGTTTGAAAGGATGGTGTAGGAACACTATTGCAAAAGCCCAAACCACAAGCAGAGATAGGAAACGGACCAGGTTGGATGTGGGCTCTAGAACCTACTTGAAGATACTATCTGGTCAGAGCTGGGAAATGCAAAGGTGACAGGTGAAGATGGGTGACTTTTTTGGATGGAGACAGGTTGAAGCAATGAGGTTTGGACGCGGCCCTAGATTTGACAATCAGAAAGGTTTGGGCTGTGTGGTCCAGTTTGGTCCCATCTTTGGGTTCCAAGTAAGGCTACCCAGCCCATCCACATGTCCATGAGCAATCCCCAACCCGTCAGAAGGTACTTGACCTTGGCATGTACTTCCCAGAAGGACCAGTCAGCTACGTCCTTGCCCAAGGGTAGCGGCGAAAAGAATTTGGCTCAGAGAAATTAATACAGATGATCTGAGAATTGTGCAAATAAACATCACAAAAAACACCTGCCAGGTGCCCCCTAACACCTTACGGCTGCAGTACACCGGGTCAGAGCCAATGTTAAAGGCTCTGCGGCTGTCGGTGGGGATTGAGCCAGGCCCTCTATTCAATAAGGCACTCGAACAGTCAACAAAAGTGTTGAAGTTACGCACGTGCTCAAGTACCATTCTGAGTCAAGACCACTGTCTTTAGGGCCACGTGCTTCCCATTCATTAATACTTCAGCCCACACGTGATCCTCCAGTCTCCTGTCCTAGGTAAGGTAAATGGTATTACAAACAGAATGTAGGGCTCAGAACCCCTCCTCCCCCACTTTTTCAATACTATCCAGATGAAGGACTCACGTTGAGTCTTTAGATAGTACAGCAAGAGGGAAGGTTGCTAGAATGGACTGATGTTTGAACAGGGAAAGCCAGGATGAGAAGGGGAGACCATTTTTTTTCATCACTTTAGTGCCATCTACTGGTGGAGTTCCATTCCTACTAGAGCTGGGCAAAATGTTCTGTGTGAAACCGTTTTTTGGTGAAAAATGCAAACACAACGACCGTGAAATATTTTGGGTTGGTTTCGTCACATTGTTTCTGTTGAAAAAGTGAAAAAAAAAACAAGTTCTGAAAAAAAGCAAAACATTTCATTTTGACCTTGTGCGAAACTAAGCCTTTTGATTGATTTTACAGGGGGCAAGATGGCTTTTTTATTTTAAAAATGTCTTTTACATTTATTTAAAAAATAGTGGGCACTGAAACACAAACCTGTTGAGTTTGTTAAAATGATGTTGTTTGTTAAACCTGATGCTTTTACTTTTTCATTTGCTGGAACGTGGAGCCGATAGGTTCTTGGTTCGACTTGAAACTACTATAATTTGTTTTTCAGAATTATCAGCAAAAAAGTAAATTGTTCATGTAACCATACCAACTTGCAGTGACATACGCAGGATGTGCATATTAAGGATCTGTCTTCTGGACCTATCTGACTGTCAGACCTGTGCACCTCACCATGCTAAACATATTGGATACATCTACACTACAAGAAAAAACCCACAATATAGCTGGTCCAGTTCAGCTGACTCAGGCTTGTGGGGCTAAAAATTGCGGGACAGACATTTGATCTAGGGTTCTAGGACTTCAGACTCTAGGATCCTGCAAGGTGGGAGAGTCCCAGAGCTCTGCCTGAACCCGACAGTCTACTCACGAATTAAACAGCTCCTTAGCCCGTGCCTCACAAACCCGAGTTAGCTGGTACCAGCGAGGGTCTAATTGCAGTGTAGATGCATCCGGTGAGGGTAAGTGTTACATAGGAAATCTGTGGCCAAAAAGGAAGCAAGTCTTCCAGGACCCAAAGACCACTGGACCATCCATCTTCTCACAGGGAATCCTCTGAGCTGGGTACAATTTAGGCTGAGATAAGGGAGCAACTTGAAAATCTAACTTCCTCTAAAGAAATCAGTCGGTGGTTCTCCAACTGTCCATGCTGTTCAGGCAGCTGACCTGCTAAAGAAAGAGGCCAGGTGGAACGGTTCTTGCCGAAAGACTTCTCATTGGAAAGATGTGTCTATAAAGGGCTCTTTCGGCATGGGTTGATGGACAGAACATTAGGCTGGCGCTGGGCAGATTTGGGGTCTTTTCTCGGTTCCTCCAGTGACCCTGTACGTGATCTTGAGCAACTCCTCTCACCATTTGTTGGATGGTCTAGATTGGAAACTCTTCAGAGCACAGAAGATGTTTGTGGCCTTCATCTCAGTTGGGGTCTTTCAGGTGCCACTGAAATATACAATCTTGGGAACCCCCTCGCTGAACAATCCCCAATTTGGGTCATGCCCCCTTCTTTCCCAAGAGGCACCCCACATTTTAAGGCAATCTGAGGAGCTGAGTGGGCAAGCACTTGGTCAAGTTTTAACCAGAGAGCTGGTTTTGACCGTAACTGCGGTCGACCTGGGTTGTCCATTGTAATAACGCTAATAGAGGACGCTTCGGATGAGAACAAAAATGAGGCAGCAGCTTCAAACCTGTGTGTGGCCTCTTGCTGTTTAACCTGGTGGAAGGGAGAGTCCCATGGTTCAATGGGAAGAAATGTACAGTTAGAACAATTAGCGATGCTCGTTAGCCCGGCAACCGACGACAGATGGATTAGGAGATCATGAGACAGCTGCACTGGAGATGCCCGGGTCAGGACGTGTAGTGTCCTGGAAGGTTAAATTCTTCTCCAGATCTTTTCACAAGTCACAAGGACCGGACGAGACTGCCCAGCACTCCCAGGACAGGGCTGGGGACAGAGATGTGCTGAAATACACACAAGCTCTGCAGAGGAGGGCGTGCTGGGAGTAACCAACGTTCTGTTCCCTCCTTCAAGGTGGGAAAGTATCAGAGGGGGAGCCAGGTTAGTCTGTAAGTCTAAAAACAACAAATAGTCCAGTGGCACCTTGGAAACTAACCAAAAATATCTGTAGGAGCATGAGCTTCCGTGGGCAAAACCCACTTCCTCAGATGAGTTGGAGTGGGGGGAAAAAGGAACCCAGAATTTATGACAGAAAAAGAAGGGGGGAGGGGAGGAAGTATGGATGTTCCATTGTAAAACCAGCTTTCCTTATATTTAACACCTCATGTATCTCAGCAGCTAAGTATTGGATATTTCCAGTCCACTCAGCCTCATTAGCACCAGCACTACAATTGACAGGCATTTTTTTTTCTTTCTCCCTTCTTTTTCTGTTATAAATTCTGGGTTCCCTTGCCCTCCCCTCCCCACTCCAGCTCATCTGAGGAAGTGGGTTTTGCCCTCGAAAGCTCATGATCCGATATATTTGTGTTAGTCTCTAAGGCGCCACAGGATTCCTCGTTCTTCAAGGTGGGAGTCGGGGCAGGAGTGTAATGCACGAGAGACCTCCGTAAAGCTCCCTCATTTGAAACTAGAGGGCTGGACTGAAACAGCTCTGATGCCTGGCGCCGTACGTTCAGCTGAGAGCAGGACCGGAACACCTGAGTTCCGCGTACCAGCCGCTCGGCAGGATACTTGTGACATGTGATCCCAGAGCTGGATTTTGAATAAGCGCACCTGGACTAGGCCTCACTTCACCAGTGACTCATGATCTGCTGTACTGTTTTCCAAGGGAAAAGGCATGCATGGGGTTTGGGCAACATTTGTAGAAGAGATGGGTAAATCCAGGGTTGGTTTTACTTGGGAAACTAAGAAACCAGAGATGGTTTAATTGGGACAAGCTCCCCACATGTGAGCTTGTCAGGAACTACTGATGGATATGGTGGACACTGACTAATACACTGGTCCTTACAGACATCTCTCAGCTAGGTTTGACCTTGCTAGCATGAGTTACCCTACCGGGAAGCCACTACTGTTTGTGTACCCAGAGTCCTAGGTGTAGCCCCCCTGGGCTGCGCTGGCTTCACTGCTGTTGTAACTTCAGTTAGCTCTGCTCTAGCTAGATGGATGCTAATTCGAATACATCTACACAGGCTGCAGTCACGTTGCCCCAGAAGGGGAGGTGAGAAGGAAGCTGTGTTCAGAGTAGCCCACAGGTTAGTGACTCTGTGAGCTTAGCCTCTGTGGCTGGTTTTCTTCAGATTTGGGGGGGGATGCTCTTTTCTGATTCCAGGTGTTTTTCATAGTGCCTTTGTAACCACCACCAGGGGGGATTTGAACTTGAGATCTCTGAAGCTGAGTATAGGAACCGCTACCCTCTGAGCTAAAAGCCAGTTGGCTCCCAGCCCATCCTGTAGAGGTCTTTTGGTCTTAACTGTTGCTGTGGTCTAGGTACCACTTGCATTGCTCAGT
>JANRFK010004893.1:1973336-1986108 GCA_030068395.1 Apalone spinifera | reverse complement strand
TCCATCCCTAACCTGATCATGGTTGGGAAAGTTCTGGGAACTCCCTGCACTGTTGTCTAGCAACAGCCTCAGAGGGGTTGGCCCAGCATGGTCTTGTCTGCTCTAGGATCCAGACACGGGGCTGGTGAGGGGACCAGACTCAGCTGTGGGGCCCGGAGCACCAGCCAGAACCTGCTCGGTTCTGGGCTCGGGAGCAAGTGGGCTCTCAAAGTCTCTTTTAGTTGAGAGTAAGTCAAGGGGAAAACATCACCGGGCGCGGTTCCTTGTGGCCATGGAGCATGGTTTTCCTGGCACTGTGGCTCCGGTAGGCCTGGCTGATCGCAGACTGACGCTTCCACTCACGCCCTAGCTGACCCGCCAATATTGGAGGTATGCAGAGTAGCCAAACGGGCCCAGCTTTCCTCCCGGCTGAACCACGTGGCAGAGGGAGCGTTCTGGAGAGGCAGAGGGAGGGAGTGATGAATATGTTGCTAAAAGGAGCCGGGGTGGAGGCGTTCCACGGCCAGAGCCAATCTAACACCATGCTCTAGGAGGCCCTGGCCCATGAGAGATGCTGCCAGCGTCGAATCAGAAAGGGAAAATCTTCTTAGCATTGGCACCTCGTACGATTCTCAGCCCTCGCCTTCCTCCTCGGGGCCTTTTCTCTCAGGGAAGGAGGGAACCCAGATTGTACTGGCTTGGGGGGTGCAGCAGGCAGCAGGTGACTGTTTTTAGCACCGTAGCGGGGACTTAAATGAAGGGCTCACGACCCTTGGTCGTTGTCCTGTCAGGGCCCAACGTCAGCCCAGCTAAGCCACTGGCCTCAGAGAGCAGGACCGGTCAAAGATCTCTGCTGCCCAAAGTCAGTCGGGCCTGTTCCTCCCGGGACTCAGGCAGCAAACAGCCACTGGCCACTTGGCATCCCTCATATGATGGTACTTTGCTCCGTGGTTCTCATCCATGCCCACACTGCGACCTCCCGTTAGAAGAAAGAAAAGCATTGGGAAGCTGCCCATCCATACAGCAAGGAGTGTGGCCATGAGGCTAGTTTACCTCAGCGAAGCCCCTTTTTTGCCCTATCAGAGCCAGGCCTGGCTGGCAAAGCCCCATCCCATAGGGGTAAGCTCCCAGCATGCATGGTGGCGTGTGGGGCTTTGCCCGCAGTGCTGCGCTCTGGGGAGGAGCGGGGCGGTGAGATGGTCCAGCAGAGAAGAGGGCAAGATGGCTGCTCCTTTCCCACCCGCTTGGGCTGTTATGGTCACGGTACCGGGCACCCGCGGGACTCGTGTGGCTCACTTCTACCTCTCACGCTTTTAAAAATAGATCCTCGTCCCTCCCAAGATGTTGTTTACACGAGGGGCTTCATAACGGATTCTAGAAGACCCTGCAAAGGTAACTTCCAGGGGGCATTCTGTGCGGGCTGGAGGCAGGCAGCTGGCCAGGCTGGGCCGGGCTGCGGGAGAGAGAGGGCAGGGGAAACCAGCGGCCATGGGCAGACGCAACAGGCGAGCAAAGGCAGGAGACAGCAGAGGAGCCGCTTTCCCTGCAGTGGGTCTGCCTCCTGCTTTCCTGTGCCTAGGGCGGCCTTCTCACGCCGCCCCTGCCCTTCACCGGCCGTGCAGACCAAGGGGTGGGGTGGTCACAAGGAGGGCCTAGAAGGAGCTTTTTCCTAGGAGGAAAAGACTTGTCGCCAAGCCCTCTTTCCCCCACGTCTCTGCAACTATTACTTCAGTGGGTCTTGGAAACATCTGAGTGTCTCATGTTCCTTGTTCCTACCCTCTGAAGAGCGGGCTAGCAGGGGCTGCCGTGGCCTCTCATGCCAGCTGCCATCTCTGTCGTGGAGAGAGGGAAGACCTGGGAGATTATAAACTCCTAGTCTCCCCTTCATTGTGCCTCACCATAGCACGCATCGCTGATCTTTGAGGTGCTATGCAACCGTTAGCTCACCACATCTCACAGCACCCCCGTGAGGTATTTTTCCTATGAAGGAGACGTGCCAAGTGAAGCAGAATGTATACGGGCCCCTAAATGCAACTGTAATCAAGTGACTTGGCCAAGGCCTCAGAGGAACACAGTAGCAGAGTCAGGATTAGCCTGAAGGAGTTTTTTGCTTCTAATGCTATGTCCTGGCTTCTCGGCACCATCCTAAGCAACAAGTTGAAGGTAACGTCCCTATGTCAGAAACTAAAGGAGTTAGCATGGGGGTATTAAACTGTTGAACTTTTATAGGCCAACTGTTTTCCTGTTTGCACTCTGTTCTCTGCCGCCTCATAGTCAGGTGTTAGTCATATTCTGGAGGGGATTGAGACAGTCACAGGAAGAGTCGCACAAACTATAAACAGACGATGGAGTAGTTCACTGAGCTTTGAGTCGCTATAGTACAATGTAAGCAAGTGACCGGGAGATCTAGACTCCGTCTCCAAAGTTTTATAATAACTTATCATAGCCACCCTAATATTCTGCAGTTATGGCCCAAAATGCTGCAAGGATGTTGCTAGCTGTTACGTTTGGGACCATGCGAGGAATGCAGATTTGGCAACCCTCAAAACATCTTGCAAATTCTATACATCATTTTGGCTGGAAAAGACCTTCCCCAAAATTTCCCCCCAAATCCTTTTTTTTTTCTAACTTTAAAACAACTTATTGCTTCAAAATTTCCTTTCACTGAATGAAGAAACAGTTGAAAATGCTTGAAACGGAAACAAAACGTTTCATTTCGGGTTGAAGGAAACTTTTTTTTTCAAATTTGAATTCTTTCAACCTTTTGAAAAGTGATTGCTTTTGGGAAGGCTCAGAATGATATTAGCTAGCTAGCTACATTCCTCTTTTGAAAGAGGGAATGTAAATTAGGCAAATCGAAAGTGCAAATGAAGCACAGATTTAAATATTATTTGCATATTCGCGTCCGAGTGCTTTATCAAAAAAGGGTTTTTCGAAAGTGAAAGCGCAGTCTAGATGTTTTTTCAAGAGTACAGGTTCTTTCGAAAAAGGGGTGTTTTTTTTCGAAAGAACTGCGTCTAGACTGCGCTTCCACATTCCAAAAACTTTTTCGAAAAAGCGCTCGGACACGAATATGCAAATGAAGCATGGGATATTTAAATCCGCGCTTCATTTGCACTTTCGAGTTGCCTAATTTACATTCCTCTTTTGAAAGAGGAATATAGTCTAGACATAGCCTATCTATCTATCCCTATACACTCTATCTAAGATGGTGGTGAACCGACAAATCTGTTATTCACCAAACTCTTTGCTGCATTCCACAGGCTCATAGAAATGTTCGGCTGGCAGGGACTGAGAGAGGTCCTTTAGTTCGAGCCACTAGGCTTTGACAAGACCAAATATACCTAGTCCATCCCTGACAGATGTTGCTTCGTTTGTATGACTGCTTTGGGGTAACACATGTCTGAGTCTCTCCTCCAGCCACCTGCATTCTAATCTCCATTCATTATTTCCCACGCGATGTTATTGTTGTAAGACCTCTGCCCATCTGAAAAACGGGACCCCAGCCTTGTGCTACGAAACGCTCCAAGGCTTTCCCCTTCTCCGCGCTGCCTCCTCGTTTGGGGGATGCTGGGCAGCTGGAATGGTCATTTACTCTCTGTATCGCAGGAGCAGCTCCAGGCCTCGGGAAAAGCTCTGGTGCCCGATGGGCCGAGGGTCGTGCGCACCCAGAATGAAAACCAGCCCCCACCTGGATCGAAGTGTAAGACGAGACCAGTACAATCCAGCAGGCCCTGTCCTGCCCTAAGCACTATAATGAAAATGGCCAGAAGGGGAAGTCCAGCCCTCTGCGGGTGACTGAGTCAGCACAAGGCTAGGTGGACGGGGGTGGAAAGATTGAAACAGGCGGTACTAAGATTCTGGGACCATTCCACCCCCTCCAGGTCCACCTCCCTGCTCCCAGCCCAATCCCGGTTTCCCTTCCAGCTTGGCCAGGTCCTCCCTGCCACTTCCCCCGCTCTGCATGTGAGCAGCGCTCCTGTCATGGCTCCTTCCCCACTCTGGCATGATAAATGCAGAAGTAGGGGCCAGCAAGTGTACCCCAAAGCCTCTTCTACCAGGCTTTGGTATAAAACTTCCCCCAAAATCTTAAAAACCTAGATTTTGGGAATAAAACTTCCACTGCCACCACCCAAATATTAATAACGAGATTAGGGGAAAGATCATTTGGGAAATCTCACCCCTATTATAAAAATCAGGACACACAGTAACCAGTGCCAGGTTAATAAAAAGAAAAGAGAAAACTTTTATTATTACAACAATATTCCTGTTGCGAGCATAAGGATCGGATGGAAAGGTAACAAAATATACTCATGGACGAATTACACCATGGGCTAGAATTTAGTTAACAAGAAAAGCCAAACATCTCTTAAGCAATGCCTGATATCAGATCCCATTCCCAATCCTTAAAACAATAAATCCTAACGAAACTACCTAAACTTTACCCTGCTTACAGAAAGTGAAGATTGTTTCTTGGAGAGAGAGAGAGACATGCTTGTCCCTCCCTGTAACTGCAGAGGACTCACCTAGAGAGACAAAAGGAGAAAGGAAAAAAAAAAACCCAAATTCCTTTTTCCCAGTTTGAAAGTCCCACCTAGTTCCGCCTGGTCACTCCACCTGGCTAGGTGTAGTTAACTCCTTAATCCCCAGGCTGCTGGCTAACCCCCATAATCATGACAGCTCCTACCATGTTTGCTGCAGGGGTGCTAGCCCTCCCTACACCCCAGCTTTGCCCTCCCTCCGCCTCCCCCCCGGCTCCCAGCCCAGCCCACCTAAGTCTCATACAAAATGTGTCTTAAGGACATAAGAGGTGCACAGGCTTTTGCCCGGTGTGCAGGCCACCCCGTTAGTATGCATTGCATTACAGCTAAAAACCACAGAACGCGGCGGTCAGCCATGACAAAATCCCAACCCGAGCGGATGGTCCTCGATTGCTGGCGGTGCCCTTGAGAAATGTAGCCCCGTTCGTTTAAAAAGTGCATCT
Source organism: Apalone spinifera (assembly GCA_030068395.1). NCBI lineage: Eukaryota > Metazoa > Chordata > Testudines > Trionychidae > Apalone > Apalone spinifera. The sequence continues at coordinate 1,981,145 of JANRFK010004893.1, read as the reverse complement.
CCCGTTCAATGCGTTTGAGTTCCCCGGGGCCTTTAAACCAGTACTGGGCGATTGTTGCGAGTTCTGACCGGGCTTCTATCCGAACAAGCCAAACCCACTGAGCCTGCAAAACAGCTCAGGCAAGCCCCCGGGAGCAAGGACTTTCTGTGCTGGCTCTGGAAAGATAGACCTAGTATTAGAATGAAACATCGTTTGCACGGGGCATGCCTCCACTGCAGACCCACCAGCGAGGGTGCGGGGGAGAAAGAAGGGGGCAGTTGCCCTAGGGCCCAGTGGTTCAAAAGGGACTGGGGCTCCTGGCAGCAGCGGAGGACAGAGGTCTGGGCTGTTTAAATCGCCGCCGGAGTGCCGCACAGAGCGCTCCAGGCAGCGCTAAGGGCTGGCCAAGGGGGAGGGAGCATGCTCCAGGTGGACTATGGGCTGGCCCGCCTCAGCCCCACCCTTTCTGCCCAAGGCTCCGCCCCTTCTGGAAGCACAGCGCCACTGCCACATCTTGCCAAGGGGCCTGGCAAAGCTATCAGCCCCCCTGCTAGACTGCAGTCCGGGGGTTTGCTAGCTCAGGGCCTGGAGCAGTGAAGCTGCAGCCGCGCAGGCTGGCTGATCCTGCCTGGAAGCAGGGGTCATGCCCTCCAGGGCTAGCCCGTACTGCCGCAGCTTCCCTGTCCTGGGACCCGAGCTAGCCAAATGGAAGCTAACTCGGGTGTGTTGACCTGAGCTGCACTCCTGCTCCATGCAGTGTCAAGCCCCGTGGAACAGAGACCGTTCTTTCGTTCTGTGATTATACAGCGCCTAGCGCAACGGGGGGACGGTCCGTGGCTTCAGCTCTCAGGCACTCCCACCCTACCTATAATAAGTTTTAACCAAACAGTTTTGAACCCAGGGGAAGCATCAGGGTCGAAGGGTTACATTTCCAATCCAGGACAAAGATGCAGGTGCATGTATATTTCTCCCAAAGCTGTTTATCCTTAATGCTGGCTCCACTTCTTTCCTGCAGTAGTTCCCTGCACCCGGCTGTGTATCTTTCCAGTCCGCAAAGTTAATAGGTGTCAAAAGCAGTTTGAGCATTTGTAAAGACAGACCGCTTGGCTTATGGGCCTGACCCAAATGCTACTGGGAATCATTGGAAAGGCTCTCCTTGTTGTATAGATTTTGGATCCGTCCTTATGAAAGATGACCGGTGGGTCAGACGTGTGCCTGTCCAGAACGTGGTAATCCAGATGCTGATGATGCTTAGCAGCAGCTGTCTTCACACCCTGTAACATTTGTTCTCCAAACAGTGCTACAGGTTGAACCTCTCTAATCCGGCACTCTCTGGTCTGGCAACCTCCATGGTCTGGCATGATGTCAGTTAGCCGGGTGTCTCCTTATCACAGGTGTGGCCAAGTTTCCCACGGTCCCATAAAGCTTGTTTACAGCCCCCAGTCCTGGCTCTCTGTGTCCTGGGCTGTTCTTTAGCCTAATTCACCCCTAAATGTCTTCAAAGAGCCTGGTAAGCAGTGGACACATTGGTGATGCTGCTAGACAATACGGATCTCTCGTGGTCCGGCAAATTCTCTGCTTTAGCGCCGGGTGCCGGGCTAGAGAGGTTCACCCTGTAGATGTCATAGGTTACAGCTGTACGGTAGCTGTAAGAGGACGTTCCAGGTCCATGTTCATAGTTACCGATGAGTGGTAAGCAGGAAAAGGGACGACAGAGAAAATGGAGGTGGGCTGGGACAATGAAGTGTCCCAGGAGGAATGTTGCTAAGGCTTTCTCCGGTGAGAAAAGTCCTTCTTATCCCACCAAAAGAGGCAAAGGAAGGGTTTTTCCTAGACATGTCTGAATGGATGAGCGGTGGCAAATTGTTCCTGTTGTCTAGGAGACCGCGTTCTCCAGAGCTAACGTGTGGCACTGCTACCGTGCCAGCCTCTAGACTGGGCAGCGAGACACGTGATGTTCGCAATCGGTTCTTGTTGTTCCTCAGTGGTGGCTTGGGATGAGACCCAGTTTTCTCTCCTCGGCCTGGCCACTCAGGCAAAGGAACAATGTTTGCTCGTGGCTGGCCACGCTTGGCGGGACTTGCCGTGCCAGGCAGGGAGTGGCGGCATGACCTAGCTGGGTTGTGGCAAAATGGACTTTCTTGTGTTTGTGTTCCTGTGAAATGGGTCAGGGAGTTGCTTGGCCAGGCAGAGGGTCGAGGCCAGGTTACCTGAATGTTTCTGTCTCAAGCAGCAAACATGGCTGAATTGCGTGGAATCGGGGGAGCCGACAGCCTCCATCGAGCCCTGGGCAATATGGGAGAGGGCTGGCTCCCTGCTCCCGGAAGGGGTGGGGCCTCAGGCAAAAGGGGTGGGGTTGGCCAGGCGGCCCTCACTACTGTCTGGACCACAGTGTTCTCCCTGTCCCCAGCCCTCAGAGCTGCTCGGAGTGCACGGTGGGGCTCTCCGGCGGCGATTTAAAGGACCCAGAGCTCTGTCTGCCACTGTGGTGGCAACTAGGTGCCTCAGGCCCCTTTGAATCCCAGGTCCTGGGGCAACTGTAACCTCCCTCCCACCCCCGCCCCACCCATTGGTGGGCCTGCATGTAATAGTCAAAGAGTCCAATTCCGACTTGTGCAGCCGTTGACATCACTAGCAATTCGGAATGCGGGCATCACGCTGGTAGAACCTTTGTTCCCTTGCCCCCAAGCTCTCCAAGGTGGACCTGCCGTTGGAAAGACTCACTGCTCCCAGAAGTCAGGGGTGGGAAAGGGCTGTGTCTAGTCTATCTTCCTGGTAACGCAGGAACGGCCCTTAGATTCTAGAGCCCGGACTTCAGGCCGGAGCACCCCTGAACTTTTGACAAAGGTTGGCTCCGGGTGCGAATTGTGCGTCTGGCGACTGTTTGTGATACGTTCTCCTGGGCTTTGGTCTCACAAACTGATCGCTGTGGGCCTGATTCAAACCTCCTTGACTGTCCCTGGAAAGTGCCGTTAGTCAGGGAGATCAACATGTCCAGGCATGGTAAGGAGCGTTGCCTCCCGTAAATGAAACATTCTACATCATGATGTAGGCCCATGCCGGCACCCACTCACCTAGCGACTGTTTTCCGGGTTCAGTGCAGCCTTGATTTGCAGCTGGATTCTGATTTTGGTTTTCCTTTTCTCCTCTTCTCTCCACAGCGCCATGGCTACCTATTCTGCTTCGTGTACCAACGCCAGCCCTGCCCAGGGCATGAACATGGCCAACAGCATCGCCAACCTGAGACTGAAAGCAAAGGAATACAGTTTACAGAGGAACCAAGTGCCGACAGTCAATTAAAGGCTGTCTCACACAAAAGGGGAAAACACAATGACACCCGTCCTGCTTAGCAGTTCACTCGTGCTGAAAGAAACCCACCCCAAAACCCGGAACTGTTGGGACCAAAGCAGGAGAAAAATGAACTGCAAATTAGTTACGATGTTCCTCTTTCCTTGTGGGGTAACGCCACCACTTTGTGTCACGGTTATCGCTTCTGCTCAGTATACTAGGAGCTTCTTCAGTTAAGGACAAGTCCATCCTTGTTGTTTGTTTTATACGTGACTGCAATCTATACGTCGACCCAGCCTTTGAACTTCTCCTCCAAACTGGCCTGAGGGTCAGCACCAGCCCCTCACCTCCTGTGCTCCACTCGTGCTAGAAGAAGGGGTTCCGAAGTCAAGGCCTTCTCTGTTGGGAGACCAAAATATCCTTCCAGACCAAGGCTGTAGCTACAAAATCATTTTCATTGCTCTCTGAGGAGGCTTTTAGAGCAACCTGGTGGGTTCCTTTAGTCCCGTTGCCTGCATCAAGTCAGAGTTTCATTCACAGCCAGCTGGAGTTTAGATCGTATTCCCTGCCTTCTGATGACTTCGGGCCCAGCCTCTTTGAAAAGCCAAAGAACAGAAGACCTTTCTCAAGCCAGATTGGGGGTCCACGTGAGGGCACTCGAAGACTGGGACTTTGCCTTATGCTTCTTTCTATGCCTTATGTTTTGTGTCACAGGGGAAAGGGGTTGTCCAAACGCATTTGTTTTATATAGACTGTATATATTTATATATATAAGATATACACACAAGCTTGGTGGGTGTTTTTTATTCAACAAAATAAAAAGACATTGAAAACGTTCAGGGTAAGTGTGTGCTCCCCTTGTGTTCCAAGAGGGAGGGATACAGCTCGGCGTACCAGGTTCCCATTTATGGTCGGATGCCGCCCTCGACCATAGTCATCATAAGTAGCGTACTCTTAGAGAGAACGTTACGTCTCGCAGAAGGCCAAACCGTGTTACAAGCGACAGGCCAAATACCTGTGTCTGGATTCAGGTAAAACTCAAGATCAGAGTTGCCCCAATCCCCCCTAGTGGTCAGTATTTGGGGCTAGATCATCTCTTCCAAAATACAGCAAATGAGGCATGGGAAGGAGATTCCCACTGTGGAGTGAGGAGGGCTTGATCCTCCAGAAAAGTAAGGACTTGGCACCTCCTACACTTCCGAACTAGACAGATCTTGAGTAGTCTGCCGAAGACATAGGATTGTCCACGGGCTGATAGATAAGGTTCTCCAGCACCGAGAGATCCCACACCATGACAAGTCCACTGGGAATGGCAATCCCATTGTGGGTCTCAAACAGGGAGCAGATTCCTATCAGATTCCCTTCAGCCTCCCCTCTTGTGTAGGGCCAGCTGGCCCTCCACGCTGCTGGGATTTTGGTGGTGCCTCCTTGCACTCTAGCAGAGCAGTCATGGATTAGTTGAGGACTGAATTGGTGGCTACTAAGCCACCGACACCAGGTGCAACTATGAAGCCCAATCTTACTGGAAGGTCCATTTATGAGTCCACATGCCATGCAAGACGGGAGATGAGCCTTCTCTCCTTCCGTCGCAAGTAGAATTTGCTCTTCAAAACAGATCCACCTTTTAAGTGGGCCGGTCTACTCCTCAAGTTCCCCATCTAGCTCTGCGGAGCTTCTGGGTTCTGGTTGGAAGGGTCCCGTGAACTTTGCAGGCGTTCCGGAAAGTTCTGTGCATGGCGTGGGGCTGTCAGAAGGCAGACAGCAATCCGCTTCACCTTTCCCGCCAGCGCAGTAAGGTTGCCAGCCCTCGTGACTTCATTGGGATCTTCGGTGGGTTTCCTCAAACCACAATTCCTGGAGTCGCACGATTGCAAGAAAACCTCAGTTTTTATGTCACATCCCCTCCCCCCAAATTGTAACCCTTGTGGCGAAAAGCTAGACGGGGTGACCCAAGTGTGAACAAAAGGCTCAAAAGTTAGGAAACAAAGAAAGGTAGCCCAATATTAGAAGCGCTGACCCCCTGCAGTGCAGAGTGGGGGGATGAACCTCGCTTTCTTGAGGCCCCTTCCAGTTGTGTCTTTGCATGAATTCTTATTTTTCAGACAGTTTTAGGATTGGGGGGGCGAGAGGGCTGACTTGTGATTTTTTGATCGCCTGGGGCTGACGCTCTTGTTGCGCTATCAAAAGTGCAGTTCTGCGGTTGGCACCGCAATCGACAACTTCCGGTGTTCGGCTCACTGCGTGGCGTAGACTTCAGGGCAAATGGAAGCAACGGTGGTCCAAAGGACTTTGACTGGCCTACACTCAGCTTCTTCCGCTGTTACCAGAGGGTGGATGATAGCGCTAAACGTAAAGGGAAAAAAGTTAGTGTAGACACAACCAATGGGATATAGACACATGCCGGGACTAAGACGTTCTTTAATTAGTCACCCTTTCCAGTACAAGTCTGCAGATACAGCCTCAAAGGGGATGGGAGCAAATGTACAAGAAAGTGTCAATGCTGGAAAGCACTTCATGTTGTCGACCACTTTCAGAGGTTATTTAGCAGAGCACTGCGAGTCACGACGCCTGGGTTGTGTTGCTGCATCTGCCACCGGCTCACCATGTGACCCTGGTCCTGTTATTTCACCTCTCCGGACCTGGCTCTCCTATACAGAGTGATGGGGTGACTTGTCTCCTGCTTTGAGCAATGAATTTGGAGTTGCTTTTTCCCAGCAGAGAGATTGCCTCTAAGCAGAGCAGGGGGGACTCCCATCCAGATTAGAACCAAGAGCCATAGCTTCTGAGGTCGTACACTGGCCTGAGTTGGAGGAAGTCACCAGAGGACGAATGCTAGCTGAGAATCGGGACCAAAGTTTTCAGCCAATGAAGGCTGCATTTTGGGGGCACCCTCGCTCTTCCCCGCTTTTTGATACACCACGAGACAGTGCTGGCAGGCAGAACCCGCCCCGAGTGTCAGCTTGGCTTTGCCAGCAAAAGGATCCATTTCTCACGCGGGCAGGAAAGCAGCGTAAAAAGGATGAATGCGCCAACTCCTGGAACCAGTTTCCCACTTGGAGCTCCCTGAATTGTTGTGACTTTTTAACTGAAATGTGCCTGTGAATCCCAGAACCTAACTAAGGCCCTGATCCTGCAAACTCTTATGCACATGCTTAACTTCACTCATGACATTGCGTTACATGCCAGTGAAGTTATGCACGTGTGTATATGAGGTAATGGAGCCACAGAAACGTCTCCATAGCCAGCGTCTTTATTCAGGTTGCGACCGCTTGGTTAATTTCCATCGCTTCAGAATGGGACTATCCCAACAAGGGCAAGACGCAAAACCGCCACCTCCTAAAAACACACCCTGCACCTTTTGTAATTAGAGCCCAGGGACAAAGCTTATTGACTGTAGGTTTGCATTACTGATGACCTCAACCCTCGAGCAAGTTTCTGTTCCTCCATGCAACAAAAGCACAATTGTCCAAGCACACCCGTTTATAAAATTGTGTCGTCAAAGAGGAGTCCTGTGGCACCTAACAGATTGATTTGGGCATAAGCTTTTAGGAGTAAAAAACACTTTGTCAGATGTGTGGGTGGGAGGAACCACCTCATCAGATGCACGAGGGGAAAACAAAACCACTTCATCAGATGCACGAGGGGAAAAAAATCACTTCGTCAGACGCATGCATCCGACAAAGTGGTTTTTACCCACGAAAGCTCCTGCCCAAATAAATCTGTTAGTCCCTAAGGTGCAGCAGGATTCCTCATTATTTTTGCAGATACAGACTAACACAGAGGCCTGTATGAGATGTCGAAATATATATGCACATGAAGGGCCTGATTGTGAAGCCATGAAACACTCCAAAGCTTTCATAGAATTTCCAGGTGCCGGGAGTAGATGTTGGGTGTTGCCTGGTTAAATCTTTGGGGTCACAAAGTTTGGGGACCCTTAGGGTAGAACGTGTTCCTGCAGCTTCTCCTCTCAGCTGCTCCTGGTTGCTGTGCAAATCTCCATCTTTGGTCTGTCCAGAAGCAGGGTGCTTGTGGACTATACGGAATTTTAAAGGGGGAAGGGATCAATCACACTGGGAAGCCGATGAACTTGCTCCAAACTAGGGGCTTGAGGTCTTGGGGCGAGCTGTTCTGCACAGCTGCCTTGCTTTGTGATGTAACATAGGCGATGGGCGCGCTGGCCTCGAAATGGTCGTTTTCAATAGATGGAAGCTTCCCCACGCCCTTCCCACTGGTGGTCGGGCATCTTTGTGTGGCGAGAGCAGACTCCCGCGTCCAGTGTCGCTTGTCTTCCCTGCTGGAGTCTGCGGCCTGCTCTAGTTTTGCCCACTGGATTGGCCTGGAGACGTTGGCAGCAGGGCCGACCGCCTCGCGGGGTCCCTGGGCAAGATGGAGGGATGCTCTGTGAGGGCGGGGCCTTGGGCAGAAGGGGCGGGGCTTAGTGTTGCCCCACGCGCCACACTGCCATTTAAAAGGCTTGAGGCTCCAGGCTGCTGTCCTAGTAGCGGTGGCGTCCAGGAGGGCCGGGCCTCGGACTGTTGCCCC
>JANRFK010004893.1:1942761-1954091 GCA_030068395.1 Apalone spinifera | reverse complement strand
GCAAGCAGGAGGCTCCCAGGGGTGGGGGAGGCAGCTCCAAGGCAAAGGGCAGGAGGTGCGCAGCTGTAGGGGGAGGGCAGCTGAAGAACCGGCACTTGCCAAACCCGTCAGGATCCCCTGTCAGAGGCTCCAAGATCGACCAGTCGATCCCGATGGACTGGTTGGTGACCACTGCTTTATACTCCCATGTACAGTCTCCCCCCACCCCTTAATTGGACCACTTTGGAGGAGCTGTTCTTGTCCTCTGTGGCGCACCTCCTGCTTCTTTTCAAAGCGAACCCTGCCTCTTCGCCGGGCCAGCTCTTTCTGCCCCTTGGGGGCCGCCGTCACCTCACCCCCAACCCAAAACCCCAGAGAAGCACCCACATACACACTCTTGCCCCCTTTCTCCTCCACGTCAGCTTCCAAACTCAGATTCTTCCTGGGGTCCAGTCCACCCCACTTCCTCCTTTCCAGGACGTGGAGGTCTCTGCAGGCAGAGTCTCTCCTTCCCCCTCACAGTTGCTGACCAGAGGATCAGGCAACCTCCCTTCCTGCCTGGCCAGATGGTCCGTAGCAAGATCCCTTTTCTCACGGCATCCGCCATCGCTTGGGTTCTGCGGCCACTGGCTGCTCTGGCTGCTCCCCGGTCTGTGTAGTGGAACTTGTGCAATGGGACCTCCATCTCGCCTCCTGCAGAGCAACACAGCCTGTTCCCCCAGCCCCTTGCCTTAGCCCGGGCCTGTGGCTGAGCTAGTGTCTGGGTCCCATGCACCTGGATCCGACTCCATCGGTCTGTTCCCCTGCCCCCTTCTCTACCTGGAGCTCAGCCATCTCCCACTCCAGTGTTACTTTTCTGCCAGGTGCTGTCTGCAGCTAATAAGTGGCCCGCAAGCTGGACACAGTTCGTCAGGGCCCCCCGCTTCCCGCAGCTCCCACTGGGCGAGAACAGCAAACTGCAGCCAACGGGTGCGGCAGGTGGGCGTTCATGTGGGCACGCAGGTCCAGAAAGTGTCCGATGGCCCACGAGGAGCTGACCCTGGTGAACGGCGGCTGCTGATGACCCACCCCGGGCTAAGGTGAGGTTCTGTAGCTAGGGGTTCCTCTACCAACCCAAAACAGAAGGGCCTCGTGCCCCGACCTGGAAATCTATGGCTATTAAACTTCACCCTGGGCATTTGTTACTTGGGGGAAACATCACAACCATGACGCAAAAGTCTACCAACAATCAGTAAAACACCTGGCCTCCCAGTATCCAAGGCAGTGGTCCCTTTGCCTCAGTTTCCCACCTTGGCATGTGAAAGTCTAACAAAGTGCCTTTAGTACAGTGTTTCTTAAACGTTTTAAGACTGAGGAACACCAAACAATATTTTTTTTATGCAGAACACCAGGGATTTTTTTTGTTGAGCAAAAAAAAAAAAAAAAAGTTGGGGGAAAGTCGTTGAGCAAAAAAGAAAAAAAAAGGTCACCTGCCCCTTTAAGGGTGGCCATTTTGAACTCTGTTCTGCTGCGGAACACAGTTTAAGAAACACTGCTTTAGTACATCGCTCCCGCTCACCTAGTGGGTGGTCAGAGGTTATCAGGATCCAGGGTTCTCCTCCTGCCCTGGGGTGGGATGGCAGGGTGATGCAGCGGCTGCCACCGTTAGTTGCAATACCATGTCCCGAGGTTCCACCCTTAGGGTACGTCTACACAGCAGCGTTAGTTCAGAGTAAATGACATTAGTCTGAAATAACCAAATGCGGGTCTACACTACAAATCTTTGTTCCGAAACAACGTTGAGCTGGAGGACTTCTTACTCAGACTCATGGGAACCCTTATTTTGGCTATGTTTACACTGCAGCGCTATTTTGGGATACCGGAAGTATCCCAAAATAGCTATTCCATAACGTTTGAGCGCACCCGTTATTTCGAAATATAACAGGCTCCCTATTCCAATGTCCCTGTAAACCTCGTTCCACCTCGTTTTGGAATAGCGAAACCTCGTTTCGGAATAGCAATTTCTTTCTAAATAAGCGCTGTGTAGGCAGCATCAAATTTCAAAATAAGCTATTTCGAAATTGACTCAAAATAAGCTAGCCAATTTGTGTAGCTTATTTCCAGCTTCGGGTGCAGTGTAGACGCGTTATGAGGAGTAAGGGAAGTCAGAAGGAGAGTGCTCTGCCTTTAATTTCCTGCTGTGTAGCCAGTGCCAGAAGCCGAAATAAGCCCTTTCGGCTTAAGCGACGCCATTGACGTAGCCGAAGTTGCGTAGCTTATTCCGGCTTTAGCTCTGCTGTGTAGTCATGTCCTTAGTGATTTCACTGGGGAATGGGGAAACCTCACTGCTGCTACGTCTTCTGCACTATCACTGAGTAACTCTCCCCCGACCCAAGGTAAATCTTTGCCTCCTAGACCAGCTTGGCAGTGACTTCAGCTCTAGTGATCGCTGGGCAGAAACAAGGTCTCTTGGCTGAGTCTAACCCTCTGGCTTTAAACATGAAGAGGCGGGGGCCACACAGGCGTAGCGTGGCAGGGACGTTTTATCGGTGTCCAGCCCCGTCCGCCATATTCCACCAAAGGGGATTGTGCAAAAGCAAAGGTCTAGCTAATTGTCACGGGTCTTGCACGATGTTTACCACCTGTAGGCCTCTATGCTCCAGGTCTGATACCACGGGAGGAGGGGAACCAGCGGCTGACTGAGTCACCGTAAGAACAACCAGCGCCCACAGCAACAGCGTTGGTTTGCTGGCTGGAGGACCCCACGTGCGCTCCTGGACGAAGGCGGCCCTGGGCGAAGAGACAGTAGCTGAGGATTGTACACAAAAGGTTGGCCCTAGCGGCTTACCTGTGACAGGGGGGGATTATGTCAGCATGAGTGTCACACGAACAGTGGGTCCACCTCACGAAACCTCAGGCCTTCTCTTAGAGCCTGCTGTGAGGGAACCAGTGGATTGTGGTGACCACAGCGGCACTGGGTGCTGGAGTGTACCAAAGTGGGGGAGGAGAGGACATGCTAATGATTAGGCTGCCTCAGAACCCGGCCTGGTGTTGCCAAGTGGTTGGGGAGAGTTCCAAACCCCTAATAATTATCATTTTTGTTGCCCTTTTCTGAACCTTTTCCAATGCCAATATATCTTTTTTTGAGATGTGCGACCACATCTATATGCAGGATTCAAGATATGGACGTACCAGGGTTTTATATAGAGCCAATAACTTATTCTCTGTCTTATTCGCTATCCTAATTTTTTAATGATTCCTAACTTTCTGTTTGCTTTTTGGACTGCCGCTGCCCACTGAGTGGATGTTTTCAGAGAACTATCCACTACGACTCCAAGATCTCTCTCTTGAGTAGTTGTAGCTAAATTAGTCCCCATCATATTGTATGTCTAGTTGGGATTATTTTTTTCCGATGTGCATTATTTTACACTTATCAACATTAAAATTTCATTTGCTATTTTGTTGCCTGGTCACTTAGTTTGGTGAGATCTTTTTGAAGCTCTTCACAGTGGGCTCTAGTCTTAACTATCTTGAGCAGTTTGGTATCATCTGTAGATTTTGCCAGCTCACTGTTTACCCCTTACTCTAGATAATTTATAAAGAAGTTGAATAGGATTGTTCCCAGGACAGACCCTTGGAGGACCCCACTAGTTACTTCTCTCAACTCAGAAAACTTACCATTTATTCCTACCCTTTGTTTCCTATCTTTTAACCAGTTATCAATCCACAAAAGGACCTTCTCTCTTATCCCATGACAACTTACTTTACTTAAGAGCCTTTGGTGAGGGACCTTGTCAAAGGCTTCCTGGAAATCTAAGTGTACTATATCCACCAGATCCCCGTTGTCCACATGTTTGTTGAATCCCTCAAAGAATTCTAGCAGATTACTAAAGCATGATTTCCCTTTACAGAAACCATGTTGACTTTCCCTCAACAAATTACGTTCGTCTATGTGTCTGACAATTTTATTCTTTACTATAGTTTCAACTAATTTGCTCAGTACTGACGTTAGACTTACCGGTCTGTAATTGCCAGGATCAACTCTAGAGCCCTTTTTAAATATTGGCTTCATGTTAGCTATCTTTCAGCCATTAGGTATGGAAGCTGATTTAAATGATAGGTTACAAACCACAGTTAACAGTTCCGCAATTTCCCATTTGAGTTCTTTCAGAACTCTTGGGTGAATGCCATCTGGTTCCCGGTGATTTGTTACTGTTAAGTTTATCAATTTGTTCCAAAAACCTCCTTTAATGACACCTCAGTCTGGGATAATTCTTCAGATTTGTCACCTAAAAAGAATGGCTCATGTTTGGGAATCTCCCCAATACCCTCAGCTGCGAAGATTGAAGCACAGAATTCATTTAGCGTCTCCGCAATGACTTTATCATCTTTGAGTCCTCCTTTAGCACCTCGATCCTCCAAGGGCCCCACTGGTAGTTTAGCTGGCTTCCCACTTCTCATGTACTTAAAAAACATTTTGCCATTACTTTTTGAGTTTTTGGCTAGCTGTTCTTCAGACTCCTCTTTGGCTTTTCTTATTATAATTTTACACTTAATGTGACAAATTGTATGCTCCTTTCTATTTTCCTCACTAGGATTTGACTTCCACTTTTTAAAAGAAGTCTGTTTATCTGTCACTGCTTCTTTTACTTGGTTATTAAGCCACAGTGGCACTTTTTTGTTTCTCCTTCTGTGTTTTTTAATTTGGAGTGTACATTTCAATTGGGCCTCTATTATGGTATCTGTGAAAAGTTTTCATGCAGCCTGAAGAGGTTTTACTTTTGTCACTGTACCTTTTAATTTCTGTTGAACTAACTTCCTCATTTTTGTGCAGTTCCCTTTTCTGAAGCTAAATGCTACAGTGTTGGGCTGCTGAGGTGTTTTTCCCATCACAGGGATGTTAAATTTTATTACATTATTGTTACTATTTCCAAGACGTCCAGTTATATTTACCTCTTGAACCAGATCTTGTGTTCCACTTAGAACTAAATCAAGAATTGCCTCTCCTCTTGTGGGTTCCAGAACCAGCTGCTCCAAGAAGCAGTCATTTAAGGTATCCAGAAATTTTATCTCTGCATCCTGTCCTGAAGTGATGTGTATTCAGTCAATATGGGGATAGCTGAAATTCCCCACTATTATTGAGGTTTTTTATTTTGATAGCCTCTCTAATCTTGCTTAGCATTTCATAGTCACAATCACTGTCCTGATCAGGTGATTGATAATACATCCCTACTGCTATATTCTTATTATTGGAGCATGGAATTACTATCCATAGAGATTCTATGGAGCATTTTGGCTCATTTAGGATTTTTACTTCATTTGATTCTACATTTTCTTTCACGTATAATGCCACTCCCCCACCAATACGACCTGTTCTGTCCTTCCGATATATTTTGTCCCCTGTTATGACCGTGTCCCATTGATTGTCCTCATTCCACCAAGTTTCCATGATGCCTATTATATCAATATCCTCCTTTAGTACGAGGCATTCTAGTTCACCTATCTTATTATTTAGACTTCTAGCGTTTGTGTATAAGCACTTTAAAAATTTCTCACTATTTATTTGTCTGCCATTTCCTGACGCTTCAGGGGGTAGCCGAGTTAGTCTGAATAGACAAAAACAACAAATGGTCTGGTAGCACTTTATAGACTAACAAACCATGGAGATGGTATCATGAGCTTTCATGGGCACAGCCCACGTCTTCAGATGACCGGAGTTTTGAGTTTAGGATGTGCAGACCCAAAATAAATAGAAGAGAAGGGGGCAGGAGAAGACAGGGAGCAGAGGGTATAGAAAATCAGGAAGGGTATCTGATCAGGGTACCTGATCAAGAAAATCAGGGAATCAGAAGGTATCTGAAGATTGGGTAGTTAAAACGAAGCAGAAAAGAATCAAAGTAAATTGATAGTATACTTCCTGATATGTTAGACTCTTTTTCATTTGATTGCGTCTTATCCGATCTGACTCATACTTACCCCAAGGGTAACATTCATTTACCCCTGCATGCAGGTCTCCAGTGAACAGTAACTCATGCAGCCATATTTTAATAAGCATGTTCACGGCTTTAACTCAGCTTGCTTCTGAGTGTTGATAGCGAAAGCACCTTTCACGCACTTCCCCAGTTTTCCAGGCACGGTGACAGTTCTGTAATTGCTTACTGTGGTCTCGTAGTCCTTGAGAAAGAGAGAGCAATCGTTCTAAGTCATGGGGCAATGGGTCATGAGTTATGATATGGAAAAATACTAGGCCCTACTAGTCAAGAAGCCATTTAGGAGCCTTGACTGCTGACCCAAATAAGGGAGGTTGAGATTTTTGGCCAAGTCATGATGACCTCCTGTTATTCCCCTAAGATTGCTTGCCTGGGGAAAAAACGATGGCCTTGTGAACGTGACAAAGAACCAGTACATTACGAAGGAGGGCCCTTGGGTGGACCAGAAGTCAGACTGACCTCCCTTGATCAGGATTGGATGAAGCCGTTGGGGTGCAAAACCTGCGAGCCCCTGATTCGGTGAGAAGATGGCCAGGGAGGTCTTGTAGGATGGTACTAGCCTGAGGTTCATCCATAAAAGACCCGGCAAATGAGACAGCAAACTTGCTCCTCCCAAGGTCACCTGAACAACAGCCAGATGCTCAGGCTCCTACTTTTCCCTCCCATGGAAAGTAGAGGCACAGACAGCATAGGCTGTCCGGTTGACTGGAGGCCAATCCACTCGAGCGTGATGGTACCAGAACACATCACCTGGTGCCCTGGACAGCTGTTCGTGACCGACTTTGAAGTGACACAGAGCCAGCAAGTTGAAGAGCAGAAACTTTTTCTAAGTAACTTCTTTTTGTTTCCTTGACAGGACCTTTGCCTACCTGCACAGGAACGCTGATCGGAAAAGACCTGTCTGAGCCTTTTGGGGGCAAGAGCTGTGCATGTGTGTGTGGCACTAATAGTGATATCTACACGCAAGCCTAGATATGAGTTGCCCTTCAGCATTGCTTAACCTAGGTGCCAAACAAACCGGCTACGTCTAGACTGGCATGATTTTGCTGCTGCTTCTTGGCCTGGTATAGGAAGTTTCGCCGCGCAGGTGGGGACAAGGACAGAAAGACCCAAGAATGGAGTTTAAAAGAAAAGCATAATCCCAGGCTTGCCTGGTGTATGGCAAGGGAAGGAATCCCTTTCCTGCTGAAGTTGGATTACACTAACTGCTGTGTCTGTGCGGTAGTGTACCGAAGGCATGAAATCGAAGATAGAGCAATGACGTACGCCAGCAAGATCAGCTGTGTCATCGAGAGGAAGGATTTGGATTGTGAGATTCCCTCCAACTTTTTCAGGGATATTTTCAGGGGCATCATTTCAGAAAAACCCAAGGGGAGAGGGGGCAGAGGCGTATTGGCATTGCCACTTCTGCCTGTTCAGCAAGGCTGTAGCTGCTGGTGGGAGTTGGTGGGCGAAGCCCATCCCAGGACAGAGCTGGGGAGGTTACAGGAACATCCTTTCCAAAGAAGAGAAGGCTACAGATCTGAATGTCTCATTAATGGCTGGTTGAGCACAGGGGTTAGGACCACGCTCGGTTCCTGCTCAAAGTTACTGCTGCTGACTCCTGGCAGGGAGGTAGGGTCCCAGCACCAAGAACACAACCGTTCGGAATGCCATCCTGGCAGGCTGAGGGAGACCCCTCAGAACCAGCTGGCAAGGAGCTCTGAAAGTCGAGGAGAGGCCAAGCGCGTTCTGAGGGGAAGGCAACTAATTCCCTTCTCCATCCCATAGCAAATGTGGCCTCTGGGGAAGTTGGAGAACAAGTTGTGGTGGGGCCCTGCCATCGGCCTATTGGATTTCTGGTAAGTGATCAGAGAGGAAAGGTTCCCAGATGTCTCCTTGGAACCTGGACATTAGCCCTTCTGCATCCACTGCACCAGAAGCAAGGACCGGCGAGCGGCAGAGGGGTGAGCTGAAGTTCACGACTGCGAGCAGGACAGGGTGAGCTGGAGTTCTTGGCTGCACAGCTGCAGAGGAGACCTTCTGAGGAGAGGAAGTAACCCTCAGGTCTGGCCGGCCTGCAGTGCTGACAAGACACTTCCATTATGATAAGGAATGCGTGAGAAGTTCCCCATGGCTTGTATAGAAAATGATTCACACCAACATGGTGGTGAACCCGTTGCACCCTCCCGGCTCCCAGTATGTGCTGCGGCCGATCAGCATGGAGCGATGGTTGGAGTTCTAACTCCACTGCAGTTCATTGCAAGTCACCCCCCTTAGCAGCCTACTTGTCTGTGCTAATTCCTCCTACACCAGCCAGGAATATTAAGCATAATTAGCTGATTGGAAAAGGTCATAGACTCTTAAGGCTGAAAGAGACCTCAGGAGTCATCGAGTCCAGCCCCCTGCCCAAAGCAGGGCCAACCCCAATTCAATCATGACATGCGAGAGGCTCATGTATGTTGAGTTAATAGAGACCAAGAGAAGTTTTTATGCAAGAAGCCAAACTATCAATGTCTTGGGGAAGGTCATTTTAAAATACAGGACCCCAATGTGCAAGGAAATAATCCAACTGACCAATTGCACAGGCAATGGACCTTGCCAACTTTGGCTGATGCTGCCAACCCGAATCTTACTGGACTCGCCTTCCCATGCAAACCCGGCAACGTTGACTAGAAGGTGCACCGGCCATTCTTGGTGGCACCCTACTTCCTCCAGAACGCCTCTTCTTTCATACCCAATGTCTTGATGTCCTTGCACGGTCAACCCCATTCGTCCTTTGCTTTCACTCTTGACAAAAGTCTCTTTACTGTCCGACAAGAGAAAATGGACATCAGACGTTCTGTGATCACGTTGCGGTCGTTTTTGTCAGCTATGCACTTGGGAATAATAATTTCATAATGAAGTGTCAGACCAGTTGCTAGTTTAAGAATGGGAAATTAATCATGCAATTTGAAATGCTAGTGTGTTGTATTTTGAAGTGTATCTTGTGTAAAGATACTCTGATGTAATGAGAGATTGTCAAAGTAGCCTCCTATTCCATCAAGGTGGGGGAAGATGTAGGACAGAGAGGTCTATGGTAAGACAGACATTAAGCATACATTTTGCCATGTTTTTAATTTCTGTGAATAGATTTTACAAGCAGTTTTGAAGCAACTTGGCTTTGAGCTTCAATAGAGAGAAACAACCTTTCATGCAGTTCCCAGGTTTCCAGAGAGGGTGGCAGTTCCGTAATTTTCTTACTGTGGTCATGAAGTCTCATAGGCCTTGAGAAAAATGTGAACATGAGAAGTGTGAATGGGTAGGGAACAATCTTTCTTAATGAAAGGACAATGGGTCATAAGTTTATAACCAGAAAAGCAGCAGACCCTAACAGTCAAGAAGCCCTGTGGAAGCATTGAGCATTCACCAACATAAGAGCGGGATGAGGTCAGTTTGGAGTCATGACCTCCGCTTATACCCCTAATATTGCTTGCTTGACAAAAACACACAGATCGTTCACGTGACAAAGAACCAGTATGCTAGGAAGGAGGGTCTCAAGAGTGGACCAAAAGTCATCCTGACATCACTTGGTCAGGATTGGACGCCGCAATTCGGGTGTGAAACTTGTGATCCCCCGATTCGATGAGAAGAACCGAAGAGGGGTCTTGTGGGACGGTACCAGCATGAGGTTCATCCATAAAAGACCCGATACACGAGGAAGAATGTGTGCTTCTCCCCGAGGTCACCACGACAACGGCAGGCGGTTGATACTCTGCCTTTCTCTCCCAGGGAAAGGCAAGCCAAAGGCATCGCAGGCTAGCCGGTGGACCAGAAGACCGTGTGTGACGGTACCTCAGACAGAAGACATCACTCGGTTCCTGACCGACTCTGAGGCGCCCAGGCCAAGCAGGCTGAAAAGCAGATCGGTTTTCTCTTTCGAAGTAAATTTCTTCTTTTGGTTTCTTTAGCAGATTATTTGAATTCCTGACAAGAAAGACTGGTCAGGATAGAGATTCCTGTCAGAGTAGAGATTCCTGAGAGGAATGACTGGTCTGAGCCTTTCTGGGAGCTGGGAGGGGGCCATGATAGCATATCCACATAAGCCCATAGTATAAATTCCCATTGGGTATTAATTAATCGAAATGCAAATAAATCTTGTCACCGATAAGTTGATTGGGGGGGGACTGTAAACCAAACCTTAATCTGTAGTTATCATGGGGGAAAGTAGAAGTAGACAGACTGAGTGTAGGTCCGTGGTTGTGGTGGCATATAGAGTAGAGGCAATACATGTTCCTGTCCCCTATAGAGCCGCGTAGACTGGCACTGTTTTGGTGTATAGAAAGGGCCAGGATCCTGGGGTATGTACCCTCCTTGTCCTTCTACATGCCCAAGCAGTGCCAAGCACGTCTACGTGGCTACTTTTAGCAGTGTGGTGTCCTACTGCCACGGCCTTTGACTGCAACATGTAGCCGCGTGTACATGTCCATGCAAATGCCAATGCAAATGTCCATGAGGCCTCGTTAGCGTTGTATCATTGGTGCCTGTTAGCTTCGTGATGTGATTGTGTTCATAGCCTGACTCTAGGGGCCCATTACCAAGAGGGTACGTGGAGTGCTCTGGATTTCACTATTTATTAAACAACCTTCTAGGTGCCCAAAGGCTAATTAGATGCCCTGGAAGATCTTGGCTTGTAAGAGTCAGTATTTTGCTGTGATTGATCATGTATAGAAAGGATGCACATTGTGCCCATTTTTTAGCCTTTCTGACAATAATTTAAGGTGACGATACATCGTCTCCTCCACCCCCCGGTAGCTCGCGGTCTCAGCTCATGCAGTGATTTCACCCTTTATGGTGTTACATTGTCCTCTCTTGAGTTAAGCTGTTCTAATTTGTATTCTTCTTAACGCCTTGATTTGACTAATTTGATATACATGGTCACTTCCATCTAATGCACATATTCTTTAGTACTTCAGGGAAGTACAAGAAAATAGCTAACCTTTTAATGGTTTATGTTCTCAAATCAAAGTTATAAAAACCACCACAAACTTGGTTTTCTCTGCTCATAATGATGGCAGGCAAGAACCACCTGAGTTCAAGAGACTTTTTATATTCAATAGTAATAAACCATTTGATCAAAGTTGTGAAACCGTTCTTATTACACATTGGCACAGTTGATAAGATATCGTGTCTGTCATTAGGAGACACATCCTTGCAAGGTGTGTCAAAGTGACTTTGATCAGGCTATCTGTGACAGGGCTGGCTTAAGGTCTTCGTAGGCCCTAAGAACTCTCATAATCCTAGGCCTTGAAATTATATATAAATCTATAAGGGAGAAATGCCCTATTGCCTATATGCCTAATATGTGATTCGTGGACAGTTCCCTGAAAACTCCCACACAGTGTGCAGCGGCGGTCAAAAAGG
>JANRFK010004893.1:1872301-1889498 GCA_030068395.1 Apalone spinifera | reverse complement strand
CAGGTAAGGGGGTGGTATTGGGGCAGTGGGAGCAGTCGGGTGGGATCGTGACGAGGGGCTGGAGGGCGGGGAGACGTACCTAGTATATAGAGCAAACCGGGTTTGCATGTTGTTTTTTCCAAGCTTTCTCCAACTCCATTGATTTTTACCACCCCCCGCCCCCGGCGCTCTGGTTTCAGAGGTGTGGGGCGGGAGGAGAGAGGGGGTGGCCCTCCCTCCAGACTGCAAGGCTCAGGCAGCTGTGGTATCCCCCCGCCGCATGTGTTGGACTGCTTGGTGCTGCCCTCCCCACTAGAAACCAAGGCATATGGTTTCACTCTTCCTTGTCTCCGCTCTTCCGTTCCCTTTGTGCCTCTTTCTCTCCTTGGCTGCCAAACCTGGCACCCGAGTCGTTTCCATAGCGCTGGGGAATCCTGCGGTTCCCCCTTGGACTGGTCTCTTTGCTGCCCTCTCGTCTCTTCAGACCGTTTCCTGATGGGTCACATTCTCATTTTCCCTCCCACCCTGTTCCCTCGCTTTCCTGGGGTCCCCTTTACCTCATGCCCTTCCCCATGGCTCCTTCGGTCTTTCTCCCAATATCTCCTCAGATCCAGCCTTCGCCTCACCCCTCACTTCCCCTTGTTCTTCCCCAACACCCTCACGGGTGACCAGGGCTAGGGCTCAGGAGATCTGGGCGCTCATTTGGCCTGCCTCAGTTTCCCCCCCTCTCGCCTGACGCTATTCTTGCAGGGGTGGGGTCAGTCACACATGTTTGTGGAGAGCGCTGTGGGAGTGCACAGTATCGTTGTTATAGCTCTCCCCGTTCCTATCCTGTGTCCTCTCTACATGATTTCCTGTCTCCCATCTCCCAAATTGCTCACTCTCATCGTCCGGCCCGCCTAACCACGCCCTGGCCTTGTACCCCTAGACAGCCGCCTCCCCAGCACATCCAAAGCCTCCTTCTCTTACGCCCCCTTCAGCGGAAGCCCCCAGCCGCGCCGACGTTTCTCAGCTCCAGACTCCGTTCCGCCCTCCCCGGCCCCCCCCACGGCGCAGCCCCGAGGACCCTCTGAGGTTCGGTGGAAGCCAGGTGGTGGGGCGTGCGTGGCGTGAGCTCTCCCAGACACGATGGCCAAGAGAGTCGCGGTGATCGGCTCGGGCGTGAGCGGCCTGACCTCCATCAAGGGCTGCCTGGACGAGGGGCTGGAGCCCACCTGCTTCGAGAGGAGCGACGACATCGGGGGGCTGTGGCGATTCAAAGTAAGTGGCCGGTGCATTGCTTGTGGAGTCGGCATGTTGGCCGGTTCTGAAAATCGGACCCTTCCCTCTTCTGCCCTTGATCCCCTGCGGGGTCAGGCATGGAGGGACGCCAAGAAGGGACACCGAAGGGAGGGGGAGACACGTGGTAGCACCCTCCATACTAAGGGCGCTGGGACATGTCGTGTGCTCGGTGGAACTGGAGAAAGAGGGTTGCGTTTCCGGAGGAACCTGGATCGGTGTGACATCAGGGGCTCTGCTTGCAGGTCCGTCCTTGAGTCTCCGTATATATCCCCGGCCGGCACAATATAGATCTCTTTCCTACAGCTCTGCCGGCCTGCCCGGGCCCTAGTCGCTAATGGTGCAAGGCTGCACAGCTGTGATGGGGGGCGGTCATGGGCCAGTCGTGTTAGGGTGGCCAGGTTTGGTTGGACGTATTCCTGGAGGGGTTCTCGTATCGCATCATCTTTAGAGAGTCATCTGCCATTCCTGGAGATTGCCGACGACCCGGGGTGGCTGGCAACTGTAGCTCCATGCCCGCTCTGTGACACACCCCTGGAAAAATCATGGAGAAGTCCAGGCCTTTACGCCGGCTCTGTGATGCCCCCGGCCTGCCCCGTTCTCCTCCTTTGTGACGGGGGCCGCTGATCACCGTCTGGCTCCGGAACTTGCCCCGGAGCCTTGAAAGGGACGAGCAGACGGATTTCGGGACAAGCACGTCTCTTTTGTGCTGCTTTTTGCAATTTACAGCAGATTCAAAGCCTGGGCGAGGCAGGCTGTTTGAGAAAGGGGGTTTGGTTGGGTTTTACTGTATAAATATTAGGCAGGACCCAACTGCTCTTCCCTGGCTTTGCAGGGGGACTCACTGGGCATGGGGAATGTTGCATTATGTTCATTTGCAGCAGATGGCCAATGCGAGCTCTACTGGAAAGAGGTTTTCAGTCTTTACCAAAGGCATCCTTCCGCCACGTCCACTAAACGCTAAATAGGTGGGACCCAAAACAGTCAAACGGCAACTATTTTCGATGGGGGGGGCACTCCCAGATTTTGATAAATGGTCAACAACGTGGAAAACTTCCATTCCCCTGGATGGCTCATTTATTTAATTGTGATGCCAAAGTCCCACCAGTTCTCCAGCTGTCCCGATTCTGTCAGGGTAGACAAGATGAGTTTCCAAATGTCAAATAAAAAGCTCTTAAAATTTACGCAGACCCTTTCAGGGTGCTGATTTCACCCATCGTAAAGAAAGACGAGGACAGCACCCCATTTTTTTCCCCTTTGCATTCCTCCCAACAGCAGCCCCTCCTCCCTTTGCATGTTGTGGAAAACAGCTCTTTTCCCAGTGCTTCCGGTTGTCCTGGCACCACCAAGCCCTGGCCTTGCTTTAAGTTAGGAAAAGAGGAAGCTACCTCCTGAATTTGGTGATCCTAGCTCTTCCCATTTAGGAGGAGTTCTTGAACAAACGGACTCGCAGACAGACCCAACCCTCTAAGAGCTATCTAGCTAGCTAGCTAGCTGTACACTGTGCTGGGTGTGAGAGAGGCGCTCTCCACCATGTAATGCCAGGGAGGAATTTTTGCCTTCGAAGAATAATTTCATTAGGCAGCAGCCGTGAATGGTAAATTACAGGGTTGCCCCGGTTAGAAATGTAGCTGATTATGGTACTAGTCAAAGCAGCAGTTCTGTGCAAATGAGCGGACGTGATGCACACGTCTCCTGGGTGGCTGCCAAAGGAGGAATAAGCCCTAAGGACACAAGGGAGTCTTGCCACATGGCAGAGACTGTAAATGATTTACAATGGCCATGAAATAGTGACCTGGCTGCAGCAGCGTGAACCAAGTGTGCAAAGTCAGCCCACAGGTCGTCAGAGATGCTCCGCTTGCAGCTGTTCCCAGCAGTCCTGGGGGGAAGCTGCAATTTCAGTAGGGCTCCAACGGCAACAATTGCAGCATCCCCCCAGGGCTGGCACGTGTTATTTTAATGACAGCAGCGTCTAGACACCCCACAAGGTCCCAGTGGGTTCGTCCGCAACACGCCCCAAGTCAGACATCCTCAAAGAACGTGAACATC
Source organism: Apalone spinifera (assembly GCA_030068395.1). Classification (NCBI taxonomy): domain Eukaryota; kingdom Metazoa; phylum Chordata; order Testudines; family Trionychidae; genus Apalone; species Apalone spinifera. Next base: position 1,886,192 of record JANRFK010004893.1, on the reverse strand, counting down.
TAAAAAAAAATCTTTAAATACAAGAGAAAGGAAGTGGCATTATTCCCAAAACATAAGCACGACCACACTGGGTCAGACCAAACGTCCATCTCACCCACCGTCCTGTCTGCCGACAGCAGCCAATGCCAGGTGCCCCAGAGGGAGTGAACAGAACAGGGGACCCTCACGTGATCCCTCCCCGTCGTCCGTTTCCAGACAGAGACTAGGGACGCCATTCCTACCCGTCCTGGCTAACAGCCATTGATGGACCTAACCTCCATGAGTTTATCTAGCTCTTTTTTGAACCCTGTTAAAGTCCTGGTCTTCATAATATCCTCTGGCAAGGAGTTCCACAGGTTGACTGGGTGCTGCGTGACGAGCAGATGGGAACAAGAGGCCCATAGAGATCCTTCATGGTTTTTAGGCTCCTAACTTCCACTGTATTTGGGCCTTAGTGACTTCTACAAGGTGTGATAGTGAGTCTGTAGCCAGGGCTCTCCTGAGGGAGGCGTGAGACCTGGGGCAACCCCTCCACCCGAGGCCTAGGCCCTGGGCCTGGGGCAGACCCCTGGCTGCAGGCCCCGCCCCTTCCCCAAGACCTGCCCTTTCTCCGCCCCCACTCCGCCCCTGCCCCTAGCACCGTGGCCTGGGGAATTATGGGGAGCCTGGTGCAACAGGAAGTTGGGGAAGTGCTCGGGCCCCTGACCCTCTTATCATAGCAGCGGGAGCTGGAGCCTTCTCCGCGCCACCACGCCACGGTGCCCTCCCAGCCCACTGCGGCCTGCGTCTCCACGGTAGAGGGAACCAGAGTGCCCTGGGGCCGGGGCGCTCTGCTTCCCCCGCCACTGAGACGCGGAGCCCAGCGAGCTGGGAGGGTGAGGCAGGGTGGCGTGGAGAAGACTGCCGGGTTGCTCCTCTTCCCGCCACCATGGTGAGTGGGCTGCGCCAGCCCCCCCGCCCCAGGTAATCCCATGGGTCCCGTCCGTAGGGTGGTTGGGGTGGCCGCGACAGATCCTCCGAAAGTGCATAGACGGGGACGGACACCCCGACCCATCCTATGGCTGGACGGGCTCTGTCTGTAGCACACGTGCTGAGTTCCAGCCCACATCCTCAACGACAAGAGCAGCTTCCCGACTATCTGTGCAAAGGAACCGGCGTGGCTCGGTGCTGGGCCTCGAGCACCCTGCAGCGCACCAGGCCACCGCAAACCCGCCTCAAGGAGCGGCCCACAGCACCACAGAAAACCTGGCCGGGTGGCACTCCCTAACAACCTTTGCTTGCCTGGTCCTTTCCAGGGGAAGGTTGAGGACGGCCGAGCCAGCATCTACCAGTCCGTCTTCACCAACTCCTCCAAGGAGATGTCCTGCTTCAGTGACTTCCCCATGCCTGAGCACTTCCCCAACTTCCTGCACAACACCCGGTTCCTGGAGTACCTGAGACTCTACGCCAAGTGCTTTGACCTGGTGAGACACATCCGGTTCCAGGTAGGTCCCAGGCCCATTCTCCGGCTCCTTTTGGGTCTCCTGTACAAGCTGTCCTGTTTCTAAGGGGACAGGCCCGTGGTTAAGCCCTTCCGCTGGTGTCCTGTATATTCAGGCCCCGCTCCCATCGGTCGTGTCGGGCCCTGCTGCTGGCTGGATCCCAGCTCGCCTGCTGCCTGCCCGCCAGCAGCGACGGGCGAGTCCACTAGCCGATGATGGAGACAGCCACATCCCACGGGGCTGACTGTTCCCCCTGCTGCATGCTGGTTCTTGGCCAGCAGGGCCCCGTCCTAATTCTAGCTGCCCGGTTGGAGTGGCTGGCGAGGGTCAAGTAGCAGCCTGCTACCTGCCACCTCTACGGCCCACCCATCAGCCCCTTGTGTGCTCCCGCTCTTGCTATCCTCTCACTGCATTGCCCCTTTGACAGACACCCCCCGAGCCCTGCTACTCCTCCATATCTCGCGCCCCGGCGTGTCCTGCTCCCAGTGGAGTAACTGTGGGTGCAAACAAGAGGCACCGTCGCCACCTAAGTTATCTGAAAACCTTCCTCTTTCAGACTCCGCGTGATGAGCTATGGCTGGCAGGGGACGTTTTTACCGCCCTCTCACCCAGGCCTGGTTGTTACGGGCCCAGTTGCCTAGCACAGCTGGGCAACGGGGAATAAACGCCCGTCGTAACAGGAACCTGACCGGGCTAGGGCTGCTGTCCTTTCACTAAGCACGCTCAGGCTTGTCCAACAGACTCAGCAAATTGTGTCGATTTGGTGATCAAAGACACTAACCGAGAGGTCTCACTTGTAAGGACGATGGGCGGAATCAAACCTGGGACCTCTGGAGCGTAGAAGATGAGCTAAAAACCAGCTGGCTGGGAGCTTGTGTGAGACTCATGAACTGAGCTCTGAAGGTCGTGGGTTTGATTCTGCCCACAGATGTCTGGGATCTGTCAGTGATACCCTGACCTCAATGGAGCAGGAAACATTTGGCATGAAAGCCTAGTGGAGACACAGCCAAAATGTTGCCATTAGACATAAAAGTGAACGCCTTGTTAAAATGAAGTGGCTTAGTTCTCTTGTCTCTTAGCTGTTTCCAGCTTCATTCCAGTCACAGCTGGAAGGTTTTGTTTACAGGCGACAATCTTGCTTTTTAGTCCAGTGAAAGCTTGCGTTCTGGAAAGGCGGGATCTGTCCGGCGGGCTGGAGAAATGAGCCCGTTTCTGGCCTGCAGACTGCATGGTCGGCATTCCTGCTTTAAGTCAAACCAGAATGCGGAGTCTGGCTCCGCTCTAGTCCCCGAGCACCTCCGAGTCCCAGCAGGTCTGTTCGACCTCTAACATGGCGCGGGGGGGTGTTTTCTCGGGTTTCCTTTCAGACCACCGTCATCAGTGTGAGAAAGTGCCAGGATTTCCCGACCACCGGCAAGTGGACTGTTGTCACCGAGAGCGACGGGAAGCAAGAATCCGCCATGTTTGATGCCGTTATGGTTTGCATGGGTCACCACATAGAATCCCACATCCCGCTGCAGTCTTTTCCTGGTAAGATCTGGGGGGCACGTGGGGTCCAGGCTAACCAGCTGCAGAAGCAGGAAGAGCGAGTAACAATGGTTTTCATCCCTGCATTGGAGTGTGAGTGTTTGCCTCACTGCATGACCCGTTAACGGCTTGCCTGGATCTGATTATTCCTGCTTGTCTCTCTTGAGACGTTTGTGCTTTAAGCCAGGGGAGGGAACCTACGGCCCCGGCCCTTCCGCAACCGATTCTTCTTTCCTCTGCTTGTTCTCCTCTTTGCCTTGACAAATCGCCGTCCCACGGTTTGCATCGCACACGTTCTCATCCTCGCCAGTCTTTTCAGACCTTCCCGGGAAAGCACAGGGTGGGACGTGTTTCTTGTGGACCAAGGCCTGGTTCTGTGTCTACTGTAGCTAAATAGTTTTCTCCTGGGACCCAAGCAAAATTCTTGGCCCGGTCACGGGGAGGCAGCTAGACTGTGGAGTGGATTGGCCAAACATACCAGGCATGCTCACACGTTTGCTCCATTCTTAACACTTGGCACGGGCAGCTGGCAACCCCGCACACTTAGCTCTCTGAGAGTGGGACGTGATTGCAGACAAAGGGCTCAGATATCTACTGCAATGAGGGTATGCTCGGTGCAGCTAAGGCGGTGGGGGGGCACCTTTCTGTTCCCCCAGTTCTGGACCAAATGAGGAGCATCACAGCCCTGGGGGTAACGTAGAGCAGCTCCAGAGCAGCTGTGTTATGTCACCGACACTCGGTGCTCTGCCCTGCCCCACGCGGCCCTCCCCCACCTCCAAAGAATGCTGTGGAGCGGAGGAGGGAGATATTCAGTCTTTCCGATCAACATTCATCCTGCTCCCCACTGAAAACCTACTTCATGTTTGTTTCTAGACAAATCTAGAGCTCGATGTTTGTTTCTCGTGTTTGTTTCTAGACTTATCTAGAAGTTTGTTTCTAGATCTATATGTTTGTGTCTCCTTGTTTCTGGACATACCGAGATGTTTCTAGATCTGGATGTTTGTTTCTAGACCTATCTAGGTGCCTTCTGAAGCCAAACACCCTCCATCTCAATGTCTCTAAACTGTGGGAGGGGGTAAAAGGGTTGAAATCCACTCTTGGAGCGGAATTTTTCTTCATAAGCCGCCAAACCAACTGACATCCCCACAAAATGTGCAGCCACACACCCCAGAATTGGAAGATGCTCCCAATCTGGAGCTGAGGGTACATCTAAACTACAACCGGGGCACAGCATGTGTAGAACGACTCCAGGTAGCTCAAAGCTAGATCGAGTAACTCTCGCCGTGATGCCCTGGTGACCCAAGGAGGAAGCCCCGCCCCATTTAGGCCGCTGGATACAATCACTTAGGGTGTATCTAGACTACAGGGTTTTTTCGAAAAAAGTGGCCTTTTTTTGAAAAAACTTCCCCTGCGTCTAGACTGCTGCTGTGTTCTTTCAAAAGTCAATCGAACGGCAGTTTTTTCGACCGCGGAAAACCTCGTTTTCCGAGGAAGAACGCCTTTTTTTGAAAGTGCTCTTTCGAAAAAAGGCGCTATGTCATGCAAACGGTGCGTTTTCGAAAGAGCGCATCTGGCCTGCCTGGGTGCTCTCTTTCGAAAAAGCGGCTTGCTTTTTCGAAAGTGCTGATTGTAGTGGAGACGTAGCCTTGCTGTCTCTCTGCGCTGATTCCCATCCTTCCTTCTCTCCTAGGCATCGAAACGTTCCAGGGCCAGTATTTCCACAGCCGGGAGTACAAGACGCCAGAAGGGTTTCAAGGCAAGACCGTGGTGGTGATCGGCATGGGGAATTCTGCGGCGGATATTGCTGTCGAGCTCTGTCAGATAGCCAAACGGGTAGGGGGACTCCTCCGGCTGCCCTTGTGCCTCAGGGGGAGGGCTGTGGAAAGCAGGAGTCCATATTTGCATCCGTAACGGACCCGGATGCGGCACAGAGCCTTGTTAAATGGAGCCATCACCCAGAATACACCCCATCCCCGGCACTGACGCCCAAACCTTTGCTTCTCTGGAGCAGGAAAACAGGCCTCTAAAGACTGAGTGTGATTAGTGGTTTGTTCTCTGTATTTCAGTACCGCAGTCGTGGTCCCATTGTGCTAGGCCCTGTACATAACCAAACAGTCCTGCATCCCTCACCAGCCGGCAGTTGAAAAAGACAAGCTGCACAAAGGGTGGGGGAAAAGAAATCCCCATTGTGTGGACGGGAAGAAAGCCCCTGTGTTATCCCCATTGTACAGATGGGGAAACTGAGGCACACACGGGTTAAGTAATTTGCCCACGGTCACAAAGGGAGCCAAACCCAGCTGTCCCGAGTTATACAAGATCTCCCTTCCTTTGAGCCAGGCACATCTGGAATCAGCCTCCAAAAGCAGTCTCAGGATGGCGTTTTTTCCCCATCCCCCCCCCCCCTCTGTTCTGAGACACTAGCTCGGATTTGCAATGCAAACATTGTGTAGGCTGTGGCAGACGGTCCCTGTTTCAAGTGGGATTCTCTCATGCCCTGTAGGTGACCCTCAGCACCCGAGGAGGCTCGTGGGTCATGAGCCGGGTGTACGATGACGGCTACCCCTGGGACACCATATTTCACACCCGGTTTAGCAATCTGATCAGAAGCGTCCTGCCGTGGCCCCTTTTGAAACGGGTGTACGAGCGGAAGATGAACATGTGGTTTAACCATGAAAACTACGGCTTGGTGCCACTGAACAGGTACACGCTCGTCCCGGGCCGCTGGTCTGTGGGTAGCTGGGGAGGGAACAGACACGGAGCCATGCCATTATTACGGAGGGCAGAGGCTGTCCTCACCCACCCCTTTCTCGGGCTAAATTCTGACTGAAGAAAGGCCTGGCCAGACTAGATCAGACCCGAGGCCCCTCTGCTCTCTGCCACTGGCCAGGACCTTGTGCTCCAGGGGAAGGGGCAAGAAATTCTGTAGTGAACAATTGCAGAACACGTTGCTTATGGGCAAATTTCTTCCTGTCCTCCAACACGTCGTGGTCAGATTGTGCCCTGAAGCATGCAGGTTTAGAACCCTTAATGTATTATATCCTGCACATCCGGGTCTTCTCCTAATCCACATGCACATCATTCTTTTTGTAACGCTGCAGAAGATCAAACCCCCAAATCTTTAACCCCTCCACGCCAAAAAAACCAAACAAACCTGGGATTGTTTGAAATGTGGATTCAGCTAGGAAGAGCCGGGCCCATCTCTGCTTAAAATGCCAGGAAAGGACCCAAGATCAAAACATGTTCATTCTCCAGTCAAATAAACGCTGGGGGCAGAAAGGAGGAATTGGGGGTGGTAGAGGCGGGTGGTCTTTTTTTATATGAAATCAGTTCTCTCCTTGGCAGGTTTTCAACTCCGTCTTTAACTATGTGGAAAATGCTCTTGGGAAGCCAAGTCCTGCCAGGAAAGCGCAAATATTTATTCTGATTTCATAAAACAGTTGATTAAAATGTTTCAATGTGGGTAAGAGTTTGGCACTCCCAGGAGAAGAGTGCAATGGTTTAGATCCGTAGCGTTCATTTCCTTTGAGCGCCGGAGGAAATGCAGCCATTTAAACAGAAATGGTCAAAAATGTTTCCCTCGGATTGCCTCAGTTTTGGGGAGCGGGTCAGCCTACAATGCCTCCGGCCTGGCTTTCAGGCCTGTAAACTCATTTCCCTCAGAACTGTGGGTGCTCTGCCCCCCTAGAAATCAGAATACGTCACATTTGTGGTGGCTTGAAACTTTTGACGAGAGAGTGATTCGGTGACGCTCTAGTACTGGGCCCAGCTGCCCTATGAAAATAGGGATGACAGCGTGAAAGGGGTATTACTAATGTGCTGTTTCTACCCCATGCTTCTTGGCTAATAGCCATTGATGGACCTAACCTCCATGAATGTATCTAGTTCTTTCTTGAACCCTGGTAAAGTCCTGGTCTTCACAACATCCTCTGGCGAGGAGTTCCACAGGTTGACTGTGGCTTAGTGAAGAAAAATTTCCTTTTGTTTGTTTTAAACCTGCTACCTATTGATTTTTATTTGGGGACCCCTGGTTCTTATGGTATGGAACAAGTAAATAATTTTTCCTGATTCATTTCCTCCATACCTGTCATGAGTTTATAGACCTATGTCATATCACCCCTTAGCCGCTTCTTTTCTAAGCTGAAAAGTCCCAGTCTTTTTAATCTCTCTTCACAAAGCACCCATTCCAAACCCCGCATCATTTTTTCTTGCCCTTTTCTGAATCTTTTCCAATGCCAATATATCTTTTTTGAGATGAGGTGACCACATCTGCACATGGTATTCAAGATGTGAGCGTACCATGGATTTATATAGAGGCTATAAGATATTTTCTGTCTTCTTCTCTAACCCTTTTTTAATGACTCCTAACATTCAATATGCCAGATCTAGCGAAAGGAATAACAGCTTCGTTACAGCTGGCACACGGCAGGACCTGTGGCTCTCAGTTCTGGCATCCCTCAGGTTGTTTAAGAGAGCGAGGATGTGCCAACGTTGTCCCAACCAGAGGCCTCCACCATCTTGTTTCCTCCCAGAGCCCTGATGAAAGAGCCCGTGTTCAACGATGACCTTCCAAGCCGCATCCTGTGTGGCAGCGTGGCGGTGAGGCCCATCGTGACGGAGTTCACCGAGACCGCCGCCGTCTTCGAAGACGGGACGGTGGAGGAGAACGTGGACGTTGTCATCTTTGCCACCGGCTACAGCTTCTCGTTCCCCTTCCTGGAGGAGTCCGTCATCAAAGTGGAAAATAACGAGGCCCCGCTCTACAAACACGTCTTCCCACCGAAGCTGGAGAAGCCAACGCTGGCTGTCATTGGCCTCATCCAGCCGCTTGGGCCCATCATGCCCAATGCAGAACTGCAGGCTCGCTGGGCTACGAGAGTCTTTAAGGGTAAGTGGACGGGCTTCTTATCATACCTGCATGCATGGGGGCCAATGGCTTCTACGGGCCCCCGGGCAAGGTGTGGGGGCGGAGACTTGAGCGGAAGGGGCGGGGACTTGAGCGGAAGGGGCGGGGACTTGAGCCAACGGACAGGGCCAGGACGTCAACCCTCTCCATCACCCAGACCATGGTACTGGAGCTCCCATAGCGAAGTCCGATGGCAATTTAAAGCGGCCCAAGGCTCCAGCCACTACCGCAGTAGACCGGGAGCACCAAGCCCCTTTGAATCATCAGTTGCCCCATTTACAGGCCTGCATGCATACTAATCACCAGCAGGGTGAGCACGTAGAGACATGTGACCAGAGTTAGCCTTAAGTGAGCCTCCCTGCCACTACAATCAGTAGTGCTGCCCATTACATCGGGGTTCAACTGAGCATCTGGCTTCTGCAGGGAGGCGTTTTGTGCTTGATTCCGGAGAGGAAAGATGCATGGGCACGTTGGACGGGGAGAGAGTGGTGAAGGCGCCCCAGGCAGGTTCAAAAGACAAAGGTTTCATGCTTGTGGACCACTGCTCAGTGAGCCAGACGCCTTAACGTCCCTCATTAGCACGTTCACTCTGCACAGGCCGCTTTGGGTTTATTTGATTTAACAGTGAGGGTAAGGAATTGCTCTGGTCTAGCTCAACCACAAGCTATGGGCTGAATACCAGAATCAGAGGACGACATTCCCCGGTCAGGGTGATGAAGGAGACATGACACGTTGATCATAGGGGTCCTGTCAGCCGCAACATGTTTTCCTCTCTAATGTAGCTTGCTGCCAGAGATCTGAAAGCAGGGCTGGTGATCTTATCCCAGAGTCTCAGCGGGGGAGCCGTGGTAGTCTGCATTTTTTTAAAGGATGCGTTCTGTGGCCCCTTAGAAACAAACAAATGTATTAGATCATCTGCTTTCATAGGTAAAACCCACCTCATCAGATGAGCTGGAGTGGAAAATGCACAATCAAAGATAGATAGATAGATAGATATAATGCTGCTAAGCAACATTGACCTTCCGTGGTTCAGCAAATTCTCTGGTTCTGAACCAGTCAGGTCCCCACGGTGCCGGATTAGAGAGGTTCAACCTATAGAATTCCTCCTCCTTGTGAAGGTCTCTGTAAACTTACAAAGACTTCTCTATAAAGTGTCCTGAACTTTCAAGGTGCTACCTAAACAAAAGCTGACGGCAGTGCACTACAGTGAATGTCTTATCCTTTTCATCTAACACTGGAAGGGAAAGGTGGAATTAAAGGAGCAGAAAACGCTTTTCTTCCTCTCCTGAATGTTTAATAATTTAAACCCAATGCCTCACGGAGGAGGTCAGCTGAAAAAAACGCATTTGTCTTGGATTTCAGCCAGCCGTAAGCTAGGATTTGCTATTTACATGTAACACAAGCTTCTGGTCGAACAGGACGGCTCTGTTGTAATGTTTAATGAACGTCTCTGAATGCACAGAAGCCTGGATCCACTAAGGTATTGCACTGGAGTGAGAGGAAGTTAGGAGCTTACATACCCAAGCCGAATTGAAGCCAGATGCCACAAGGGCAGATTAAGTGAATTGAGTCCCCTTCCCTGTTGAGGCCTTGGCAAAGCAACACTTCTACGCATTCGTCGTAGAATGTGCAAACGACTTTGATGTAACAGACCAGGGCAGGAAACTTCCCAAACCCAGATCTGAACTGCGACGCCTGGGTCCCCCTGTATTCTCAATACTCGTTCATAACGGCCGCTTTCATTTTCTAGGGCTGACCAAGCTGCCCTCGGAAAGCACCATGATGGCCGACATTGTCGAGAGGCGAGAGAAGAGAATCAAGTGGTATGAACCATCACTTGCTTAATATTACGAGTCTCCCCTCGACTTGGGAGCAACTGCTGCGTAGAGAGGAAACGGGGTTTCTCCTCTTCTTCGCGCCCTCTCTGCACATCCAGGCCAAAGTCTTGTCAAAGCTTTGGCTGGCATTCAGGTCTTCCCGTGTTTAAAACACGCTCCGTCTGCCCAATGATGAGGTCACCGGCAGGCAGATGTTACAAATGCTTGGAGTCTTTGGGTTTGCGTCATCCCTTAAGGAATCTTTCGGAAAAGGCTTTATTTTCCGCAAGATCCGCGTCTAGACTGGCGCTTTTTTCCGGCAAAGCTCCGAATCGGAAAAAAGTGGCAGCCATGTTTATGCAAATGAAGCGGGGGGGGGATTTAAATCCCCGCTTCATTTGCAATTGCGATGTGTCTAATTTGCATCCCCTTTACGGAAAAGGGATGCAGTCTAGACACAGCCCCTAAGTGTAGACCTAAGCCAAGGTATGCCAAATGCTTTGAGCAGGATGATGGTATTCATAATGCAGACACCCGTTATAACAGCTGGGGGACCCCTTTTCATTCTTTCTCCTCAGGTTCGGCACCAGCCGCAGCCAGACGTTGCAGACAGATCACATTGAATATCTGGATGAGCTCGCCGAGGGAGCGGGGGCGAGACCCCGAATCCTTCCATTGCTCCTGAAGGATCCCAAACTGGCCCTGACCATGTACTTTGGCCCCTGCAGCCCCTTCCAGTTCCGCTTGACCGGCCCGGGGAAGTGGGACGGAGCCCGAAATGCCATCCTGACCCAGAAGGCGCGGATCATCAAGCCCACAAGAACCCGGGAGGTGCGCGGTTCCTCAGACCACACTCTGGTTTCCTATTGGCTGGCCATCCTTGGTCTCCTTGCGCTCTTGGCTGCTGTCTTTGTTTGTCTCCAGTAGGCCCCACTCTGCGATGTATCAGGTCCTCTGAGGTGCGACATGATGCTCCCTAGAGAAGCCTTTCCCTTGAAAATAGCAACCTCCTGGCCATACACCAGACCAGGAATCTAATCCAGACAGGGGCTGAGCGCCTGCAGCTCCTGATTGGTGCTATCATCACTCTTTAAAATCAGCCCCTTTGATTGGCGCTCGTTAGCAAAGCTATGGGTTACGATTTTTCAAAGCAGGGTATACCAGAGGTCAGACGGCTAGTTGGATGGTCCTCTCTGGGCCTTCTCTCTGGTCCGGCAGCTCCCATTTCAACTCACAGGAAGTTGTGTTGCTAAATGCCTGAGTCTGCTTTACTTTGAGCTGCGGACATGGGCTCTGTCTAGCGCTGAGGGCTTGTCTAGGCACATAAATGGTGCCCCTTTGCCTGTGCCGACACTGCAATCCCGGGACGACCCTCAGAACGGACGCGGCTTTAATGGAGTAAGGCACCTCTATGCCTCTATTGATGCTTCATATATATAGGAAGGGGGATAATCAATACTGTTATCGCCACGCTGGGGTTGTGCTGGTGTCGCTGTTTTAATCAGCAATTGCTCCCGTACCAATAACGTTCTATTGGTACAAAAGCTGGGAGGAGACTGGTTCCCACAACTTCCCCATTTCCTGTTTGAAAGCAAGGTCTGGAAGGGCAGAAAGACAGACCAGAGCCTTTTTTATAAGCCAGCAACTACAGGCCAGGCCTTGTCAACACCCAGGAAGTGTGCTGTGTCTGCTCCACCGAATACATGAAAGTGAGGCCTATCCTGTATCGTTTCTAGCTGCCAATTTAGCTCGGGCCTATGGTTAGACCTGAGGTGGAGCCTCAATCAACCCTACTCAGCCTCAATCAACCCCAGTTAAGAAATCTCAGCATTGAGAGAGGTAGAAAGTGAGGGGAGGGGGGAGATTTTGAAAGCCCTTGGCATTGGCCTAACTCTCTTCCCGCCGAGGTCAAGGCTAGAACTCCCATCCTGCACAAGGTGGCTTCTCAAAAGCCTCACAATCCAGGGCGGACGTCCTGGGAGTTCTAAGGCCCAACCGAAGCTCACCTTCCATTGAACCCCCATTAGCTTTGTCGGTCATGAAACACCTCATTGACCGACCTCTAGGGCTGCCCCCATCTCTGCAGACACACATTGGTGGGAATGACAGGGGTGGGATAAGTCTTGCAATCGGTTCTTGCCTTTCCGTGACTCATGCGCAACGTTGCCAGCGGCTCGGCCTGCTGGGTAACTTGCTTCTTGTTTACTGAGAAAAGAGACAACAGCCTGAATCAGTCATCGACTAGCTCGTTCAGAAAGGAGGTCAGATTCTCGGGTGCTAGAAACGCCTGGTGTAGCTCCATTGAAGTCAATGGAATATCTGGCCCACAGCTTTCACCAAAGCAATATTTGTGTTAGTGTTGCGTTAGGGACGCTACAACCAAGACAGAGGGGGAGGATTTTTCAGTGCAAATTTCTCTCTGTGGTTGCTTGAAATGAATTGTTTACAGGCTGAAACCTGGCAAACTCCCGGCTCAGTTTGGAAACATGCTTTTGGCGAGCTCGGAAAATGTCAGTTTGCCCCCGCACCACCACCTTATTTTTTTTTAAACACAAGTTCATCCGCGTTCAAGAGGCATTTGGAGAGACTCTCACAACTGAAAGCACTTTGTTTTTAAGTGTAAAGGGAGGTGTACTTAGAGGCGGGGGCGAAATTCTTTTGATTGTCTTAAAAAATACGCACATTTTCAAATGGACTGCTGACACCTACTGACCAATGTGTGTGATTTTTTTGCCATATTCACCCGCTTGCCAATAACACTTTCAGAGTGCCAACAAAACCCTGCTTTCCAAACAGCTGCTATCCGCGATTATATGCTTAGAGCCACCATCTTGTGTATAATGCTCATCAGCTTTGAAGGGAGCTTTTTATGCTGTTTTTAAAAGAGGAAGCTCATGGTACCAGCTACATGTTTTGTTAGTCTTTAAAGTGCTACTAGGTTATTTGGTGTTTTTAAGTTTTGTCTGAAAAGGTGTTAGATTAGGAGAGCGAGAATGGGAGACCTTCACAACTGAAACACCTTATAAATATATAACTTCTATGGTGCTTGCATAACTTTCATGTATCCTCTTCTGGGTTCTGGTGGAAAGGGCCTGAATCTTATGAAACAGGAAAGTATTTGAACATGGCTTTTTTTTCCCCCTTGGTGTTGGAGGAATAGGGGGTTAAAAACTCTCAGTGCTACATTTGAGATTTAAAACTCCATTTCAGCACGTTAAGAACGACAGTCCCCATAGAAACGCTGGCCTTAGCCACGCAGCAGGTTACCCCGAACGTAACGAACAGCATGCATTTAAACGGACGGAGCCACACTGGAAGGAGTGGCTCCTTTTGGTTCAGCTGAAATGGATTAGGCAAATGCTAACGTGAGGAAGCAAAGCCAACGTAAGCCCTCTTTGAGCTCGGGGAGGGTGTGGGGGGCTCACCAAACCGGTTTAATTAAGCCCTTTCCAGTCTGTGGTAAACAAGGCCTTTCGCTCGGCCCCCTCGAGCACTGCAGAGCAGTAGAAAGTTTCATGCTATGATCACAGGATACTAATTGCATTACTAGCACAGAGGTGGGAAGGCCTGCGCAGCGAGCTTTAGGGAACACAAACCTGCTTCTCCTATACGCTGTTCCTGCTGGGGCCGATGGCCATTGCTCCTGGCCCATTGCAAGCTGCCAGCTCTGTTCTGAGGGACCGACTACACAAGCAATAAAGTGAATTCCTCTGGCCACCGCGCACGTTGTTCTTTATTACAAGGGTTGCATGAAATATTTGCCATTCAATGGGGGGCAAAGCATCTATCTCTATGGGACTTCCAGGGAGTGCAGCTCCCACAAGCCGGGACGGGGTTAAGGCAGCCGGAGAGGCCTAGAAACTACCCAGGTAGTGCCTGCAGGGTGAGTGGGGACAGGCAGGAAGGGGAGACCTGTCTAGCTGGCTGCTGGGGTATTCCAGCCATTCTGGGAAGGGGGAGAAGGGTTGGAGCTGGTCTGCCCAGAGCAAGGAGGGAAGCGGCTGGCTCAGGCAGGCAGGGCCAGATTGACCTTTGTGGGCTGGTGCCAAAGACACTTGGGGCTCTCACCAACGCCGTCCCAGCCCCTCAGGAGCGGCACAGTCAGCCGGGCCGAAGCAGGCGTGGGGCCTGCCCAGGCTGGACTTCATCAGGACCCACTTGCCTAGGGGGCCTGGCTGCCTGTC